>QNTS01000561.1:320996-342338 GCA_003317085.1 Hucho hucho | reverse complement strand
ACAACAGATGTGTATATTACATAGGCTTGAGTCAAACATCCACCATAAGATATCACCTGAACATCTGACTGAAGGTCCAGTAACAACTTGGGGTAGAAACCAGTGGTTCCATACAATCCATTGACACATAGACTGCACAGAAAGATATACATGGGCTCATGGAGACCTTTCTCCTGAATGATTGTTATGATCAGAGTCAGATTCACAGTGATGATGAGAAGGTATGTGATAAGAGACAAGATAAAATAGACAGATTTGTTGTTAAATGTCTCTTGTAAGCCAAAGAGATAAAATAACTTGACTTGGGTTGAGTTCTCCATAGCTTTTGTTAATTTTCTTCCTCTTGTAAATGCCGCAATTCTTAGTCCTTACAAGGCTTGAGTGTGTATGGATGTGAATGTATGCAAGTGTGAATTATTTGATTTTGTGTAGGATCAGACTAAACACAGTAGTTTTAACAAAACAAATTCACATCCTCGCTCAAACTCTTATAAAAAAAAAGATCCCGATAATATCTGTATATTATCAGAGGTGTGAAAGAAATGAAGAAACTTGTGTCCATGAAATGTCTTCTTGCTTGACATATTGATACTGCTCCAACAACTTGTCCTAATAGCCTCTAAATATATAATAGTGTTTGATCACATGGGATTGGAGATTCAGTGTCAACATGTAACCACTCCATAGAGATAGAACTATATAGAGTGCATCACAAGCAACTCATTCTGCGATGTTCTCATTAGGTACCTTTAAGGCATCTTTTCCCAAACTTGGTCCTGGGAACCCAAGGCTGCACATTTTATTTCTTGCCCAAGTACTACATAGCTGATTCAAGTAATCAAATCTTGATGATCAGTTGAATCACCTGTGTAGTGCTAGGGCAAAAACAAAACGTTTACCCCTTGGGATCCCCAGGACCGAGATTGTTAAAAGCTGCTTTAAGGGTTTCAGTGAGACGTTATACTACTGATGTTCTGAGACTACTCTACGAACATTAAAACATGACGTTAACCTTGGGAACATAAGAGGACGTTCAGTACAGATCCCGGTTTGGTCATAGTATAACTTAATAATAAGGTATTTTAATATCCGTTAGGGAACATTATGAAAAGGTTCCTATTTGTGTCTGATAGGACGTTATCCATGGGACATTTAATTAATGACCACAAGGAGACGTTTCATGATGGTCAAGGTGAAGTAATATGATGGTCCCAAGGGAACGTTCTGTCTATTTCCCTGTAAGTTACCAGGACGTCACTGAGGACCATGTCAGAACCTTTTTTAGGACATTCTCAGGACTTTCAATTTGACTAGTGATTAGGACATAATCTGATGGTCCCAAGGGAACGTGCCTGGAGGACCTTTGCCTAGTTCCCTATATGTTACTAGGACGTCACTGACGACCATTTCCGAACCTTTTTAGGACGTTCTCATGACTTCATTTTACTAGTCTTCAGGAAGTCATGTGATGTCCCAACGGAATGTTCTCCGTTGGACCTTTGTTCAGTTCTCTGTAGGTTACCAGGAAATCATTGAGGACCATATCAGCACCTTTTTAGGACGTTCTCAGTACTTTAATTTTACTAGTCATTAGGACATTGTGTGATGGTCCCAAAATTAATCATTAGGATGTCCCCAGAAGGTCACGAAATGGTTGTCAATGTTGTGTCTTGGTCCCCTGGAGGTTTTTGCCAAGGTAGCTGCTACTCTTCCTGGGGTCCAGCAAAATTAAGGTAATTATGCAATTTAAAAAGACTTTACAATACATTCACAACAGATTTCACAATCATTAAGTGTGTGCCCTCAGTCTCCTACTACCACATATCAACAACACAAAATAGATGTGTACGTGTGTGTATAGTGCGTATGTTATCGTGTGTGTTGGTTCCGAGTCTCCGCTGTTCCATAAGGTGTATTTTTATCAGCTTTTTTAAAATCTAATTTTACTGCTTGCATGAGCTACTTGATGTGGAATAGAGTTCCATGTAGTCATTGCTATATGTAGTACTGTGCGCCTGTTCTGTTCTAGACTTGGGGACTGTGAAGAGACCTCTGGCGGCATGTCTTGTGGGTATGCATGGGTGTCCGACAGCTCGGTGCATTCAACACATAAATACCTCTCAAAAATAAAAGTAGTAATGAAGTCAATCTCTCCTGTACTCGGAGCCAGGAGAGATTGACATTGATATTGTTAGCTCTATGTGTACATCCAAGGGCCAGCCATGCTGCCTTGTTTTGAGGCCAATTGCAATTTTCCTAAGTCCCTCTTCATAGCACCTGACCACATGACTAAACAGTAGTAAAGGTGTGACAAATCTAGGGCATCTAGGACCTGCCTTGTTGATAATGCTGTTAAGAAGGTAGAGCAGCGCTTTATTATGGACATACTTCTCCCCATCTTAGCTGCTGTTGTATCAATATGTTTTGACCATGACAGTTTACATTTGTTTTTTAATTTATTTTACTAGGCAAGTCAGTTAAGAACAAATTCTTATTTTCAATGACAGTTTAGTGAATGATTTGTCCCAAATACAATGCTTTTAGTTTTTGAAAAATGTAGGAGTAACGTATTCCTTGCCACCCATTCTGAAACTAACTGCAGCTCTTTGTTAAGTGTTGCAGTCATTTCAGTCGCTTTAGTAGTTGAAGTGTATAGTGTTGAATTATCTGCATAATTAGACACACTGGCTTTCCACTGTAAAGATCGAAAAAAGTAAGGGGCCTAGACAGCTGCCCTGGGGAATTCCTGATTATATTAGAGAGGCTTCCATTAATCCATTAAAGAACACCCTCTGTGTTCTGTTAGACAGGTAACTCTTCATCCACAATATAGCAGGGGTGTCATTTGTTTTTCCAGCAGTAGACTAAGTGGTTTGAACTCTGAATCTCAACACGAGGTAGAGACGATATACTCACCTCACGGACAATCACTGGTACGGCTGATTAGCTGTCCTGAGTAAAGTATCTTTGAAAGTTAATTTAAGTGGGACCATTCTACTACTCTATTCAAACCATCGTATTACGCTACTCTCATCACCCTACTGGGAACCATCGACATCTTCAAAGAAGCATCTTCAAGAGCGAATGGAAGGAGAATAAACATTGTAGTTCTGTTCAGGACTACACAACAATTTACCGGATAACTGCAGAGGAGAACAACAATAGTAGACTTGTTGGAACCCTTTTGAACAATCAAAGCCTTACAAGCGTGCCGCGAAAATGCCCAACCCCCTTTCCAAGGCAGCCCGGTTCCGAGAGAGATACACAGCGAACCAAGGCATTTCACGTAAATACATGAATGATTTCTTATTCCAAGTGGGCGGCAGTTTGTGTGCAAAGTATAGGATTACTGTAAGTGAGAGTAGTTTCTAAATGTACCAATGTTAAGTGTCACTGACCCTCTCTCTCTCTCCCTTTCCATGTCTTTTGTAACAGTCATATTGTTGTCAGTCCGCTAGGTACCTGTTTTTCACGTATTAACTGTGTATGTTTATCCTGTGTTACCATTTAATTAGCTAGTAAATAAATATTTTAACCAATTTGTGTTGTACTGAATAAGTAAGGCTCTGGTTTTTGCAGATGAAAGGAGGTTACGACTGTTCAGAATGACGATATGATACGAGGTTAATTAATAAGTTGACTGTTTATAGATGTGATAGGTAAAGACCTTTTAGAGTTTAATTCGGGAGATGGTAACTCTTTAAAGAACCGCTCTCCAGGTCCTAATGAGTTAATTGTTACATGATTCATTTAAATCGGGTAACATATTTAGGTAATTAGATAAATAACAGTCTTCAGATTAATGTTAAAGTCAAATCACGACAATAGCGTGTTCGTGTCCAACCCTGCTCGTTCCTTCGACTCTGTTACCAACAATTGCACTGAATAAAAATATAAACGCAACATGTAAAGTGTTGGTTCCATGATTCATGAGCTGAAATAAAAGGTTTCCATATGCACCAAACGCGTATTTCTCTCAAATTTTGTGCACAAGTTTGTTTACATCCCTGTTAGTCTGCATTTCTTGTTTGCCAAGATAATCCATCCACCTGACAGGTATGGCATATGAATAATCTGATTAAACAGCATGATCGTTCCACAAGGGCACGTTGTGCTGTAGAAAATAAAAGGCCACTCTAAAATGTGCACACAACACAACACAATGCTACAGTCACCTCAAGTTTTGAAGGAGCATGCAATTGGCATGCTGACTGCAGAAATGTCCACCAGAGCTGTTGCCAGATAATTGAATGTTAATTTCTTTGTCAGTACGTCCAACCGGCCTCACAACTGAAACTATGGGTTTGCACAACCGAATAATTTCTACACAAACTGTCAGAAAACATTTCAGGGAAGCTCATCTGCATGCTTCTTGTCTTCACCAGGGTGGCAGACAGCATGTATGGTGTTGTGTGGGTGAGTGGTTTACTGATGTCAACATATTTTTCAACCAGCACAGGCTTCATAAAATCACAAGTAGCGATTAAATATTCACTTACTTTTTGTACCGTAAAATGTAATTAAACTATTATACTTCATACGGAAAGAAGTATGTTCAATATAAAAGCATAATTGGTAGGTGCGCGTCCTTCATCTCGCGCGCACAGACTGATTTCCAACTATGGGTTCCTGTATCAAAACTCAGAATTCTTCCTCGATGTGAAGAAGCAACTCTGAAACGTTGAACAAAGACTGTTGACATCTAGTGGAAGCCATAGTAATTGCAATCTGGGAGCTGGATTTAACATTGTCCCTATAAGTTCTAATGGAAGAGCATGGGATCTAAAACAAATTATAATTTCTGGTTGGTTTTTCTTTGGATTTTCTCCTACCATATCAATTGTGTTCTAGTCTCATACATAATTGTAACATTTCTACAAACTTCAAAGTGTTTTCTATCGAATGGTGCCAATTATATGCATATCCTGGCTTCTGGGTCTGAGTAACAGGCAGTTTACTTTGGGCACGTCAGTCAGGTGGAAACTAAGAAAAATAGAAACTATGCCAAAATGACACTTATTTGTGCAATCAATAACGGCAACTAAAAATGCTAAAAATAATAACAATCCATATTTCAAAAATAAACATTCAGATTGTGTTTTAGGGTTAAGGCCTAGTTCCTTTTTACAAGGCTGCCTAATTTTAATCATCCTAACGCCGTACATAATAGGATTAAAAAGAATTGGACATATTCGAAAATAAACAAATAAAAACGTGTGAAGTATAGGTGGAAGATGTGCAGTATCATATCTGCCTTGTAGAAACGCAAATAAACAACCAAAGGAGGAGTTCAGCAAAGTGGCTATATGATGTGCAGGTGTTAAATACATTCTGTTTCATGTCTTTAGAAAATATGTTTATAGAATTCTTGCATATATAGTGTAGGGTATGAAATATAGCCAAAAAATGCAGAGTTACAACAAGACCCCATATGTTATTTTCATGTAGAATTTGAACAGACAAGTTTGATTACAGAGTAGGTGTCACAATACAACATTACCACAAAATTGCAGTCGCAAACTCAGGGAGATAGGGATGAAGAACACAACCAGGACAGCAGAATTAGGCCACTAATTCTTTTAGGTTTCATAATATTGTTATACAGTATAGTGGTGGTTCCCAAACTTTTTCACTCGGGCCCCCCTTTCATCATTGGGGAACATGTCTTATGTGTTTTCCGATTATATTTGAGTGACTTAAACAATATAACAAAACCAATGGGCTAACAAACCTAGCTAAAAAACATTAGGGGGAAACCTAGTCAGTTGTCCAACTGAATGTATTCAACTGAAATGTGTCTTCTGCAATGAACCCAACCCTTCTGAATCAGAGAGGTGCGGGGGGCTGCCATAATTGACATCAACGTATTCAGCGCCTGGGGAACAGTGGGTTAACTGCCTTGCTCAGGGGCGGAACGACAGATTTTTACCTTGTCAGCTCAGGGATTCAATCCAGCAACCTTCCGGTTACTGGCCCAACGATCTAACCACTAGGCTGCCTGCTGCCCCTGACATGACTGACATGACAAGAGGAAAACTACTGATTCACCACCCAATTTCTAAATTGCACCTTGTGCATTCTACTATTACAACTTTCAAGAACAAGTTAAAAGCCCGATTGAGTTCCTTAAAACGCCCCTGGTAAAAGCCCAGGTTGGTGCAAGGTGAGAACATGGCCAGAGTGACATTCCTAAATAAAAATTATAGTTTTGTAGGATAGTACAGCGCATCTGAAAAATACACATCCTTAATGTTCCGTTACTGAACAAGATGTGTTAGAGGCTTATGATCCTGTTAAAACAATGTACCGTATGTGTGGGGACCCTATAGTCTGGTACTCTACAATGTAGAAGAAGCATGTAACATCATCAATGGGCTGGGCAGGCAACAATATCAGATCTCTCATTAACCTTTCAGGAGTTTGGGTGCTATGTACAGTGCATTTGGAAAGTACTGAAAACCCATGACTTTCTCCACATTTTGTTATGTTGCATCCTTATTCGAAAATGTATTAAATTGTTTTTTTCCCACATTAATCTACACAGAATGCCCCATAACGTCAATGCAAAAACAGGTTTTTAGACATTTTTACAAATGTATTAAAAATAAAAACTGAAGTATCACATTCACATAACTATTTACGGTTGAAGTCGGAAGTTTACATACACCTTAACCAAATACATTTAAACTCAGTTTTTCACAATAACCTAGTGTCTTCTTCACTTATCCTCTGGGTATTTATTCCTGTGTTTTCTGTCTGTCTGTGCCAGTTCGTCTTGTTTGTCAAGCTTACCAGCGTTTGTCCAGTCAGCTCCGGTCTATTTCCATTCTCTCTTTTTCTCATCCTCCTGGTTTTTGACTCTTGCTTGTCCTGACCCAGCACCCGCCCGCCTGAACCACTCTGCCTGTCCCTGACCCTGAGCCTGCCTGCCATCCTGTACCTTTGCTCCACCTCTGGATTACTGAACTCGGCCGGTCCCTGACCCTGCCTGCCGTCCTGTACCTTTGTTCCTACTCTGGATTGTCAACCCCTGCCTGCTTTGACCTATCGTTTGCCTGCCCCTGTTGTTGGGAAAAAGGAAACCGCACACTGCTCTTGATGGTATCACTGATCTTTAATAAGCTTTACGTATCGGCCTCACGGCCTTCGTCAGAGCTTTTGTGAGTTTTTATAAATTAGCACCCTTACGTAGACATAGCCCCACCCACATCCGTTCCACGCATCGAAAGGGGTGGGAGGTGAAGGAAAAACAAATAAGTGCTACCAAATATAACAATATGCATTTCATAATTATTTGAATACAGTGTGTTTTTTATTTATTTCACCTTTATTTAACCAGGTAGGCAAGTTGAGAACAAGTTCTCATTTACAACTGCGACCTGGCCAAGATAAAGCAAAGCAGTTCGACACATACAACAACACAGAGTTACACATGGAGGAAAACAAACATACAGTCAATAATACAGTAGAAAAAACAAATCTATATACAAAGAGTGCAAATGAGGTAGGATAAGGAAGGTAAGGCAATAAATAGGCCATGTTGGCAAAGTAAATTACAATATAGCATTTAAACACTGGAATGGTAGATGTGCAGTAGATGAATGTGCAATATAGAAAAACTGGGGTGCAAAGGAACAAGATAAATAAATAAATACGGTAGGGGATGAGGTAGTTGGTTGGGCTATTTACAGATGGGCTATAAACAGGTGCAGGGGTCGGTGAACTGCTCTGACAGCTGGTGCTTAAAGCTGGTGAGGGAGATAAGTGTCTCCAGTTTCAGAGATTTTTGTAGTTCGTTCAAAGGGGGAATTGGCTTTGGGGGTGACCAGGGAGATATACCTGCTGGAGCGCGTGCTACGGGTTGGTGCTGCTAAGGTGACCAGTGAGCTGAGATAAGGCGGGACTTTACCTAGCAGGGACTTATAGATGACCTGGAGCCAGTGGGTATGGCGACGAGTGTAAAGCGAGGGCCAGCCAACGAGAGCGTACAGGTCGCAGTGGTGGGTGGTATATGGGGCTTTGGTAACAAAACGGATGGCACTGTGATAGACTGCATCCAATTTGTTGAGTAGAGTATTGGAGGCTATTTTGTAAATGACATCACCGAAGTCGAGGATCGGTAGGATGGTCAGTTTTACCAGGGTATGTTTGGCAGCATGATTCGAAATGGTTAGTAATTTGTTTGTTAACTTGGCTTTCAAAGACCTTAGAAAGGCAGGGCAGGATAGATATAAGTCTGTAGCAGTTTGGGTCAAGAGTGTCTCCCCCTTTGAAGATGGGGATGACCGCAGCTGCTTTCCAGTCTTTGGGAATCTCAGACGTCACAAAAGAGAGGTTGAACAGGCTAGTAATAGGGGTTGCAACAATTTCGGCAGATAATTTTAAAAGGAAAGGGTCCAGATTGTCTAGCCCGGCTGATTTGTAGGGGTCCAGATTTTGCAGCTCTTTCAGAACATCAGCTAACTGGATTTGGGAGAAGGGGAAATGGGGGAGGCTTTGGCGAGTTACTGAGGGGGTGCAGGGCTGTAGACCGGGGTAGGGGTAGCCAGGTGGAAAGCATGGCCAGCTGTATAAAAATGCTTATTGAAATTCTCAATTATTGTGGGTTTATCGGTGGTGACAGCGTTTCCTATCCTCAGTGCAGTGGGCAGCTGGGAGGAGGTGCTCTTATTCTCCATAGACTTTACAGTGTCCCAGAACCTTTTTGAGTTTGTGTTACAGGAGGCAAATTTCTGCTTGAAAAAGCTAGCCTTGGCTTTCCTAACTGGCAGTGTATATTGGTTCCTGACTTCCCTGAAAAGTTGCATATCACGGGAGCTGTTCGATGCTAATGCAGAACGCCATAGGATGTTTTTGTGCTGGTCAAGGGCAGTCAGGTCTGGAGAGAACCAAGGGCTATATCTGTTCCTGGTTCTACATTTCTTGAATGGGGCATGCTTATTTAAGATGGTGAGGAAGGCACTTTTAAAGAACAACCAGGCATCCTCTACTGACGGGATGAGGTCAATATCCTTCCAGGATACCCGGGCCAGGTCGATTAGAAAGGCCTGCTCGCTGAAGTGTTTTAGGGAGCGATTGACAGTGATGAGGGGTGGTCGTTTGACCACAAACCCATTACGGATGCAGGCAATGAGGCAGTGATCGCGGAGATCTTGGTTGAAAACAGCATGGGTGTATTTGGAGGGCAAGTTAGTTAAGATGACATCTATGAGGGTGCCCGTGTTTACGGCTTTGGGATTGTACCTAGTAGGTTCAATTATGATTTGTGTGAGGTTTAGGGCATCAAGCTTAGATTGTAGGATGGCCGGGGTGTTAAGCATGTCCCAGTTTAGGTCACCTAGCAGCACGAACTCTGAAGATAGATGGGGGGCAATCAGTTCACATATGGTGTCCAGAGCACAGCTGGGGGCAGAGGGTGGTCTATAGCAAGCGGCAACAGTGAGAGACTTGTTTCTAGAAAGGCGGATTTTTAAAAGTAAAAGTTTGTTTGGGTACAGACCTGGATAGTAAGACAGAACTCTGCAGTAGATAGCAACACCGCCCCCTTTGGCTGTTCTATCTTGTCTGAAAATGTTATAGTTAGGGATGGAATTTCAGCGTTATTGGTGGTCTTTCTAAGCTAGGATTCAGACACGGCTAGGACATCCGGGTTGGCAGAGTGTGCTAGGGCAGTGAATAAAACAAACTTAGGGAGGAGGCTTCTAATGTTAACATGCATGAAACCAAGGCTTTTACGGTTGCAGAAGTGAACAAATGAGAGCGCCTGGGGAATAGGAGTGGAGCTAGGCACTGCAGGGCCTGGATTAACCTCTATATCACCAGAGGAACAGAGGAGGAGTAGGATAAGTGTACGGCTAAAGGCTATAATGACTGGTCGTCTAGGACGTTCTGAACCGAGAGTAAAAAGAACAGGTTTCAGGGGGCGGTAAAATAGATTAAAGGCATAATTCACAGACAAAGGTATGGTAGGACGTAAATACAGTGGAGGTAAACCTAGGCATTGGGTGGTGATGAAAAAGATATTGTCTCTAGAAACATTTAAACCAGGTGATGTCATCGCATGTGTGGGAGGTGGAACTAAAGGGTTGGCTAAGGCATATTGAGCAGGGCTAGAGGCTCTACAGTGAAATAAAACAATAAACACTAACCAGAACAGCAATGGACAAGGCATATTGACATTGAGGAGAGGCATGCTTAGCCGAGTGATCATAAGGGTTCAAGTTAGTAGTGAGGCTGGTTGGGGACACGGCGATTCAGACAGCTAGCCGGGGGTAGCAAACTAGCAAAGGCTAGCAGGCCGTCTAACAAAGACGGAGGAAGTCCATTTATAGCCTCCTCGTGCGTTTCCGTCGGTAGACCAGTCGCGATGGGTTAGTGGGGTTCCGTGTGGTAAAGGGGACCAGGCCAATTGGCAAAAATAGGTAATAGTGGCCCAGGAAATTGTCAGATGGACCTGTTTAGCTAGCAGCCGATATGCTCAAGACAGCAAACGTTAGCAGGCCGCAGTTAGCTGATGGGCGTTCAGGTGACGTCGCGACGGACGGCAGGTTGAATAACCCCCTCAGGCAGGTGAGGCTCCGCACCGGCAGTAAAAACGGGTCCAGATAAGTGTTGTAGCCCAGGAGTGGCTGATGGGATTCTTCAGCCAGCCGGGAGATGGGTCAAGCACAGGCTAGCTTCAGGCTAATTGGTGCATTGCTCCGGGACCGACGTTAGCCAATAGGCACTCGGGTAGCAGCTAGCTAGCTGCAAGATCCAGGTGAAAAATGTCCAAATTGCGGTAGGAATCCGGGGATATGGAGAGAAAAAAAAATAGGTCCGGTCCGGTAAGCTCTGGTTTGAGTCGTATTATACGAACGATGTAAAGACGTATTAAACACGTCTGTAAAACCACAATGAGGACATCGACCTACCGAGCAAGTTTTCATAAATCATTGGGTACAGCATAAGAAAAATGTCAGTTATCTGAAGTGGTGGCATTAATTAATGTTCACATTTACAACATAACATGCATGGGCATTACATCATTAAGACCTTTTGGGAATAATGTCTGGAGGGTGAAAATCCCCAAACATTCTCTTTTACTCAGAGAATTATTAATATCACCTCCCCTGTCTGATATCTTAACTTTCTCTATGCCACAAAATCTAAAGGTAGAAATGTCATGTTTTAGGTCATTAAAGTGTACTGCGACTGGATAATCCCTGTCGTTTCTCCTGAATTAACTTTTATGTTCACTGATTCTCTGTTTGAGAGAACGAGAATTTTACCTACATAGCACAGCCCACATGGACATTTAATAATATGGATAACGTGGGTGGTTGAGCACGTAATCATTTCATTTATTTGGATCCGTTTTCCTGTATGTGGGTGGCAGAAATATTCACACTTCATCATATTGTTGCACTGTGCGCATCCTCTGCATTTATAGCTACCATTTGGAAGAGTGCGTAAAAGAGCCTGGCTGATTTTCTTCTGTGGCTGGCAGTTGGCATGAATCAATTTATCGCGTAAATTGCAACTTCTCCTTTATACAATAAATGGTGGATTTTTTAAAATTTAGCTGGCAAAGCTGGGTCCGATGATAAAATATGCCAGTGTTTCTTGACCGCATCTCCCACTTTTCATGAGTTCAAAGTATATGTGGTTGTGAACCTTACGGAGTGTTCTTTACCTTTAGCGGGTCTTTTTTTGTAGCGGTTCATCTCATGTTTTTCCCAATGCCAAATTAAGAGCTTCATCCACACATGGCGAATAGCCTCTTCTTAGAAACATAATGCGCATCTCTGCTGCTTTTTCTAGATAATCCTCTGTGGAGTGGCATATACGGCGCAGTCTGAAAAACTGGCTTCTTGGTCCTCTTTTTAATGGCTCAGGATGGAAGCAGTCCCCCAGTAAGAGTATTTCTGTCCGTTTCTTTTCTATACAGAGTTGTAAAATAGGGTTCCATTTCATTTCTCAATCCACATATTGACGTAATGAACACATTGAGTGTCACATTCAATAGTGAATTTGAAATGGGGGTCAATGTCATTGAGTAGTGCCATAAAGTCTGACAGCTCTTTTTCCATTCCTTACCATATGCAAAAAATGTTGTCAATATATCGATACCACTTCAGGACTTTATTCAAAAATTGATTTTTGTTTTCATTATTAACAAAATGTTATTCAAAAAGACCCACATAAAGGTTAGCATAGCTCTGAGCAAATGTGGAGCCCATCGATGTTCCATTTGTTTGGAGGTAGTATTCATCATCAAACCTGAAATAGTTATACGTCATGCCCCTGTTGTTACAATAAACATAGTTACTTCATACAGTCTGCACTTGGGTCTTACCTTGATACCTGATAATTTAGGGCATTTTTCACCCTGCCAGCTCCTATTAGTTCTATTGAGCACTGTGGCACCAACTTGCCTTCCGAACGTTCAATTCCCAGCTTATTGTTCTATGTCACAATGCCTGCTTTGCTATTGTTGGCAATGAGACCTGCTCACGTTGTTGGTAGTTAAAACATAAACAACAAAAACAAAAAATACTCATGGAACTCTGAGGCCGTCCCATTGTTTCCTATATGGGAAATATAGTCATGTCTGTCAATTTCGCCAAATATCTCACAATGTGTATATTTTGATTTGTTCAAGTCGGACGTCATTTTAATCATGCGAATCCCCTCTTTCTAATTATGTAAGTTTTGGCAGCAAGCTCAGTTGTGATCGATCACTAGACCAGAAATAGTCTGAAGTTTTCATTTTTTCCCTACTTTCTCATTACGCAGACGCACAGTTGACACCATCAAGGTGCGGATGTTTCCTTTCTACACGTCGTTTTTTTCCAGGTTCGTCCGACGAACAGATTGTAGTGGTAAAATAAAAAGGGAAACATTTCTTTTGTGTCATTTAGGTGAAATGGAGTTCTAAACTACACTCCAGTCAAAACATGCTCTGCGAACAATCGATATGGGCTCGCGCTAGTGTTCCAGCTTAGCCAACGTTCTTTTGCCTTTTTTCAGCCTTGGGTGAATTTTGACTCGTTCTATTGTCCAGCCTATTCAGAGGAGTTAGCCAACAACACAGCTAACACAATAATTTAAACTGAAGCTGGAAAGACTGCAAACTAGCTGCGCTTCGTTTCGTTGTACCTTTTTTCAATTTACATTTCTTTGTATATATCCATAAAATGATGTCAGCTGATTCATAATTTCGACTGTCTGAGAAACGCTGCCTGCCTCTCTCGTCCCGTCTCCCGACCCCTACACATTCATTACTATGGGACAGTTGGAAACAATGTTGCAAATGTCAGAGAGACAGACAGCAAGGTTTAAACAAATCTCCACTGTTGAAAACTAAATGTTAGTCTAAAAGAAATGTGAGACAATGTGTTGAGACAGTGGATTGCGCAGTCAGATTGAACAGAGTAAATTTGGCATTTTAACATCATAGATTTAGCCGGTGGTAATTTGTGGAATAGACACCTCCTGGAATAGGCTTTTAACCAATCAGCATTCAGGATTAGACCCACCCGTTGTATAACATGTATTGACTCAGGGGTGTGAATACTTATGCACAGTTGAAGTCGGAAGTTTACATACACCTTAGCCAAATACATTTAAACTCAGTTTTTCACAATTCCTGACATTTAATCCTAGTAAAAATTCCCTGTCTTAGGTCAGTTAGGATCACCACTTTATTTTAAGAATGTGAAATGTCAGAATAATAGTAGAGAGAATGATTTATTTAATATTTTATTTCTTTCATCACATTCCCAGTGGGTCAGAATTTTACATACACTCAATTAGTATTTGGTAGCATTGCCTTTAAATTGTTTAACTTGGGTCAAATGTTTCGGGTAGCTGGGTGAATTTTGGCCCATTCCTCCTGACAGAGCTGGTGTAACTGAGTCATGTTTGTAGGCCTCCTTGCTCGCACACACTTTTTCAGTTCTGCCCACAAATGTTCTATGGGACTGAGGCCAGGGCTTTGTGATGGCCACTCCAATACCTTGACTTTGTTGTCCTTAAGCCATTTTGCCACAACTTTGGAAGTATGCTTGGGGTCATTGTCCATTTGGAAGACCCATTTGCGACCAAGCTTTAACTTCCTGACTGATGTCTTGAAATGTTGCTTCAATATATCCCCATAATTTTCAATCCTCATGATGCCATCTATTTTGTGAAGTGCACCAGTCCCTCCTGCAACAAAGCATCCCCACAACATGACGCTGCCACCCCCGTGCTTCACGGTTGGGATGGTGTTCTTCGGCTTGCAAGCCTCCCCCTTTTTCCTCCAAACATAACGATGGCCAAACAGTTCTATTTTGGTTTCATCAGACCAGAGGACATTTCTCCAAAAAGTACGATATTTGTCCCCATGTGCAGTTGCAAACCGTAGTCTGGCATTTTTATGGTGGTTTTGTGGCAGTGTCTTCTTCCTTGCTGAGTGGCCTTTCAGGTTATGTTGATATAGGACTTGTTTTACTGTGGATATAGATACTTTTGTACCTGTTTCCTCCAGCATCTTCACAAGGTCCTTTGCTGTTGTTCTGGGATTGATTTGCACTTTTCGCACCAAAGTACGTTTGTCTCTAGGAGACAGAACACGTTTTCTTCCTGAGCGGTATGACGCCTGCGTAGTCCCATGGTGTATATACTTGCGTACTGTTGTTTGTACAGATGAACATGGTACCTTGAGCGTTTGGAAATTGCTCCCAAGGATGAACCAGACTACAAGGTCTACAATTTTTTTTCTGATGTCTTGGCTGATTTCTTTTGATTTCCCCATGATTTCAAGCAAAGAGGCACTGAGTTTGAAAGTAGGCCTTGAAATACATCCACAAGTACACCTCCAATTGACTCAAATGGTGTCAATTAGCCTATCTGAAGCTTCTAAAGCCATTACATAGTTTTCTGGAATTTTCAAAGCTGTTTAATGGCACAGTCAACTTAGTGTATGTAAACTTCTGAACCACTGGAATTGTGATACAGTGAATTATACGTGAAATAATCTGTCTGTAAACAATTGTTGGAAAAATTACTTGTGTCATGCACAAGTAGATGTCCTAACCAAAACTATAGTTTGTTAACAAGAAATTTGTGCAGTGGTTGAAAAACGAGTTTTAATTACTCCAACTTAAGTGTATTTAAACTTCCGACTTCAACTGTACATTTGATATTTCTGTATTTCATTTTCAGTAAGTTAGCAATCATTTCTAAGAACATGTTTTCACTTTGTCATTATGGGGTATTGTGTGTACATGGGTGAAAAATTATTAATTCAGGCTGTAACACAAACATTTTAAATAAGTCATGAGGAAAAACATTTACTGAATCCATTTTAGAATAAGGCTGTAACGTAACAACATGTGGAAAAATGGAAGGGGTCTGAATACTTTCTGAAGGCACTGTATACAGTTCATTTGGAAAGAATTCAGACCCCTTCCCTTGATCCACATGTTGTTACGTTACAGCCTTATTCTATAATTGATTAAATTATTCATTTTCCTCATAAATATACACACATAATGACAAAGCGAAAAACAGGTTTGAATAATGTTTTGCAAATGTATAAAAAATGTAAAACTGATACCTTATTTACTTAAGTACTCAGACCCTTTGCTATGAGACTCAAAATTGAGCTTAGTTTCATCCTGTTTCCATTGATCGTCCTTGAGATGCTTCTACAACTTGATTGGAGTCCACCTGTGGTAAATTCAATTGATTGGACATGATTTGGAAAGGCACACACCTGTCTATATAAGGTTCCACAGTTGACAGTGCATGTCAGAGCAAAAACCAAGCCATGAGGTCAAAGTGTCAAGTGTCTTCACTGACATTTTCAACCTCTCCCTGTCTGAGTCTGTAATACCAACATGTTTCAAGCAGACCACCATAGTCCCTGTGCCCAAGAACACAAGGTAACCTGCCTAAATGACTACCGACACGTAGGACTCACGTATGTAACCATGAAGTGCTTTGAAAGGCTGGTCATGGCCCACATCAACACCATTATCCCAGAAACCATAGACCCACTCCAATTTGCATACCGCCCCAACAGATCCACAGATGATGCAGTCTCTATTGCACTCCACACATCCCTTTCCCACCTGGACTAAAGGAACACCTATGTGAGAATGCTATTCATTGACTACAGCTCAGCGTTCAACACCATAGTGCTCTCAAAGTTCATCACTAAGCTAAGGACCCTGGGACTAAACACCTCCCTCTGCAACTGGATCCTGGACATCCTGACGGGACACCCCCAGGTGGTAAGGGTAGGTAACAACACATCCGCCACGCTGATCCTCAACACGGGGGCCCCTCAGGGGTGCGTGCTCAGTCCCCTCCTGTACTCCCTGTTCACTCATGACTGCATGGCCAAGCACGACTCCAACACCATCATAAAGTTTGTTGATGACACAACAGTGGTTGGCCTGATCACCGACAATGATGAGACAACCTATAGGGAGGAGGTCAGAGACCTGGCCATGTGGTACCAGGACAACAACCTCTCCCTCAACATGATGAAGACAAAGGAGATGTTTGTGGACTACAGGAAAAGGAGGACCTGAGCACGCCCTCATTCTCATCGATGGGGCTGTAGTGGAGCAGGTTGAGAGCTTCAAGTTCCTTGGTGTCCACAACACCAACAAACTATCATGGTCCAAGCACACCAAGACAGTCGTGAAGAGGGCACAACAAAACCTGTTCCCTCTCAGGAGACTGAAATGATTTGGCATGGGTCTTCAGATCCTCCAGATCCAAAAAGATCTATAGCTGCACCATCGAGAGCATCCTAACTGGTTGCATCACTGCCTGGTATGGCAACTGCTCGGCCTCCGACTGCAAGGCACTACAGACTGTAGTGCGTACGGCCCAGTACATCACTGGGGCAAAGCTTCCTGCCATCCAGGACCTCTATACCAGGCGGTGTTAGAGGAAGGCCCTAAAAATTGTCAAAGACTCCAGCCCCCCTAGTCATAGACTGTTCTCTCTGCTACCGCATGGTAAGCCTTACAGGAGCGCCAAGTCTAGGTCCAAAGGTCTTCTCAACAGCTTCTACCCCCAAGCCATAAGACTCCTGAACAGCTAATCACTTTGCTATTTATATTTTTGACAAATTTTACTTTTACTTCACTACATTCCTAAAGAAAATATTGTACTTTTTACTCCATACATTTTCCCTGACAAGCAAAAGTACTTGTTACATTTTGAATGCTTAGCTGGACAGGAACATTTTGAAACTCACGCAATTATCAAGAGAACATGTGGAACGTCCCTACTGCCTCTCATCTGGCGGACTCACTAAACACAAATGCATCTTTTGTAAATAATGTCTGAGTGTTGGAGTGTGCCCCTGGCCATCCGTACATTTTAAAAACAAGAAAATGGAGCCGTCTGCTTTGCTTAATGTAAGGAATTTGAAATGATTTATACTTTTACTTCTACTTTTGATACTTAAGTATATTTTAGCAATTACATCTACTTTTGATGCTTAAGTATATTTAGACTTTTACTCAATTACTATTTTACTGGGTGACTTTCACTTTTACTTGAGTAACTTTCTATTAAGGTATCTATACTTTTACTCAAGTATGACAATTGGGTACTTTTTCCACCACTGCCTACATGCAACCATACTTTCTAGTTACATGCGTATTCTTGTAATTGCACCAATAAAATAATTAATTTCCTTCCAAAGTGTTGTGAATATCCATTTATTTTGAGAGATACACTGAAGAAGAGGCCTAGCTATAAGCATATAGATTATTATCGCAACTCAATAACCTAAAATAAAAACATTTTTTACAGTACTGTAACCTGAAGCATTATTTATTTTCTGAGAGTATTAAGAATAAAGCACCCAGTTGGGAAAATATATATTGAAACATTAGCTTTGCATATTGTTATTCTTCTTTAGAAATTTCTTAACTGCATAAGGAGTCACAGATTTGGTCTATTAATTGCTCTCTACTCACTTTATAGTGCAGTACTTTGGATCTGGTCAAAAGTAATGCACAACATAGGGAATAGAATGCCATTTGGGACTCTTACAACCATTTTCCTGGTCAGGAAGTGTGCTACAATTACAATTAGTAAATCACTTTCCCAGAAAAGGGCGATGGGTATCAGGAAATGAGGCGGGCCAATTAACCTAGCAAAAGTTTTGGCAGATTTTACTTTTACTTTGTTGACTTCTGATATGAGGAAGTCTCCCTGTTGTGTAGGATCATGTAACTAACATTTCATATCAATGATTTTATGTGCATTACACTTTCTAAAAACTGCCCTTCGAATCTGCTGGAGGTTAAGTCCATATATGACAGGGTTTAAGACAGGTGGTATAACAAGGAATTGAACAGCCATTGCATTACGCATATTTAGCGTAATATTTACATTATTCCACCCTTGAAAATTGTCAAACAGGGTCACTGTGATGAAAATAACTATTGTTATTAAATGTGGTACACATGTCTGTGTGAACTTAATCCTTCCCTTAGCTGACTTTACACAAGTCCTTACAATCTGACAGTAAGAAAATGCAATGAAAAGCATCTGTAAAACATGAACCAATACTAGACATTTGCTCCAAATCTGATTAACGGTAATGGATAAACATGCATGTTTCAGTATAGACGGAATGTCACAGAAGATTTTATCAATGCGAGATCCACACAAAGGAATTCTGATGGCTAAACTAACTGCTATGAGTCCTGTAAATAAAGGATAACACCAAGAAAATAAGAGTAACTTTCTAACAGTTAAAGATGTCACAATGGTGTGGTATAGTAGTGGTCTGCATATTGCCACATACCTGTCGTAAGACATCACTGTTAGAGTAGACATTTCACACATGACAGATGTGTATATTACATAAGCTTGAGTCAAACATCCACCATAAGATATCACCTGAACATCTGACTGAAGGTCCAGTAAGATCTTGGGGTAGAAACCAGCAGTTCCATACAATCCATTGACACACAGACTACACAGAAAAATATACATGGGCTCATGGAGACCTTTCTCCTGAATGATTGTTATGATCAGAGTCAGATTCACAGTGATGATGAGAAGGTATGTGATAAGAGACAAGATAAAATAGACTGATTTGTCATTAAATGTCTCTTGTAAGCCAAATAGATGAAATAACTTGACTTGGGTTGAGTTCTCCATAGATTTTGTTACTTTTCTTCCATAGTTCAATGCAGCAATTCTTAGTCCTTACAAGGCTTGTATATGGATGTGAATGAATTCAAGTGTGAATCATTTGATTCTGTGTTGGCTTGGACTAAACTAATTCACATGCTCCCTCAAACTATTTTTCAAATAAAAATAAAGACCCCAATAATATCTGTACATTATCAGACTTCTGAGGTGTGAAAGAAATAAAAAAAGTTGTGTCCATAAAATGTCTTCTTGCTTGACAGAAGGATTCTGATCCAAAAGCTTGTTCTACTAGCCTCTAAATATATCATAGTGTATGATCACATGGGATTGTAGTTTCAGTGTCAACATGTAACCACTCCATAGAGATGGAACTATATTGAGTTTATGACAAGCAACTCATTAGATTATATTTGCTCTCGGGCTCCCGAGTGGCTCAGCAGTCTAAGGCACTGCATCTCAGTGCAAGAGGTGTCACTACAGTCCCTGGTTTGATTCCAGGCTGTATCACATCTGGCCGTGATTGGAAGTCCCATAGGGCGGCGCACAATTGGCCCAGAGTCGTCCGGGTTTGGACCCCAAGGGGTGCACGTTACCTTTTTATCCTAGTATTAGATAGTTGATTATTTGAATCAGCTGTGTAGTGCTAGGGCAAAAACCAAAACGGGCACCCCTTGGTTCCAAGTTTGGAAAATTATGCTGTATGGGTTTCAGCGAGATGTTATCCCACTGACATTCTGAGAACATTGTAGGAACATTAAAAAATGACATTAACCTCGGGACCATAAGAAGGCGTTCAGTACAGATCCCGGTTTGGCCGCAGTATAATGTCATGATAAGGTATTTTGATGTCCATTAGGGAACATTATGAAAAGATTCCTATTTGTGTCGGACATTATCCATGAGACATTCAATGACAACAAGGAGGTGTTTCATGATGGTCAAGGGGATGTCACATACCAAAGCTAGTCATCTGTCGGATAGCTGGCACAGCTAGTGTTTAACATGATTTTTGAATGACTCATCTCAGTACACCACACATACAATTATCTGTAAGGTCCCTCAGTCGAGCAGTGAGCTTCAAACACAGATTAAACGACAAAGACCAGGGAGGTTTTTCAATGCGTCGTAAAGAATGGAGCCTATTGGTAGATGGGGAACATTGAATATCCCTTTGAGCATGGTGAAGTTATTAATTACACTTTGGATGGTGTATCAATACAAGTAATCACTACAAGATACAGGCGTCCATCCTAACTTAGTTGCAGAGAGGAAGGAAAACGCTCAGGGATTTCACCATGAGGCCAATGATGACTTTAAAATAGTTCCAGAGTTTAATGGCTGTGATAGGAGAAAACTGAGGTTTGATCAAATACATTGTGGTTACTCCACAATCCTAGTTTAAATGACAGAGTGAAAAGACCTATGTCAAATTAGAAAATCTGCCCTGGGAACAATACAGAAAATAAAATGATACACAATATTAAATAAATAGCAAATATGATATACACAATAAACAATCAAACAAAACAAACACATGTATCAATATAAAAATCCCTTTCATACTAAACTGACCCAGAGACAACAACACATCCACATGATAAGGGCCTGGTAGGAAAAGTTAGATTTACCCAACTCTGTGGATTCACGTGGAGTCTGCCGCATTAACCAACTCTGTGGATACACGTGGAGTCTACATCTTTAACCAACCCTGTGATCTAGTGTTGTAATCCGAGTTTCTATATTTCAACAATGATGTTAAGTAAATTGGTAGTTTATTGATTAAGGCTTTATAAACAAAAACAGAACAATGAAGTGACCTACGTGTTTTTAGCAAGGTCCAACCAACGTCATGGTAAAGGATGCAGTGGTGAGTGTCAAAACTGTCAAATGTTATAAAACGAAGTGCGCTATGATAAATTGTGTCCAAGGCCTTCAAAACACTGGTAGCTGCATTCATGTATACAATATCGCCATAATCTATAACAGGAATAAATGTAGACTGAATGATCTGTTTACTACTATTTAATGAAAGGCAAGCCCTATTCCTATTGAAGAAGCCCAACAGAATTCTTAATTTCTTGACTAACTCGTCAACATGCTTTTTAAAAGACAGCCTTTTGTTAATCCAGATGCCCAGAAATGTATAGGCGGGGACACGATCAATGGGGGCACCATCTAACA
>QNTS01000561.1:270111-319765 GCA_003317085.1 Hucho hucho | reverse complement strand
ATCCACTTTCAATTCCGTTTGTTTTGTTTTCATTATACACACCTGGTTTCTACTCCATTAATTACATGTTCCGTAGTTAAACCCTCTGTTTCCCCCTTGGTTTTGTGCGTGTTTGTTTATGTAATGTTGGTCAGTTTTGTGAGCATGTGATTATTTCTTCTTGGAATTTGTAGTTAATTTTGAGTAAAGTTATGTGAATACTCATCTCTGTTGTCCTGCGCCTGACTCCGCTTACCTGCTACACAGAGACCGCTGACAGATTTGTTTTCTACTGTATTATTGACTGAATGTTTGTTTACTCCATGTGTAACTCTGTGTTGTTGTATGTGATAAACTGCTTTGCTTTATCTTGGCCAGGTCGCAGTTGTAAATGAGAACTTGTTCTCAACTTGCCTACCTGGTTAAATAAAGGTTAAATAAATAAAATAAAAAATATATATTTTTTAAAGGCACACGTAGCCTACATATCAATGCATGCACACAAAATATCTAGGTCAAATAGGGGAGTGTAATACAACTCTGGTGATGCAGGTCTGGCGGAATCAAATGCAGGAAAAGGAGATGAGTCAAATCTTCCTTTTAATATAAGGAAATCTAATTACTCACGACAATAATGAAAATACTCTGCTCACAACCACAACGGCGCCAACACACACAGCGAAACAATCACGGAAAAAAACCCAGGGGGGAACAGAGGAATAAATAACACATGTAATTAAGGAAATGGGAACCAGGTGTGGATGAGACAAGACAAACAGAAAATGAGAAATGGATCGGTGGTGGCTAGAACTCCGGTAGCCGCCCGAACTAGGAGAGGGACCGACTTCAGTGGAAGTCGTGACAGTACCCCCCCCCCCCTTTAGAATGAGGCGCAGGGCGATCCGGGTGGAGGCAGTGAAATTCCCGCAGCAGCGAAGGAACCAGGATGTCCTCCACCCGCACCCAGCTTCTCTCCTCCGGACCGTACCCCTCCCACTCCATTAGGTACTGAAGACCCCTTGCACGACGCCTTGAGTCCATGATAGCTCGAACTGCATACGCCGGGGCCCCCTCGATGTCCAGAGGGGACAGAGGGACCTCCAGAACCTCAGGTCCCTGGAGCGGACCAGCCACCACCGGCCTGAGGAGAGACACATGGATGAGGGGTTAATACGGTCGTCTGGGGGAAGCTGTAACCTATAAACCTTGTTCAGTCTCCTCAGGACTTTGAAAGGCCCCACAAACCGTGGCCCCAGCTTCCGGCAGGGCAGGCAGAGGGGCAGGTTTCGAGTCGAGAGCCAGACCCGGTCCCCTGGTGTGAACACCGGGGCCTCACTGTGGTGGTGGTCGGCGCTCGCCTTCTGCCGCCTCACGGCTCGTTGCAGATGCACGTGGGCGGCTTCCCAGGTCTCCTCCGAGCGCCTAAACCATTCGTCCACCGCAGGAGCCTCGGTCTGGCTCTGATGCCACGGTGCCAGAACCGGCTGATACCCTAGCACACATTGAAATGGGGACAGGTTAGTAGAGGAGTGGCGGAATGAGTTCTGGGCCATCTCTGCCCAGGGAATGAACACTGCCCACTCCCCTGGCCGGTCCTGGCAATACGACCTCAGAAACCTACCCACATCTTGGTTGACTCGTTCCACCTGCCTATTGCTCTCGGGGTGAAACCCTGAGGTAAGGCTGACCGAGACCCCCAGATGCTTCATGAACGCCTTCCACACCCTAGACGTGAACTGGGGACCTCGATCAGACACTATGTTCCGTAGGACTGGAAGACATGGGTGAACAGAGCCTCCGGTCTGTAGAGCCGTAGGGAGACCGGGCAAAGGAAGGAGGCGACTGGACTTAGAAAACCGATCCACAACAACCAGGATCGTCGTTTTACCTTGTGACGGTGGAAGATCCGTCACAAAATCCACCGACAGGTGTGACTACGGCCGCTGTGGAAAGGGTAGGGGTTGTAATTTCCCTCTGGGCAGGTGCCTAGGCACCTTGTACTGAGCGCACACCAAGCAGGAGGAAACATAAACCCTCACGTCCTTAGCTAAGGTGGGCCACCAGTATTTCTCACTAAGACAGCGCACTGTCCGGCCGATGCCTGGATGACCAGAGGAGGGTGATGTGTGAGCCCAAACGATCAGACGGTCATGGACAGCAGACGGAACGTACATACGCCCAGCGAGACACTGAGGGGGAGTGGGCTCTGTACGCACCGCCCGCTCGATATCCGCGTGGGAGTGGGATCGATGGACTGCTCCTCTGTGTCATACAACCAGGACAGTGCGTCTGCCTTCATGTTCTGGGAACCTGGTCGGAAGGATAGCGTAAAATCTAAACGGGTGAAAAACATGGCCCACCTTGCCTTGCGAGGGTTCTGTCTCCTCACCGCCCGGATGTACTCCAGATTATGGTGATCAGTCCAGATGAGAAAAGGGTGTTTAGCCCCCTCAAGCCAATGCCTCCACGCCTTCAGAGCCTTCACGACAGCCAACAGCTCCCTGTCCCCCACATCATAGCTCCCTGTTCCATCACATCATGGACGCGTCCGGGCTGAGCTTCTTAGAAAAAAAAGCACAGGGGCGGAGTTTTGGTGGCGTACCCGAGCGCTGAGACAGCACAGCTCCTATCCCAGCCTCGGACGCGTCCACCTCAACTATGAATGCCAGAGAGGGATCCGGATGAGCCAGCACGGGGGCCGAGGTAAACAGAGCCTTCAGGTGACCAAAAGCCCTGCCCGCCTCAGCTGACCAACGCATTCGTACCGGTCCCCCCTTCAGCAGTGAGGTAATGGGAGCCGCTACCTGCCAGAAGCCCCGAATAAACCTCCGGTAGTAGTTGGCAAACCCTAAGAACCGCTGCACCTCCTTTAACGTGGTTGGAGTTGGCCAATTACTCACAGCGGAAATGCGGTCACTCTCCACCCCGGACGTGGAAATGCGATATCCTAGGAAAGAGACGGACGGTTGGAAGAACAGACACTTCTCAGCCTTGACGTACAGGTCATGCTCCAACAGTCGACCAAGCACCCTGCCCACCAGAGACACATGATCGGCGCGTGTAGCGGAGTATATCAATATGTCATCGATATACACCACTACACCCTGCCCGAGCAGGTCCCTGAAGATCTCGTCTACAAAGGATTGGAAGACTGATGGAGCATTCTTCAACCCATATGGCATGACGAGATACTCATAGTGCCCAGAGGTGGTACTAAATGCTGTCTTCCACTCGTCTCCCTCGCGTATACGCACCAGATTGTAAGCGCTCCTGAGATCCAGTTTTGTGAAGAAGCGCGCCCCGTGTATTGACTCGATCGCACTGGCTATGAGAGGCAGCGGGTAGCTGTACCTCACAGTGATCTGATTGATCCCTCGATAGTCAATACACGGGCGCAGACCTCCATCCTTCTTCTTCACAAAAAAGAAACTCGAGGAGGCAGGTGAAGTGGAGGGCCGAATGTATCCCTCTCCCAGAGATTCGGCAACATATGTCTCCATAGCTCCCGACACTACCCTGTGAAATGTAAGGCGCCAAATTCAAAATCCAAAAGTTGAATTATTAAACATTCATCAATATACAAGTGTTGCATAGTCATCAAAAGCTCTGATTCTTGGCAATATCACAGCGTTGTCAGAATTCAAAAAGGCTTTACGGCAAAAGCACAACATTTGATTGTTTGAGGATAGCCCCTCTCATATTTTATTAGCATAAATCCATAACCAAAGCGGGTCTCATAAAACGCATAAAATCGCTAATATAAAATCCCTTACCTTACGAAAAACCTCTGCTGAGGGCTTCCCAAATGTCCAACGAAGACATCCAATGTTTCTTTTGTTAGAGAAAGTAATTTATTATATCCATGAATCTCCGTTTGGTTGGCGCGTTATGTTCATAAAATACAGTGTCCACTCACCCATTGAACCGTGAAGAGAACACGTTCAACCTATACTTATACACTTGTCCAAGAACAATCAAACATCATTGATAATGTATCCTTAGGAACACTTTTATGTATATTTACTATAATATTTCAACCGGATTATAAACTGGACGATAGGAAAGGAAAAAACCACAGCGCGCGCGAGCCAGTGAACACACCTCCTCTTCTGTTTACATCCTGTGACTAGTTCGAAGTTCTTCTTCTATTACCATCCAGAGCAACCTAACATCACCACACAGTCTAGAGACTGTTGACATCCAGTGGAAGCAATAGGTACTGCAATTTTACTCCCATATATGGCTGTTTTCAATAGGGAGGGGTTCAAAATGAGGCAATGTGTCATAAACACTTTTTCCAGGACAGAAATTACTCGGGTTTTCGCCTGCTATATCAGTTCTGTTATACTCACAGACAATACTTTAACACTCTTAGAAACTTCAGAGTGTTTCCTATCCAATAGTACTAATTATGTGCATATCCTACTATCTGCGCCTGAGTGGCAGGGCTTTTACTTTGAGCACGCCAGACTCTCCAAAACCGACACCTCAGCTGCCGCTCCCTAAGAAGTTAAGGAAATGGGAACCAGTCAGGAGGGATGCTACACCCCCACACAAAAAAAATATATTATACCCAGGCATGCATACCCTAGTTTCATTACACATAACCCCTTGTTACTGTTGCCAAGGCCATCAAGTCCCTGATCCATTCACAGCTCTTTGTCTTTTGTGTTACAATTCCTGAGGGTGGTCACGAAATGGTATATGACAAATTTGAATAAACTGTATGCCATGTACTAATGTAACACGTATAAGTAAATATGTCATTAATAATCTTTGTACAGGAGTATACCCTAAAATTGAGTGTTGGAGAAGTAAGTATCGTAAGGCTATAAGGACGATACGGTGGCACAGATACAATTACTGACTAAAGTGTCTTCGCACTTCAAAGTAAATCCCAGCTCTGTTAAAAATACACTCAAGAAAAACTATGATACTATTATAGTGATTCAGGAGTATGATTAAAACCTAATAATATAACCCAGCAACATTAGACAACTATACTGAAGACCCAAACTGAAATAGCTGAAATAAGTCAATTAAATCAATGATAATAGAATATTCAGATTACCTAATAACTAAAATGGCAGAGCAGATGGCACTCTTATGCTGTTTAGAGATGTATTATAGGTAGTGAATGTGCAGAGGGGGACTTGTGAAATTCTCCAGACTTTGTGGCACAGCAGACAGACCAGTACACCCCAAATTCAGAGATTGTTAATTCAAATCCCAGGTGGGTTTAGAATGAAAAGTCAGTACTAAGTAATCATGTCAAATGTAATCATATTTTCACTGATTAAAGATTTGTACACTATTTTAGCTGAACAGCATACGATTTACCTTAAAAACCCCATACCGTTTAATTATTTTACTTATAATGGTTTTGGCCACCTGGGACCGTCTCGTGAATGACACAACTTCCCAAGAACGTCCTAAAAAAGTCCTTGGGATGTTCCTGGGACAGGGAACTAGAAAAAAACTCCACAGGACCTTGGCACAATGTCCTGACTACTTTAGAAGACCATTTCGTGACATTCCAGGGATGTCCAAACAAATAATTTTTGTTTGCAGGGACGATCCCTTGGGACCATCACGCAACGACCTGAAGACTAGTCAAATTAAGTTCTGAGAACGTCCCAAAAGGTACCTGACATGGTCCTGATATGGTACTCGGTAACATCCTAGTAACTTACAGGGAACTAGACAATGGTTCCCCAAAGAACGTTCCATTGGGAGCATCTCGTGACGTCCTGAAGAGTAGTAAATGGAAGTCTTGAGACCGACCTAAAAACTACCATCATGTGACATCCCCTTGACAATAATGAAATGTCTCCTTTTGGTCATTGAATATCTCATGGAAAACGTCCGACACACATAGGAACCTTTTCATAATGTTCCCTAATGGACATCAAAATACAATGAACAGAAATATAAATGCAACATGAAAAGTGTTGGTCCCATGTTTCATGAGCGGAAACAAAAGATCCCATGAATGTTCCATACCCCCAAAAAGTTTACTTTCTCAAATTTGGTCCACAACCCTGTTAATGTGCTTTCTCATTTGCCAAGATTATCCATCCACCTGACAGGTGTGGCATACCAAGAAGCTGATTAAACAGCATGATAACTATACACTATGATAATTATACAGGTGCATCTTGTGCTGGGAACAATAAAAGGCCACTAAAATGTGCAGTTTTGTCACACAACAAAATACCACAGATGTCTCAAGTTTTGAGGGAGGGTGCAATTGGCATGCTGACTGCAGGAATGTCCACCAGAGCTGTTGCCAGAGAATTTAATGTTTCTCTACCATAAGCAGCCTCTAACGTTGTTTTAGAGAATTTGAATGTAAGTCCATCCGACCTCACATCTGCAGACCACGTGTGTGATGTCGTGTGGGCAAGTTGTTTGCTGATGTCAACGTTGTGAACAGGGTGCCCCATGTTGGTGGTGGGGTTATGGTATGGGCAGGCATAAGCTACGGACAACAAACACAATTGCATTTTGTTGATTGCAATTTGAATGCACAGACACACCATGAAGAGATCCTGAGGCCCATTGTCGTGCCACTCATCAGCTGCCATCACCTCAAGTTTTAGCATGATAACACAGCCCCATGTCGCAAGGATCTGTACACAATTTCTGGAAGCTGAAAATGTCCCAGTTCTTCCATGGTCTGCATAGTCACCAAACATGTCACCCATTGAGCATGTTTGGGATAATCTGGATCGACGTGTACGACATGGTGTTCCAGTTCCCGCCAATATCCAGCAACTTCGCACAGCCATTGAAGAGGAGTGGGACAACATTCCACAATCAACAGCATGATCAACTCTATGCGAATGAGATGTGTTGCGCTGTATGAGGCAAATGGTGATCACCAGATTCTGACTGGATTTCTGATCCACACCCTTACCTTTTTTTAAAGGTACTGTATCAGTGACCAACAGATGCATATCTGTATTCCCAGTTATGTGAAATCCATAGATTTTGGCCTAATGAATTTATTTCAATTGACCGACTTCCTTATGTGAACTGTAACTCAGTAAAATCTTTTAAATTGTTTCATGTTATGTTTACATTTTTGTTCAGTATACCTTATCATAACGTTATACTGCGACCAAACAGGTATCTGTACTGAACGCCCTCTATTGGTCCCAAGGCAAATGTCATGTTTTAATGTTCCTACAAAGTTCTGACTATTGAACAAAGTCATCAGTGGGATGACGTCTCACTAAAACCATTAAAGCAGCAATTTCCCAAACTTTAACCTGGGGACCTGAAAGGGGTGCACGTTTTGGTTTTTGCCCTAGCACCACACAGCTGATTCAAATAAGCAACTAATCATTAAGCTTTGATTATTTGAATCAGCTATGTAGTGCTAGGGCAAACAAATACACGTGCACCCCTTGGGGTCCGCAAGACCGAGTTTGGGAAATGCTGCCTTTAAGGGACCTAATGGGAACGTTGCCGAATGTCCTTAGGACGTTCCCTGTTTGCTGGGTTAGAAAAGAATAGAGTAAATAGAATCAAATGAGTTGCTTGTCATAAACTCTATATAGTTCCATCTAAGGAGTGGTTACATGTTGACACTGAAACTACAATCCCATGTGATCATACACTATGATATATTTAGAGGCCAGCAAGACAAGTTATTGGAGCAGTCTCCTCTGTCAAGCAAGGAGACATTTCATGGACACAAGTTTCTTCATTTCTTTCACACCTCAGAAGTCTGATAATGTACAGATATTATCGGGATCTTTTTTTTTTCTAAGAGTTTGAGCGAGGATGTGAATTTGTTTTGTTAAAACTATTGGGTTTAGTCTCAGCCTAAACAGAATCATCTGATTCACACTTGAATTCATTCACATCCATACACAAGCCTTGTAAGGACTAAGAATTGCTGCATTGACCAGAGGAAGAAAATTAACAAAAGCTATGGAGAACTCAACCCAAGTCAAGTTCTTTTATCTATTTGGCTTACAAGAGACATTTAACAACAAATCAGTCTATTTTATATTGTCTCTTATCACATACCTTCTCATCATCACTGTGAATCTGACTCTGATCATAACAATCATTCAGGAGAAAGGTCTCCATGAGCCCATGTATATTTTTCTGTGTAGTCTATGTGTCAATGGATTGTATGGAACTGCTGGTTTCTATCCCAAGTTCTTACTGGACCTTCAGTCAGATGTTCAGGTGATATCTTATGGTGGATGTTTGACTCAATCCTATGTAATATACACATCTGTCATGTGTGAAATGTCTACTCTAACATTGATGTCTTACGACAGGTATGTGGCAATATGCAGACCACTACTATACCATACCATTATGACATCTTTAACTGTTAGAAAGTTACTCTTATTTTCTTGGTGTTATCCTTTATTTACAGGACTCATAGCACTTAGTTTAACCGCCAGAATTCCTTTGTGTGGATCTCGCATTGATAAAATATTCTGTGACATTCCGTCTATACTGAAACATGCATGTTTACCCATTACCATTAATTCGATATTGAACAAATTTGTAATAGTGGTTCATGTTTTACAGTTACTTTTCATTGTATTTTCTTACTGTCAGATTGTAAGAAATTGTGTAAAGTCAGCTAAGGGAAGGATTAAGTTCACACAGACATGTGTGCCACATTTAATAACACTGGTTATTTACATCACAGTGACCCTGTTTGACACTTTGCAAGGGTGGAATAGTAATGTAAATATTACACTAAATATGCGTAATGCCATGGCTGTACAATTCCTTGTTATACCACCTGTCTTAAACCCTATCATATATGGACTTAACCTCCAGCAGATTCGAAGGGCAGTTTTTAGAAAGTGAAATGCACATAAAATCATTGATATGAGATGTTAGTTACATGATCTTACACAACAGGGAGACTTCCTGATATCAGAAGTCAACTAAAATAAAGGTAAAAATCTGCCAAAACTATTGCAAGGTTAGATGGTTCCTCATTACTTGATAACTGGCAGGGGGTCTGGGGTTCCTCCCTAAATTTCGCTCTACCTGACCAAAAAAAGTCTTAGTCAACCAAGAGTAGTCTTTTCTTTCAATCTAATGGATTTGTCTAAATTTTAAAACAATTATTTTTCCATATATACACACAACCTATGTGCCAATTTATCTTACAATTTCTACCAATCTGCGTACCAGTAATAATTTTCATAAGCACATTATCGTGGAACACTTTCTTTTAATATATAATAGTATTTGTATCTCAAAATCATTGACATTGGCTAATCTACAGTCTTAATCTAAATGAAAATGATTCAAATAATAAAAGTAACTTTTATTGCAATTGCCAACTATGTAAAAATAGCCTACATAAAACCAACACGTAAAAACAATATCCAGATAAAAATAAATTTCCCATAAATCACATTGGCTATGCGTGACCTGTCTGGCAATGAACTCTAAACATTGTATCATCTGGGTCAAGTATTTTATGATGTTTCCAGTGGATCAGACCATTACATTTTTCCCTTTCTTGCGGAGTGTTTATCGAAATATCATATGGAAATATTGTTCAAATACTTTGAGGAACTATTGTCATTCTCATTTGTTTCTAAAAACAGACTTTGTTTCCTTGCTGTTTGAGGTGAAGAAAAATTTATTTGAGAAGCTCCACAGTTCATTAGTGGTGGTAAGTTAAGGCAATCAGAAATACTATCAGACATCCCCAAATGGGAACATTTATAGGCCTACATTTGCAGGTAGACTAGTCCTACTTCTATATGGGTAATCAGGTGACTTACTCAACATTGAGAGCAGAGTAAAATAAAAAAATATTAAATAATTGCCAAATCTCGTAAATGGAATGAAATTAACAAAAGCGAGTTTCTCACGAGTGTAGAATAGGTTGTGAGTTCTGCAAAAGACATGTCCACTCCGACATTGAGAACGGTAAATGACTGTAATAATAATATATTCAATGAATTTCCAGAAATGACCTAACCAAATAAACATTGCAGATTAGAAATGATGGGAATCAACGGTAAATGTAAGCTACTGTCACGATCGTCAGGATAAATAGACCACATATTTCTTCACAGTGAAACGTCAAAAACAATAAAGAGAAAACACAACTGATCGTAACATACGTAGTGCTCACAACCACTAACAAGAAACAATATCACACAAACACAGGTGGAAAAGGAACACACTAAGTATGATCCCCAATTAGAGGTAACGATAATCAGCTGCCTCTAACTGGGAACCATACACAAACCAACATAGAAATTATAACATAGAAAAAAACCCTAGTCACTTCCTGACCTTACCACCATAGAGAACCCAGAGGGCTATCTATGGCCAGGACGTGACAGCTACTACTGGTGATATTTGATAGACATTGCAAACAATGCACACAATGAAGTTATGAAACAATGAATACCCATGAAATGGCGGCAGAGAGTGCATTCTGGAGAGAGACGTTACATTACAGACCCATTCATTACAGACCCATTCATTACAGACCCATTTTGTCATACAGTATTCCATAAGGCACCCAGACCTTGTCAAAGTTGCACAGTATACCCTTAATCTAGTAATAAATAAAATCTAGTGATACATAATTTGACATTTCTGCCATCTATTGTGACATTGTGGGAGGATAACCAACCTTCCAATTTTATGGCAATGCATTTCTTACCTGCTATAAATGCTATGGTTACACAGTTTTTTCTTATTAAAACAGCCCCCAGTACCAACATTTCCAAGCAAACAAAAACAGGGAAAATATCTTAGACATCTGTACGACTCTGTTTTCTTGTATCAGAAACGGTCTTACATCGGTCGGAAGTGTTCTAGTATTGTATACGTTTATACAGGGGAAAACACAAAATGTTGAGGTCGTCTCCTTAATGTAAAGACTCACGTACTATAAGGCAAAGTGACCTTATATCATACAATTTACCTACCAACATTTGACGTCATTAAACAGACTCTTTATAAGAACGTGAATGGGCATTCAAACATATCTGTATCCATTCATCATCAGAAGTGTCTCCCAGGTCTTCCTCACATCTTTGTTTGACATGTTTTGTGTCATCAGAAAAAGCCTCTATCAACCCTTGATACAATTTGGAAGTCAACTTCAGAGGTTAGTCAGACTGCCTTAAAACAGTTTCTGTGATGTGACTGTGTGTAGCTGGTGTAGATGAGTCAGGCGCAGGACAGCAGATATGAGTAATAATAGCAATTTACTAAAAAATAACAACAAATACACGTAAAATATTGCCAAGCCCACAATAACGGACCACAAAACAAACAATCACTCACAAACGAACATGGGGGAACAGAGGGTTAAATAATGAACAAGTAATTGTGGGATTGAAACCAGGTGTGTAAATCAAGGACAAAACCAATGGAAAATAAAAAATGGATCGGCGATGGCTAGAAAACCGGTGACGTCGACCGCCGAACGCCGTGACAGTTTCAATCTTTGAAGCTTCTGGCATGTCCAGTGTTTGCTGCACCGAGAAAATAAAGTGTTGCATCTGAAAAAGTCCATCTCAGCGGTCACAGACTGGTCTTCCCTGCCTGCTTGACCCTGCTGAGACCCCTGTCACCATCTGATCCTGCTCAGATGAGGCATGACAAAGAATTGCCTTGAAGAACATTTATACGTTATATTATCCAAGAATAGAATCAATGGTTCAGTAATTGAAATGACCATTATTCCCAGATCCCAGACTGTATCATACCCATCAACTCAAGATGGAACTTTGTATCAATTCACTGATTGTTATAATATACTGCACATTTCACCTGAGCTCTGTACACTGGTCTTCCCTGGCTGTCTGACCCTGCAGGGACACCTGTCACCATCTGATCCTTCTAAGACATGATGAGCATAGTGTTGTGTTCTGACTGTGCACTATGACAGCGAAGCCTGTAGAGCTCTTTATACCATGTTAGTGTGAAAAGTAGGGAATTATATAGGGAAACTGACAGATCTATAACGTTACATTGCTGTACTGACTATAATAAAAACTCACATTGCACTGTCAAAACGTCAGATTATCGGTCTTCAATCGCTTGGCTGCTGGTTCTATTTCATACACGAAACGTAAGCTCTTTAATCCCAACCCTCAGTCACTCTCAGCCCATCCCACCTATCACCATAGACCACCCTCATTTGGTTTCCATGTTCCATATATTTTTCAATTGACTGTGATGGTTTACAAAATGTTTAAACCTTTCTACTTGTATTTTATCCACAGATTGTGAGCTGAAGATGAAAACATTTCCTATGACTAATATTATATTATTTATTGACTGATTATGGCTTTCCAAATCGCCAAACACTGATATTTGTAAGGTTAATTTTAATTGCACGTTGTGATTTTTTAACCATTCCTGAACCTGTGACCAGAAAGAAGGTACATAGGGGCAATACCAGAATAAATGATCTATTGATTCTGTCTCTTCGCAGCAAAATCTACAGAGCTGAGATGGTTGTATGCCCCACATATATAGCAATCTATCTGTGGCAAGAATTGTACAGTTGAAGTCGGATGTTTACATACACCTTAGCCAAATACATTTAAACTCAGTTTTTCACAATTCCTGACATTTAATCCTAGTAAAAACGCCCTGATTTAGGTCAGTATGGATCACCACTTTATTTTAAGAATGTGAAATGTCTGAATAATAGTAGAGAGAATGATTTATTCCAGCTTTAATTTATTTTATCACATTCCCAGTGGGTCAGAAGTTTACATACACTCAATTTGTATTTGGTAGCACTGCCTTTAATTTGTTTAATTTGGGTCAAACGATTTGGGTAGCCTTCCACCAGCTTCCCACAATAAGTTGGGTGAATTTTGGCCCATTCCTCCTGACAGAGCTGGTGTAACTGAGTCAGGTTTGTAGGCCTCCTTGCTCGCACACGCTTTTTCAGTTCTGATCACACATTTTCTATAGGATTGAGGTCAGGGCTTTGTGATGGCCACTCAAATACCTTGACTTTGTTGTCCTTAAGCCATTTTGCCACAACTTTGGAAGTATGCTTGGGGTCATTGTCCATTTGGAAGACCCATTTGCGAACAAGCTTAAACTTCCTGACTGATGTCTTGAGATGTTGCTTCAATATATCCACATAATTGTCTTTCTTCATGTTGCCATCTATTTTGTGAAGGGCACCAGTCCCTCCTGCAGCAAAGCACCCCCACAACATGACGCTGCCACCCCCATGTTTTACGGTTGGGATGGTGTTCTTCGGCTTGCAAGCCTCCCCCTTTTCCTCCAAACACAACAATAGTCATTATGGCCAAACAGTTCTATTTTTGTTTCATCAGACCAGAGGACATTTCTCCAAAAAGTACAATCTTCGCCCCCATGTGCAGTTGCAAGGCTTTTTTATGGCGGTTTAGGAGCAATGGCTTCTTCCTTGCTGAGCGGCCTTTCAGGTTCTGTCAATATAGGAATCGTTTTACTGTGGATATAGATACTTTGTACCTGTTTCCTCCAGCATCTTCACAAGGTCCTTTGCTGTTGTTCTGGGATTGATTTGCACTTTTCGCACCAAAGTACGTTCATCTCTAGGAGACAGAACGCATCCCCTTCCTGAGCGGTATGATGGCTGCGTGGTCCTGTGGTGTTTATAGTTGCGTACTGTTGTTTGTACAGATGAACGTGGTACCTTCAGGCATTTGGAAATTGCTCCCAAGGATGAACCAGACTTGTGGAGGTCTTGGCTGATTTCTTTTGATTTTCCCATGATGTCAAGCAAAGAGGCACTGAATTTGAAGGTAGGCCTTGAAATACATCCACAGGTACAGCTCCAATTGTTTTAAATTATGTCAATTAGCCTATCAGAAGCTTCTAAAGCCATGACATCATTTTCTGGAATTTTCCAAATTGTTTAAAGGCACAGTCACCTTAGTGTATGTAAACTTCTGACACACTGGAATAGTGATACAGCGAATTATAAGTGAAATAATCTGTCTGTAAACAACTGTTGGAAAAATAATTTGTCATGCACAAAGTAGATGTCCTAAAGTTTTAATGACTCCAACCTAAGTGTATGTAAACTTCCGACTTCAACTTTATATAATAACTTAAATTGAAAAACTCTGTGTGGAATCAAGTGTAGTTTGAATCAATCACAACACTACCACTACTTCATCACAGAGGGGAGGGCCAGCAAATCAAATGATTTATTGGACAAATCTTGCATCTTGAGTTGGATTGACATATTGACTATTGATTGTAGCTTTGCTGGCCCTTCCCTCTGTGATTAAGTAGTGGTAGTGTTATGATTTTTTCTACTAGGCTAAGAGGATGAAAAATAGCTTCTATACATAACTACATTTTGCAGTATTGCAGTCAATGGAAGAGCAATGTTCGTTAAACTGCACTGTTGGTTAAGGGCTTGTAAGTAAGCATTTCACTGTAAGGTTGTATTCGGCGCATGTGACTAATACAATTTGATTTAAGGTATACTGAACAAAAATGTAAACATAACATGCAACATTTTAAAAGATTGACCTAGTTACAGTTCATATAAGGAAATCAGTCAATTGAAATGAATGAATTAGGCCATAATCTGTGTATTTTACATGACTGGGACTACAGATATGCATCTGCTGGTCACAGATACCGTACCTTAAAAAAAAGGTAGTGGTGTGCATCAGAAAACCAGTCAGTATTTGGTGTGACTTCCATTTGCCTCATCCAGCGCGACACATCTCCTTCGCATAGAGTTCATCAGGCTGTTATTTGTGTAATGTGTAATGTTTTCCCACTCCTCTTCAATGGCTGTGCAAAGTTGCTGGATATTGGCGGTAAGTGGAGCACTCTGTCGTACATGTCGATCCAGATTATCCCAAACATGCTCAATGGGTGACATGTCTGGTGAGTATGCAGACCATGGAAGAACTGGGACATTTTCAGCTTCCAGAAATTGTGTACAGATCCTTGCAACATGGGGCTGTGCATTATCATGCTAAAACATGAGGTGATGGCGGGAGATGAATGGCACGACAATGGACCTTAGCATCTCAATACAGCATCTCTGTGCATTCACATTGCCATCAATCAAATACAATTGTGTTCATTGTCCATAGCTTATGCCTGCCCATACCATAACCCCACCACCACCAAACCGCTCTTCCACACGACGCCATACACGTGGTCTGCAGATGTGAGGTCGGTTGGACCTACATCCAAATTTCCAAAAACAATGTTGGTGGCTGCTTATGGTAGAGAAATTAACATTCACTTCTCTGGCAACAGCTCTGGTTGACATTCCTGCAGTCAGCATGCCAATTGCACCCTCCAACAAAACTTGAGCCATCTGGCATTTTGTTGCGTGAGAAAACTGCACATTATAGAGTGGTCTTTTATTGTCCTCAGCACAAGATGCACGAGTATTATTATCATGCTGATTAATCTGCTTCTTGATATGCCACACCTGTCAGGTGGATGGATTATTTTGGAAAATACTAACACTAACAGGGATGTAAACAAATTTGTGCACCAAACTTTTTATGCGTATGGAAAATTACTGGGATCTTTTATTTCCGCTCATGAAACATGGGACCAACACTTTACATGTTGCATTTATATGTTTGTTCAGTGTATTTTGATGACCATTATGAAAATGTTCCTACTTGTGTCGGATGTTATCCATGAGACATCTAATGACCAGAAGGAGACGTTTCAGGATGGTCAAGGGGATGCCACATGGTGGAACTTTTTAGGACGTTGTCAGTACGTCATTTTACTATTCTTCAGGACATCACAAGATGGTCCCAAGGGAACGTTCTCTGGGGAACCTTTGTCTAGTTCCCTTTAAGTTGCTAGGATGTCACCGAGGACCATGTCAGGACCTTTTTAAGACGTTCTCAATACTTCATTTTACTAGTCATTAGGACGTTACGTGAATGTCCCAAGGGAACGATTTCTGTGACACCTTTGTCTAGTTCCCTGTAAGTTACCAGGATGTCACTGAGGACCATATCAGGACCATGTCAGGTACTTTTTAGGACATTCTTAGGCTCTAATTTGACTATTCTTCAGGATGTTGCATGATGATCCTAAGGGAACGTTCTCTGGGGGACCTTTGTCTAGTTACTAGGGCATCACTGAGGACCATATCAGGACTTTCTTAGGACGTTCCCAGGACTTTCATTTTAATAGTCATTAGGACGTAGGGTGATTGTCCCAAGGGAACGTCCCTGCAAACAAAACATTGCCAAAAGACAAAGACCTGTGAATGGATCAGTGGTTCACAAATTAGGGACTTGACGGGCTTGGCAACAGTAGCAAAGGGTGATGTGTAATGATATTAGGGTGCGCATGGCCTGGGTAGATTTTATTTGGGGGGAGGGGCGGGGTGGAGAATGTTGCTTTGCTACCATCAAGTGACGTCCCTGTGAAAGACCGGGAACTAGACAAAAGATCAAGGGGACCATGACACAATGTCCCAAGAATGTCCAAAAAACGTAGTAGCGAACCGTTACTATTTAACCTAGGCCTTCAGAGGCAACATAAATATTTTAAAACCTCATAGGGAGCGGTGGGGCGCTCAGTACCCGGCGTCAAATTCAAAATCCAAAAGTAGAATTATAAAACATTCATCAAAATACAAGTGTTGCACACTTTTCAAAAGCTTAGACTCTTGGCAATCTCACAGCATTGTCAGATTTCAATAAGGCTTCACTGCGAAAGCAGAACATTTGATTGTCTGAGGACAGCGCCCTGCATGTTTTCCTCATTAGCATAATTTCATAACCAGCACGGGTGTCACAAAACACATAAAAAGAGCTAAAATAAATTGCTTACCTTTGAAGATCTTCTGCTGAGGGCAATCCGAAGTGTCCAAGTAAGACATCCAATGTTCCTTTTTGTAAGAAAAAGTCCTTGTTTATATCCATAAATCTCAGTTTGGTTGGCGCGTTATGTTCAGAAAATCCACCGTCCACTCGTTGATTGTACAGGAAAGAGAAAGCGTTCAAAATATACCTATCAACTTTGTACAAACAAATCATACATCATTTATAATGTATCCTTAGGTACACATTTATGTATATTCATTATAATATTTCACACAGATAATATCCTGAGTGATAGAGAAGTAAAATACCGAGGCGCGCACTCACGGTCTCGCATGCAAAAACACAAAGGCACATCCTCACTCCACTTACAAAATCTTCTTCTATTTGTCTGTTTTTCAAGGTAAACACTTCAAACCTTGTCTAAAGACTTGATATCTAGTGGAAGCCATAGGTACTGCAATCTGGGAGCTGGAATTAAGCAGATCCCATAGAAACACATTGGAAAAGATGGCATGTCTCAAAAATTTTTCCGGACGGATTTTCCTCGGGTTTTCGCCTGCCATATCGGTTCTGTTATACTCACAGACATCATTTTAACAGTTTTAGAAACTTCAGAGTGTTTTCTATCCAATAGTACTAAGCATGTGCATATCCTAGTTTCTGGGCCTGAGTGGCAGGCATTTTACTTTGGGCACGCCAGACTCCAAAACTCCCACCAATGCTGCCGCTCCCTAAGTAAAATAGCCTAGAAAAATAACAGACAACATAGCATCACTTAATGCACTGAAATGGTCAGCAGAGATAGATGGGATGGGATGAGGAAAACCGTCGGTTGGAATCTGGAATTGGAGATGAGTGAGATTTAAGTTGCTTAGTGAAGGGAAAAATGACAGTTAAAAAAATGCAAAAAATACTAAACATTTTCATTTTTTTAATGACACTAAAAAAGAAGGTTGTTACATCCAATCCATGGGCCGGTTGCTCATGTGAGTCGCTCTGGATGTGCACGTCTGCTAGATGACTAAAATATAATGTAAATGTTGAATGGATTGTACATTTAAAATTCAATGCAAATATATATGTGTTTTGCAACATCATCCGCCTTAAACTTGTTAACACCTGCTGCAGCTGTCGTCGTCATTGTACACACTATTAGAACACACGGTAGCTACCAGCATGGGAAGATTACTGCTTGCTATTACCACTGATTCCATGCTGTTGCTCTCTCAATAGTGATGTGCCTAGACACTTTTTTTTGTACGGTTCCACCGATTGCAAGGGTGGAACTCTCACTCTATAATTCTGCTCTAATACAGTTGCATGGCAGGGAAAGGGGATACCTAGTCAGTTGCACAACTGAATGCATTCAACCAAATTGTGTTTTCCACATTTAACCCAACCCCTCTGAATCACGCATCAGCGCCTGGGGAGCAGTTGTTGTCCGGGGGTTAACTGCCTTGCTCCATGGCAGAACAGCAGATTTTTAAACCTTACCGGCTTGGAGATTCGAATCAGCGACCATTGTCACCCCAATTCTGAATACCGCATAAAACCAGTATGGTTCTAAAACAGAACACCATATTTAATTGGTGAATTATAAAGATCAGATACCTAATATTACATAAAACGTTCTCTCAGTGACAATACATGATACACTTTATGCAATTAATAATCTTTGGGCTACAGAAAAACTATGACTAAATGCCACATATGTGTATAGTCAATTATAGCAACTTAAAAAACACAAAACACACTTAATTTCATTTTCAAAAAATAAACAATCAAGTTATGCTTTAGGGTTAAGGTTTAGTTCCATTTTTCAGGCCTGCCTGGTTTTAATGATCCTAATGATAATATACATAACAGGATTGAAAAGTGGTGGACATATTAGAAAATAAACAAATAAAAGTGTGATGTATAGGTGCACAATGTGCAGTACCATGTCTGCCTTGTAGAATCACAAATAAACAGTCAAAGGAGGAGTTCAGCAAAGAGGCTATATGTGGTGTACAAGTGTTAAACACTTTCTGTTTAGTCTCCTTTGAAGACTTAAAACATATTTCTAGAATTCTTACATATGATTATATGTTAGGAAAGATAGTACAAGCCAGAGAAAGCACAGCTACAACAAGACCCCATATTATATTTTCGTGTAATAATTGAACAAGCAAGCTTGACTACCAAGTAATTGTCACAATACACTGTCTATATATAATTTTTTTATTTAACTAGGCAAGTCAGATAAGAACACATTCTTATTCTTATATATAATGATATAATATTACCACAAAATGACAATCGCAAACTCCGGGAGATAGGGATGGCGTTGATGAAAAAGTAATAGAACCAGGACAGCAGAATAAAGCCACAAATTATTTTAAGTTTCAGAATAATTGTTATACAGTAGAGCGATGGTTCCCAAACCTTTTCACTCGGGCCCCCTTCAGCATTGGGGAACATGTCTTATGTGTGTTCATGAGATATCTGAATGACTCAAACATTAAAACAAAATCAATGGGCCAAAAAACCTTAGCTGACATGATCTAGTTGATCTGGACATTTCTGACAAGTTACAGTTAAATAGCACTCTAAGGTCTGCAATGACTGACATGACAAGAGGTAAACTGCACTACCCAATATCGAAATTGCACCTTGTGCATTCGACTATTATAACTTTCAAGAGCAAGTTGAAAGCCTGACTGAGTTCCTTAAAATATTACTTCCTGCATTCAAAGGAAAAGTAGTAAATTGATTACCTAACTGACTTGCCAAGTTAAATAAAGGTTAAATAAATAAAACATTGATGACCCTTATTGTCCATCTAGGCTATCCAAGGCCTACAGTACACTTTCAGGTCCTACACTCCCAGAGGCGATGACAGAAGGTGTGCGTCCCAATGTAGTGCACCACCTTTGACCAGAGGGCTCTGGTCCATATAGGGAATAGGGTACCATTTGGTATGCAGTCAAGACCAGCCGTGCCTCTCCTTCAGCCCCAAAGGTCTCTACAGGTTAATAGCTGCATTAATTGGTTCCCAGGGAACAGGGTGATAGAATGGACTAATGACCTGGTACCTAATGACTCAAATAAACATGTTTATTATGCTCTTGTTATTGGCTTCTGCTTTCCCCATGGTAAGGTATGCATGGAGTAAAAAAGAAGATACTGGTGTTTCGCACGTCATTTTCATTGACAGAACTCCTAAACTTTTTACAGCTTTTTACAGGATGGATGGAGTACATGACCAATGTGTGTTATACATACAACACATCATCATTACCCTTACTGTATTATTTTATTCTGTGGGTCAAACATATCTCACAGTGACCCTGGAAAAACAAGATTGGTGTGTGGTTGTCCCATCTCGCTATTTTAAGATGAATGCACTAACTGTAAGTCGCTCGGGATACGAGTGTCTGCTAAATTACTGAAATGTAAATGTGTATCTGGTACTCCGATTTCTCAATAAAACTAAATACAGTATATGCAGTATATTTGATATTTTCGAATAATTATCTGGAGTTTGTTAGGACAGAATAAGGTATCCATATTAGACAACAGGTTTCTCTTGTGTTCCAGGTAGTTGCCTTTCTGGTATGACTCAACATTTCTGAGGAATAGCAAAGCTGGTCATCTGTCAGATAGCTGGCACACAGATAGCATGTTACATAGAACAGCTGTCCCTCAGAAAACATGACATGCATCCAGATCTCAGACAGAATATAGTTTGAGATCTGCATTTCCTTAGATTTCTCTCTCAAAATGTCAAACAATCCCCAAGCTAGTATGTACCATACAGGCCTTTTACACATTTACACCCCGTGTATCGATCCAGACAGTTTAGCATTTCTAGATTTGTTATATACTTAGATACAGCAGCCTCTGGCAAAACTGTCAATTTAAGTAAGGAATTCAGACTTTTATTTTATTTAAATAATAATTTATTACATTTGTAAAGTGTTTTTCATTATAAAATTGTAATCTCAAAGTGCATAAAATAAAAAATGTACTAAAAAAAGAGTACAGAACATATACAGTATAACCAAATCATGAAAGCAACAATCAAAGTCTAGGAGGAAGGGAAGGTTTATAGAGATGAGTCTTAAGGCCTGCTTTAAAGGCCCCAACAGTCTGAGCAGCCCTGAGATTGTGAGGAAGGGAATTCGAAAGGCGTATTGAGTGGAGCAAAAGAAACGTTCCACCATTGTGTTAATACAGGTCCTGCTGGCATGGAGCAGCTTTGCGNGGTATGACTCAACATTTCTGAGGAATAGCAAAGCTGGTCATCTGTCAGATAGCTGGCACACAGATAGCATGTTACATAGAACAGCTGTCCCTCAGAAAACATGACATGCATCCAGATCTCAGACAGAATATAGTTTGAGATCTGCATTTCCTTAGATTTCTCTCTCAAAATGTCAAACAATCCCCAAGCTAGTATGTACCATACAGGCCTTTTACACATTTACACCCCGTGTATCGATCCAGACAGTTTAGCATTTCTAGATTTGTTATATACTTAGATACAGCAGCCTCTGGCAAAACTGTCAATTTAAGTAAGGAATTCAGACTTTTATTTTATTTTATTTAAATAATAATTTATTACATTTGTAAAGTGTTTTTCATTATAAAATTGTAATCTCAAAGTGCATAAAATAAAAAATGTACAAAAAAAAGAGTACAGAACATATACAGTATAACCAAATCATGAAAGCAACAATCAAAGTCTAGGAGGAAGGGAAGGTTTATAGAGATGAGTCTTAAGGCCTGCTTTAAAGGGCCCAACAGTCTGAGCAGCCCTGAGATTGTGAGGAAGGGAATTCGAAAGGCGTATTGAGTGGAGCAAAAGAAACGTTCCACCATTGTGTTAATACAGGTCCTGCTGGCATGGAGCAGCTTTGCGTGGCTTAAATTTAGGGTGAATGGAGGTTCATATGGGGAGAGTAGGTCTTACAGGTAGGAGGGTACGATTCCATTCAGGGCTTTGTAGGCAAGGAAGTGAATTTTATAAGTAACAAAACTCACAAGTCAAGATCACAAAAATTGAACAATCAGGACAGGTCACACTAATGTTTAGCTTATGTTTTAGGGTAAAGACCTACAAGTTGTATGTTTTTACAAGACTGTCTGGTTTTAGCCATACTAACTCCATACACAATAGGATTTAAAAGTGGCTGGCACATGAGATAGTACACTGATAAAATAGTGTGTACAGTTGGATCATTTTTTATAGGCCTATCAAATCTACTCTGGAGCAGATTTAAGAAACAGCCAAAAGTGAAGATGAGCAGCGAGGCCAGATGAGGAATACAGGTGCTGAAAGCTTTCTGTCAGGTCTCGATGAACACATAGTAATTAAAGGGACAGCGACAGTCAAAACAATACCACAGAGTCCATAGATCTTATTAATTGTCGTGTTGTCTGTGGTTTTTCACATGCACTTAATGTGCACTAGCACAAAACATATACACTGAATAAAAATATAAACGCAACATGCAACAATTTCAGATTTTACTGAGTTACAGTTCTTTGGTAGTTGTCACAATACACTTTGTCTATAACGTTCCCACACAATTGCAAACGAATTGTTAAAGACAGTGTTTTGATGCTTTTAGCAAAAGAGTACAACCATTTTACACAAATTAAAATACACACCATGTTGGTTGTCATGATGTTGTTATACTGTAGTGGATAACATATCGCAAGGTACCTGTCATAGGACATCGCTGCTAAATTGCTGAATTCAATAGTTCCATATGTGTACAAGACAAATATCTGTAGGTAACAGCACACAGTGGAAATTGCATGGGCATCTGAAACCAAATTAGTCATGAGAGCAGGAAACAAACCAGTGCTACCATACAAGTCATTTACAAACAAACTACACAGAAACAGATACATTGGTTCATGAAGGCTTCTCTCCATACATATAACCACAATAAGCACTGTGTTCTCAAAAACTATGGAGACGTATAACACAGTTATTATAATGAAACACAAGTACTTTAGTTGTCCACTGTCACTATATCCAGCTAGTATAAATGATGTGAATTGTGTTGTGTTCTCCATTTTCCTAATAGTACTGATAGAAGTATATAAAAATAAAGGATTTAAGTCTAAAAGAGGATGTAAGTCTAGATCACCTGGTATCTTTCTCCAGACTGCCGTTGTGTGGACATAGGTCTAAAGTATGTTCTGTGTCAGTGGGCTATTCCACACCAAACTACTGTCACATCACTGACCTTTTATACCTTTTAAAAGGAAGAAAAAACCCAGTATACACTTGAATTCCAATGACACAAAGAATTAAATTGTCATGGTGTGACTCTCAGCCTACCGTGGGTGGTTAGGTTAGTGGCAAAATTAAGGCAAATGATTGGTTGATGGAGATTACTGACATGTCTGGGGAGATGATTGACAAGGTTAACACTTCTGTGATTTTATTTGACCATGTGAAAAATAGCTACTGTGTAATTTAAATAATACAGTATAGGTTAAATTGAATTGATCCATGAATGCTTAATCTTGAGAACACTACACAGAAAACATTGCTGAACCTTTTCCTAACTTTCAGTTGTCCTGAACGGTTGATGCACTTTAGTTCTAAGATGAAGTGTAGAACTTTATATCACCTACAAATGTATCAAAATATACATTTTACATTTAATAACAAATATATACTGTATTTAATAAAGTTTTTCTCCCAAAGTAAAATTTGTAAATAAAAAAATGTATCTTCCAAAATATACAAATATCTTCTTCTGTATTTCAATTACAATCTTTTATGTTCTATCTCCATAGTTGATTGAATTTATAGCAGGTGAAATAATCAAAAATACAGATAGTTTCACCCCAATTTTGTGTGATAAATGACTCAATATCAAATATGCTGTGGAACAGCTCAAATGAACAACAAAGTATAACATTTTAAAAGTTACTACATGTGAGACACATGTTGTCATCACTTTAGTTTGTCCAGATTTGGTTACATTTAGGCAAACTGCAATGATTGTGTAAGAATAGATTCTAATAATCTTTATAGTTGAGGTGTATATGTTAACGTACAAGATATCTGAACATGCCAATTTCCTTATTGAGTAGTTGTGACAAAGATTTTTAATGTCACACAGTTCAAGCCAAAGTTCAACACATTGTTTGAAATTGTCTCTATTTTCTATTCTCCTAGCAGATAGATCAAGCTTGAGAAGCTAACACCATTTTACAAATTCTTGACCTTATCATAATTTAATTTTCATTTAAAGTTCACAGGTCAACATAGTATGATCAACAATATGTGTTTGTAGTATCTTTCCGGTGCAGCCAACTTCTTGTTAGGCCCAGTTAAATATTGTTTCATCATTCACATCAGACCAGTCTGAAGGGAGGCCATAAATGCTAATGGTACTCTGCACCTCCCTGGGACTAACCCTTCAATTGGTCTGACGAGAGACAAGAGACGATGACCAAGGGCTACCTTTGTTGTTGTTTCAGTCTCTCTGATCTCACAGGTAGCTATTGCTATAATGTTTTCAAGGGAATTGAGAGATACAGTGGACTAATTACCTGTTTTCTGAAGACTGATGGCCAAACAAATACAAACATTGTTTTCCTGCTCAATTGACCAGCTTCTACATCCCAATGTCTCTGCGTTTCTATCTGGTATACACTTTCATGTTATGTCTCAAACACACAATATTACATTTAATGTTTATGGAAGGGAACTTCTTTAAGGGTATATTTATCTCACGTAAAGTTTTGTGACTTTAGGTTTTACTCAACAGAAACATTACTAACGTTAAAGATCGTTCTGATTTTGTTCACCGGTAGACAGTTCAATGTCCATATTCCCATAACACAAAGTCAGTAGGGATTCGGATTATAATCAGTCCGGACACATGATGTCCACATCCAAGAAATCGTATATGAAAAATAAATATTGACAAACTATTTGATAAAATATTGAATTTGGCCTTTATTACTACAGCCCATCGAAACGCAATTAATAACACATTCATAAATAAATCACAACAAATAAGGTTTTGAAGTGTCAGGTATATACCTAGGAGATATAAGATAGCTAAGGAAATATTTGTGTTTTTTTGGACACATATTTAACCCCTTATTTTTGTTGGCACAAAACTACCTCCATACTTCCATTCGTTTGTATGGGTTACCTTCAGACGAGTCCCGAGATACAGAGAACACAGAGAACACCATCGAGTTCGTGAGAGTCTTCCCTTTCCACAGTGGAGTCATGTTAGTATGTACAGTGTTTCCTCCTCTACAAGTTGCGTCATACTGCGGCACACCCTGCGTGCTGCTGCAGCATTCTGTGGCACGTTATTTTAATTCTCAGCCATTTCTTCTGTTACTGCAAGGTATTGCTAGTTTGACCACCAGAGGGCATCTTTGAGAAGCATTTGATAGTTTTCCATATTGGCATTACCAGAGAATTTAAAACCTTTTTTGTAATAACATTGTATATGGGATTGATTTTAAGAAATTTCGCTTAATTAATTGGATTAATATTATTAAGATTAATCCGCCGTGGAGCCTTGTTTCATAATATGACCATATTTCCCAAATGCTTGCCGTCGTTTTGAAGTAATCGCGAAATAAATTGTCTTATTCTCGTGCATTTTTCACCCTGCCAGCTCCTATTAGTTCTGTTCAGCACCGTGGCACCAACTCACCTTACGAATGTTCTATTCCCAGCTTATTGTTCAACGTCACAATGCCTGCTTCGCTATTGTTGGCAATGGGACCTGCTCACTTTGTTTTATAGTTCAAATGTAAACAACAAAATGTAAACAACAAAAATAATATTGGAACTCTGCGGTCTTCCCATTGTTTCCTATGGGGGAAATATAGGCATGTCTGTCTATTTCGCCAAATATCTTGCAATGTGTATATTTAGATTTCTTTCAAGTTGGTTGTAACCGGTGTGAAATGGCTAACTAGTTTGCGGGGTGCGTGCTAATAGCATTTCAATCTGTGACATCACTCGCTCTGAGACCTTGAAGATGTTGTCCCCCTTGCTCTGCAAGGGCCGCGGCTTTTGTGGAACGATGGGTAACGATGCTTCGAGGGTGGCTGTTGTCTATGTGTGCAGAGGGCCCCTGGTTTCAGCCCAGGGAGGTGCGAGGAGAGGGACAGAAGCAAAACTGTTACACAGGCACCATTTTAATCAGGAGAATCTCCTCTTTGTAGGTATGTAAGTCTGGGCAGCGAGCTTGTTTGTCAATGATCGCTAGAAATAGACGTTTTTTATTTTTTCCAAACTTTTTCATTTCACAGTCATAAGCACAGTTGACACCAACGAGGTGTGGATGTTTACTTTCTACATCCGCCGTGGAGCCCAGTTTCATAATATGACCATATTTCCCAGCTGCTTTCTGTCGTTTTGAAGAAATTGCGAAAAACAGGCCTTATTTTCGTGCATTTTTCACCCTGCCAGCTCCTATTAGTTCTGTTGAGCACCGGTGCACCAACTCACCTTCCGAACGTTCTATTCCCAGCTTATTGTTTAACGTCACAATGCCTGCTTCGCTGTTGTTGTCAATGAGACCTGCCCACGTTGTTTTATAGTTAAAATGTAAACAACAAAATGTAAACAACAACAAAAATATTGGAACTCTGCGGTCTTCCCATTCTTTCCTATGGGGGAAACATAGGCATGTCTGTCTATTTCGTCAAATATCTCGCAATGTGTACATTTTCATTTTTTTGTATATATGAATTACAAATCAATCATGTTTCTAGTCTATTGCATAGTTACAATGTGTAATCATTGATTTCCCAGGAGCTGGAGAGGTAGAAAGTGAAATACAGAAAAGGCAATGAAAAGGAACTGTAAATACAGTCGCGGTTTTGACTCACCAGGGGTGATGGCTGGATTCGCGTTTATCGGTCGAAGGAATGAGCGTTACACAGAGGCCTGTACTCTGGAGCGGGATCGATTTGGAGGGGGAGGGTCCGTCATGGTCTGGGGCGGTGTGTCACAGCATCATTGTACTGAGCTTGTCATTGCAGGCAATCTCAACGCTGTGCGTTACAGGGAAGACATCCTCCTCCCTCATGTGGTACCCTTCCTGCAGGTTCATCCTGACATGACCCTCCAGCATGACAATGCCACCAGCCATACTGCTCGTTCTGTGCGTGACTTCCTGCAAGACAGGAATGTCAGTGTTCTGCCATGGCCAGTGAAGAGCCCGAAACTCAATCCCATTGAGCACATCTGGGACCTGTTGGATCGGAGGGTGAGGGCTAGGACCTTTCCTCCCAGAAATGTCCAGGAAGTTGCAGGTGCCATGGTGGAAGAGTGGGGTAACATCTCACAGCAATAACTGGAAAATCTGGTGCAGCCCATGAGGAGGAGATGCACTGCAGTACTTAATGCAGCTGGTGGCCACACCAGAAACTGACTGTTACTTTAGATTTTGACCCCCCATTTGTTAAGGGACACATTATTCAAGTTCTGTTAGTCACATGTCTGTGGAACTTGTTCAGTTTATGTCTCAGTTGTTGAATCTTGTTATGTTCATACAAATATTTACACATGTTAAGTTTGCTGAAACTAAACGTAGTTGACAGTGAGAGGACGTTTCTTTTTTTGCTGACTTTACTTTTGGGTAAAACAAGAGTCAAGCCATACCTGAAAGTGCCTAAGCCCATACATTGTGCTGTGATGTTCCTGCTCTATGTGAATCAGAGTTATTTAACTTTCTCAACTGGAATCCTACCTATCTCTCATCTGTGCCCTTACAGTACAAGCACCTGGGAGAGAACACATTAAGTGCTAAGAAAACCCTAAGAACAGTCCAACAGGTCCTCCACTTCAAGTACTGTTGTCTGCGTAGCCATGTCACCTTTTTCCTCAGAAGACAGGTGTGCCAAAAAGCCATCAACGTTTCCAGAATCTCTGAGTAACTTAACTGTCCCACGGGACCAGGGTGTATTGGGCTTTCCTCGTGCTCGAGAAAGTCTATAGTCAACAGTGACTGCATTGGCCACATGCAGAGGATCACTACCGGTTCCCACTGAGTGATCGCAATGGGAGAAGTATGGCTTCAACATGTTGGCATGACACAGCCGGGTTCCTTCTGTGCTCCGGTGTGGCGATGAGGTAATCCAGATTATCAAATTTATGCTCTATGGTGTAAGGGCCTGAAAAGTGAGCTTGCAACCATGACACCGATATGGGCAACAAAACCAGGACTTGGTCACCCACATCAAATGCCTTTCGATCGTACCAAACTCCTTTTCCCCAGATATTCACTGGCAAACTCACTGGCGCTCACATGCTCCAACAGGTTTGTTTTCACGTTTGAGATGATGTCCTGCAACAACCTCTCTCAACATGCTCAAAACATGAGCTCAATTGGACTGAAACCAACAAACTCCTGAACAACCTCCCATGCTGCAAATAGCGCCAGAGGCACTCCTTCATCCCAGTCTTTCTTGTACTCAACATAGACTTCAAAGGCGCCTTGAGTCTCTTAGTGATATGCACTAGAGGGGAAATGGGTAATACCCAACAGCTGTAACATTGAAAATAATTTCACAAAGGCCTTAAAAATACTGGGAGCAGTGATGTTTCTCAGTGGAATAGCCTCAGGGACACAAGTGTCAGCTCACATGATGGTCAGTAGAAATTGGTTACCACTCCTTGCTTTGGGCAAAGAACCAACACAGTCCACCAGAACCATTCTGAAATTAAATGTAGGCTGCAAAGGTACCACTGTCACAGTTTGGTTTGGTTTAACCATCAGCTGGCAAGCGCAACATGATTTACAACGATCCACAACATCCTGTTTTATCCCAGGCCAGAAGAAGTTACGCAAGATATGGTCATATGTCTTGTTGACCCCAAGATGGCCTGCCATACTACCGTAGTGAGCCAACCTCATTATCTCTTGTTGAAGTGTAACTGGAACAGCAATTTGAGATACATTGGGTGAATCGTCATTCCCAGAAGCGGCGTGGCAACACTAAGCATCTTTACGTTCAGCAATCAGCTACTTCCTAGACATCGAAGTGTCAACTGTAGGGACCCTCTTCTTTCAGAGGTCCTACAATCTTGCTCACCTTTGGGGTTTTCATTAGGGTATTTCTCTGATAAACCCATCAGTTTCCTCAACTCCGTGTTCCTTTCAAAACAACAGGATTTGGCACAACCTTCCCGCCAGCAAAATTGTTGCCCAAAATGAATGAGACCCTCTTCACCGGTAGGCTAGGCCTCACTACAACAACGACGGACTCAGTAACAAGATCAGACTCGAGTTCCACATATACAAAAGCATGTCCATGCAACCCATCTCCACACCTTGAGCTAACACACTGTAACCAGTTGTTGAAGTGTCAGACAAAGGCAAAACACCCTCCAAAATGAATGATTGGGCTCGCAGGATCTTTGCAGATACACGAACCCGTCTGAACATTACTTTGCGATTCTGCTTTTCGTAATTTACGTAACTGCTGTCTGTATGCCTCTGGGACCAATTTGTAAGCCTGAAGGGTAGCAGCTTTAACAGTGTCATAATCTGAACTCCGATCAAGAGAAAGTGGCACACTGAGATTTTCCCACAAGAACACTTGAGGTTGACCAAATATTTTGTGGACATTTTAGGGACATAGCAATCCTCTCGAACAGAATAATATATACACAACAGTTAAAAACTTTGGGGTCACTTAGAAATGTCCTTTTTAAAGAAAAGCTACTTTTTTGTCCATTAAAGGCCAGCATCCCGGAGTTGCCTCAGTGAAAAGGAGAGACTGGTGTTTTGCAGGAATATTTAATGAAGCTGCCAGTTGAGGACTTGTGAGGCGTCTGTTTCTCAAACTAGACACTCTAATGCACTTGTCCTCTTGCTCAGTTGTGCACCGGGGTCTCCCACTCCTCTTTCTATTCTGGTTAGAGCCAGTTTGCTCTGTTTTGTGAAGGGAGTAGTACACAGCGTTGTATGAGATCTTCAGTTTCTTGGCAATTTCTCGCATGGAATAGCCTTAATTTCTCAGAACAAGAATAGACTGACGAGTTTCAGAAGAAAGGTCTTTGTTTCTGGCCATTTTGAGCCTGTAATCGAACTCACAAATGCTGATGCTCCAGATACTCAACTAGTCTAAAGAAGGACAGTTTTATTGCTTCTTTAATTAGCACAACAGTTTTCATCTGTGCTAACATAATTGCACAAGGGTTTTCTAATAATCAATTAGCCTTTTAAAATGATAAACTTGGATTAGCTAACACAACGTGTCATTGGAACACAGGAGTGATGGTTGCTGACAATGGGCCTCTGTACACCTATGTAGATATTCGATTAAAAACAGCCTTTTCCAGCTACAATAGTCATTTACAACATTAACAATGTTTGCACTGTTTTTCTGATCAATTTGATGTTAATGTACAAAAATTAGCTTTTCTTTCAAAAACAAGGACATTTCTAAGTGACCCAAAGCTTTTGAACGGTAGTGTATATATATATTTAAACTCCAGACACCGACATTGCTCGTCCTAATATTTCTGTATATCTTAATTCCATTATTTTACTATTTTAGATTTGTGTGTATTGTTAGATATTACTGCACTGTAGGAGCTAGGAACAAAAGCATTTTGCTACATCAGAAATAACATCTGCTAAATATATGTATGTGAGCAATACATTTTGGATTTGATTTGATTTGCTACAGTTCCTCTATTCTTGGAATATTTGTAAATCACTTTCCCAGAAGAGGGCGATTGATAAAGAAATGAGGGGCCATACAACCTTGCAACAGGTTTGCCAGACTTCACTTTTGTTGATATCAATTAAGAAGTCTCCCTGTTGTGTAAGATCATATAACTCACCTCTCATATCAATGATTTGATGTGTATTTCACTATCTAAAAACTGCCCTTTGAATCTACTGGAGATCTAGTCCATATATGATAGGGTTAAAGACAAGTGCTATAACAAGGAATTGTACAGCCATTGCATTATGCATTATTCCACCCTTGCAAAGTGTCAAATAGGGTCACTGTGATGAAAATAACCATTGTTATTAAATGTGGCACACATGTCTGTGTGAACTTAATCCTTCCCTTAGCTGACTTTACACAAGTCCTTACAATCTGACAGTAAGAAAAGGCAATGAAAAGGAACTGTAAAACATGAACCACTATTATACAATAGCTCAAAATATGAATGATGGTTATGGGTAAACATGAATACTTCAGTACAGAAGACATTCTCAATGCGAGATCGACACAAAGGAATTCAGACTATTAAACTAACTGCTATGAGTGATATAAATAAAGTATAACACCAAGAAAATAAGAGTAACTTTCTAACAGTTAAAGATGTCACAATGGTATGGTATAGTAGTGGTCTGCATATTGCCACATACCTGTCGTAAGACATCACTGTTAGAGTAGACATTTCACACATGACAGATGTGTATATTACATAAGCTTGAGTCAAACATCCACCATAAGATATCACCTGAATGTCCAGTAAGATCTTTGGGTAGAAACTAGCAGTTCAGTACAATCCATTGACACTACACAGAAAAATATACATGGGCTCATAGAGACCATTCTCTTGAATAATTGTTATGATACCACCAGAAGACAGTCAAAATACATAATTTCAAATTGTCAGAATATGAACTGGAAATTATTTTGTCAGAATATTAATGTAGAATATACGTTAATTGTTAGAGAAAAATCTACATCTATAAAATAAATTAAATGGGAATTCAGAATGTGATATTTCTGTTCAGTGTTTATTGCATCTTATTTATGTCATTTACGTCACTCCAAATGTGTAGCCTACCTTCAATCACTATTGTCAATAAATGTGGCACACATGTCTGTGTGAACTTAAACCTTCCCTTAGATGACTTTACACAAGTCCTTACAATCTAGCAGTAAGAAAAGGCAATGAAAAGTACATGTAAAACATATAACACTACTAAACATTTGTTCCAAATCTGATTGATAGTTATGGGTAAACATGCATGTTTCAGTATAGACGGATTGTCACAGAACATTTTATCAATGCAAGATCCACACAAAAGAGTTCTGACTGTTAAACTAACTGCTATGAGTCCTGTAAATAAAGGATAACACCAAGAAAATAAGAGTAACTTTCTAACAGTTAAAGATGTCACAATGGTGTGGTATAGTAGTGGTCTGCATATTGCCACATACCTGTCATAAGACACTTCTGTTAGGATATAGATTTCACACATGACAGACATGTACTGTATATTACATAAGCTTGAGTCAAACATCCAAGATATCACCTGAACATCTGACTGAAGGTCCAGTAAGAACTTGGGGTAGAAACCAGCAGTTCCATACAATCCATTGACACATAGACTACACAGAAAAATATACATGGGCTCATGGAGACCTTTCTCCTGAATGATTGTTATGATCAGAGTCAGATTCACAGTGATGATGAGAAGGTAGTGCACTATTAAGGAATAGTCAGTGACAAGACACAAGATAAAATAGACAGATTTGTTGTTAAATGTCTCTTGTAATCCAAATAGATGAAATTGCTTGACTTGGTGTCACGTCCTGGCCATAGATAGCCCTTTTGGCAGCTCTATGGTGGTTTTGGTCAGGACGTGATCAGGGGTGTGTTTTTGTTCTATGTTTGTATTTCTATGTTGGTTGGTTTGGGTTCCCAATTAGAGGCAGCTGTTAGTCGTTGTCTCTAATTGGGAATCCTATTTAGGTTGTTCAGTCCCCCACCTGTGTTGTGGGATATATTTATGTTTGTAGTTGTGTGCAACACTGGTGTTATGGTCGTTGTGTTCTTGCTTTTGTTTTGTTTTGGTGAGTTCCAACAAATAAATATGTTTCACTGAACCCTGCACGCTGCGCCTTGGTCCAATTCTGTCAACGATCGTGACACTTGGTTTGAGTTCCCATAGCCTTTGGTAATTTCCTTTCTCTGGTCAATGCAGCAATTCTCAGTCCTTAAAAGCGTTGTGTGTATGGATGTGTGTGAATTATTTGATTCTGTGTACACAATCGTTTTATCAAAACAAATTCATATCCTCCATCAAACTTAGATTCTTAAAAATAAAATAAAACATCCCAATAATATATATTATCAGACTTCTGAGGTATGAAAGATATAAAGAAACTTGTGCCCGTAAAATGTGTTCTTGCTTGACACCGGGATACTGCTCCAAAAGCTTGTATATTGATACCACCAGAAGACAGTCAAAATACATAATTTCAAATAGTCAGAATATGAAAAGGAAATTATTTTGTCCGAATATTAATATAGAATATACGTTAACGTTAGAGAAAAATCTACATCTATAAAATAAATTAAATGGGAATTCAGAATGTGATATCTGTTCAGTGTTTATTGCATCTTATTTATGTCATTTACATCACTCCAAATGTGTAGCCTACCTTCAACCATACTTTCTAGTTACATGCATATTATTCTTATTGTACCAATGAAACAATGAATTGCCTTCCAAAGTGGTTGTGAACACCCATTTATTTTGAGAGATACACAGAGGAGGCCTGTTTATAAAGCACATAAAGTAGATGCATTACAAATCAACAACCTAAAAAAAAGATATACATTTACTGTAACGTAACCACAACCATTGTTGACATTTATTTTTGATAACAATATTATAAATAAAGCACCCAGTGGGGAAAATATACATCGAAAGAGTAGCTTTGCATATTGTTGTTCTTCTTTAAAAAGTTCTTAACTGCATGAGTCACGTATTTGTGCTATCCATTGGACCCAAATTCCTTAATAGTGCACTACTTTGGCTCAAAGGTAGTGCTCTATAAAGGGAATAGGGGGCCATTTGGGACCCATTCAAGCATTTTCCTGCTCAGGAAGTGTGCACAATTACTCTACTCTTGGAATATTTGTAAATCACTTTCCCAGAAGAGGGCGATAGATATCAAGTAATTAGGGGCCATTTAACCTTGCAACAGTTTTGACAGATTTTACCTTTGACTTCTGATATCAAAGATTTTATATGTATTAAACTTTCTAAAAACTGCTCTTCGAATCTGCTGGAGGTTAAGTCCATATATGATAGGGTTTAAGACAGGTGGTATAACAAGGAATTGTATAGCCATTGCGTTACGCATATTTAGTGAAACATTTACATTACTATTCCACCCTTGCAAAATGTCAAACAGGGTCACTGTGATGAAAATCACTATTGTCAATAAATGTGGCACACATGTCTGTGTGAACTTAAACCTTCCCTTAGATGACTTTACACAAGTCCTTACAATCTGGCAGTAAGAAAAGGCAATGAAAAGTACCTGTAAAACATGTAACACTACTAAACATTTGTTCCAAATCTGATTGATAGTTATGGGTAAACATGCATGTTTCGATATAGACGGATTGTCACAGAACATTTTATCAATGCGAGATCCACACAAAGGAAGTCTGACTGTTAAACTAAGTGCAATGAGTCCTGCAAATAAAGGATAACACCAAGAAAATAAGAGTAACTTTCTAACAGTTAAAGATGTCACAATGGTATGGTATAGTAGGGGTTTGCATATTGCCACATACCTGTCGTAAGACATAACTGTTAGAGTAGAAATTTCACACACAACAGATGTGTATATTACATAGGCTTGAGTGAAACATCCACCATAAGATATCACCTGAACATCTGACTGAAGGTCCAGTAAGAACTTGGGGTAGAAACCAGCAGTTCCATACAATCCATTGACACATAGACTACACAGAAAAATATACATGGGCTCATGGAGACCTTTCTCCTGAATGATTGTTATGATCAGAGTCAAATTCACAGTGATGATGAGAAGGTATGTGATAAGAGACAAGATAAAATAGACTGATTTGTTGTTAAATGTCTCTTGTAAGCCAAAGAGATAAAATAACTTGACTTGGGTTGAGTTCTCCATAGATTGTTACTTTTCTTCCATAGTTCAATGCAGCAATTCTTAGTCCTTACAAGGCTTGTGTATGGATGTGAATGAATTCAAGTGTGAATCATTTGATTTTGTGTTGGCTTGGACTAAACTCATTCACATGCTCCCTCACTCTTATTCATGAATATAAAAATAAAGACCCCGATAATATCTGTACATTATCAGACTTCTGAGGTGTGAAAGAAAAAAGAAATTTGTGTCCATAAAATGCCTTCTTGCTTGACAGAGGGATTCTGATCCAAAAGCTTGTTCTACTAGCCTCTAAATATATCATAGTGTATGATCACATGGGATTGTAGTTTCAGTGTCAACATGTAACCACTCCATAGAGATGGAACTATATTGAGTTTTTGACAAGCAACTCATTAGATTATATTTGCCCTCGGGCTCCCGAGTGGTGCAGCAGTCTAAGGCACTGCATCTCAGTGCAAGAGGTGTTTCTGCAGTCCCTGGTTTGATTCCAGGCTGTATCACATCTGGCCGTGATTGGAAGTCCCATAGGGCGGCGAACAATTGGCCCAGAGTCGTCCGGGTTTGGACCACAAGGGGTGCACGTTAACCTTTTTGTCCTAGTACTAGATAGCTGATTAAAATAATCAAAGCTTGATGATTTGTTGATTATTTGAATCAGCTGTGTAGTGCTAGGGCAAAAACCAAAACATGCACCTCTTGGGTCCAAGTTTGGGAAATGAACTTTATGGGTTTCAGCGTGATGTTATCCCACTGACATTCTGAGAACATTGTAGGAACATTAAAAAATGACATTAACCTCTGGACCATAAGAAGGCGTTCAGTACAGATCCCGGTTTGGCCGCAGTATAATGTCATGATAAGGTATTTTGATGTCCATTAGGGAACATTATGAAAAGATTCCTATTTCTGTCGGACATTATCCATGAGACATTCAATGACAACAAGGAGGTGTTTCATGATGGTCAAGGGGATGTCACATACCAAAGCTAGTCATCTGTCGGATAGCTGGCACAGCTAGTGTTTAACATGATTTTTGAATGACTCATTTTGAATGACACCACACATACAATTATCTGTAAGGTCCCTCAGTCAAGCAGTGAGCTTCAAACACAGATTAAACGACAAAGACCAGGGAGGTTTTCCAATGCGTTGTAAAGAATGGAGCCTATTGGTAGATGGGGAACATTGAATATCCCTTTGAGCATGGTGAAGTTATTAATTACACTTTGGATGGTGTATCAATACAAGTAATCACTACAAGATACAGGCGTCCATCCTTACTTAGTTGCAGAGAGGAAGGAAAATGCTCAGGGATTTCACCATGAGGCCAATGATGACTTTAAAATAGTTCCAGAGTTTAATGGCTGTGATAGGAGAAAACTGAGGTTTGATCAAATACGTTGTAGTTACTCCACAATCCTAGCTTAAATGACAGAGTGAAAAGAAGGAAGCCTGTAGAGAATTAAAATAGTCCAAAACATGCATCCTGTTTTCAATAAACACCTCGAGTTCACTTGATGCACCGGTGCGTCAATCTAAGTAATATAATTAAAAATATCTCCATCCAAATCCGTCAAAGCTAGCGCTATCAGTTTTTTTGCATTGGATGAGTCTCAATCCACCGCATCTACTGATGTCACACGTCTGCAGTGAAAGGTGGCAGAGCTAGAGCGGTGTCTGTCAGACCATGAGACATCCCAAAAATCGATCTTCTTATGAAACGGTTTTGCCTAGAAATTAAGACCCCTCGACGACCCCCAAAAATGTCAGTGGACTCGTCTGAAGTCGGTACCATCAATGCACCAACTTCTGTTTGTAGCGTCCGAACCGATACCAACTAATGTGACCCCACTGTGGAAAGGGGAGATTCTCACAAACATTATTCTGCTCTATGGTGTCGTGGAATATTTAATCAAAATATGACACCTTACTGGAACTTGTGAATTCAAATAAGACTTTAATACAAAGTAGCAAAGCCGTGTTATTTCATGAAACAACCGAATTCAATACAGCAGGTCTCTTCTTTTATCCTTACATGAAGCACATGGACACTCCCCATATGCTTACGTCATACAGAAAATAATAAATTTCATTGTATTACATACATTTCCTATGTCAGTGCTTTTGCCATCATCCTGCTCACATGTTCACCTTAAATTGGTAATCCATTTATCATGAATGCATAGTAAATGCAGTTACTGATCCCAGCCCATGCCCTCATATGTATTAGTTCATGTGATCACTGCCCTGAGGTCTATTCAGGCAATAAATGTCCCTTTGGCTATGCATGACCTGTCTGCAATGAACTCTAAACATTGTATCAACTATCAACTGGGTCAAGTATTTTATGATGTTTCCATTGGATCAGTCCATTACATTTTTCCCTTTCTTGCTGATTGTTTATCGAAATATTATATGGAAATATTGTTCAAATACTTTGAGGAACTATTGTCATTCTCAATTGTTTCTAAAAACAGACTTTGTTTCCTTGCTGTTTGAGGTGAAGAAAAATGTATTTGAGAAGCTCCACAGTTCATTAGTGGTGGTAAGTTAAGGCAATCAGAAATGCTATCAGACATCCCCAAATGGGCACATTTATAGGCTTACATTTGCACAGAGGACAGGTAGACTAGTCCTACTTCTATATGGGTAATCAGGTGCCTTACTCAACATTGAGAACGGTAAATGACTGTATAATAATACTGTATATTCAATGAATTACCAGAAATGACCTAACCAAATAAACATTACAGATTAGAAATGATGGGAATCAACGGTAAATGTAGGCTACTACTGGTGATTTTTGTAATGGGGTATTGATATACATAGCAAACAATGCACACAATGAATACCCATGAAATGGTGGCGGGAAAGAGCACATTCTGGAGAGAGACGTTACATTACAGACCCATTCCTTACAGACCCATTTTGTCATACAGTATTCCATAAGGCACTCAGACCTTGTCAAAGTTGCACAGTATACCCTTAATCTAGTAATAAATAAAATCTAGTGATACGTAATTTGACATTTCTGCCATCCATTGTGACATTGTGGGAGAATAACCAACCTTCCAATTTTATGGCAATGCATTTACCTGCTATAAATGCTATGGTTACACAGTTTTTTCTTATTAAATCAGCCCACAGTATCAACACTTGTGGAGATCTTGGCTGATGTCTTTTGATTTTCCCATGATGTCAAGCAAAGAGGCACTGAGTTTGAAGGTAGGCCTTGAAATACATCCACAGGTACACCTCCAATTGACTTAAATGATGTCAATTATCCTATCAGAAGCTTCTAAAGCCATGACATCATTTTCTGGAATTTTCCAAGCTGTTAAAAGGCACAGTCAACTTAGTGTATGTAAACTTCCGACTTCAACTTTATATAATAACTTAAATTGAAAAACTCTGTGTGGAATCAAGTGTAGTTTGAATCAATCACAACACTTCCACATCACAGAGGGAAGGGCCAGCAAATCAAATGATTTATTGGACAAAACTTGCATCTTGAGTTGGATTGGCATATTGACTAATGATTGTAGCTTTGCTGGCCCTTCCCTCTGTAGTGGTAGTGATGTGATTTGTTCTATTAGGCTAAGAGGATGAAAAATAGCTTCTATACATAACTACATTTTGCAGTATTGCAGTCAACGGAAGAGCAGCATTCGTTAATGCTCAATCTAATTCATCCATAGCCCTAATGGACACATGATCAAACTCATACATTTTTGATAGACTTAAAGGGGCAATCTGTAGTTGCTACATTGATTTCTGGACAAAAAAATTATATAAACCTCTCACTGTCAACTGCGTTTATTTTCAGCAAACTTAACATGTGTAAATATTTGTATGAACATAACTTGATTCAACAACTGAGGCATAAACTGAACAAGTTCCACAGACATGTGACTAACAGAAATGGAATAATGTGTCCCTGACAAAAGAGGGATTAAAAATCAAAAGTAACAGTCAGTATCTGGTGTGGCCACCAGCTGCATTAAGTACTGCAGTGCATCTCCTCCTCATGGACTGCACCAGATTTGCCAGTTCTTGCTGTGAGATGTTACCCCACACTTCCACCAAGGCACCTTCAAGTTCCCTGACATTTCTGGGGGGAATGGCCTAGCCCCAGACCATGACGGACCCTCCACCTCCAAATCGATCCTGCTCCAGAGTACAGGCCTCGGTGTAACGCTCATTCCTTCAACAATAAACTTGAATCCAACCATCACCCCAGGTGAGACAAAACCGCGACTCGTCATTGAAGAGCACTTTTTGCCAGTCCTGTCTGGTCCAGCGACGGTGGGTTAGTGCCCATAGGTGACGTCTGGTGAGGACCTGCCTTTACAACAGGCCTACAAGCCCTCAGTCCAGCCTCTCTCAGCCTATTGCGGACAGTCTGAGCACTGATGGAGGGATTGTGCGTTCCTGGTGTAACTCAGGCAGTTGTTGTTGCCATCCTGTACCTGTCCCGCAGGTGTGATGTTCGGATGTACCGATCCTGTGCAGGTGTTGTTACATGTGGTCTGCCACTGCGAGGACGAACAGCTGTCCGTCCTTTCTCCCTGTAGCGCTGTCTTAGGCGTCTCACAGTACGGACATTGCAATTTATTGCCCTGGCCACATCTGTGGTCCTCATGCCTCCTTGCAGCATGCCTAAGGCACGTTCACGCAGATGAGCAGGGACCCTGGGCATATTTCTTGGTGTTTTTCAGAGTCAGTAGAAAGGCCTCTTTAGTGTCCTAAGTTTTCATAACTGTGACCTTAATTGCCTACCGTCTGTTAGCTGTTAGTGTCTTAACTTCTTAGGGAGCGGCAGCAGAGGTGACGGTTTTGGAGAGTCTGGCGTGCCCAAAGTAAAATGCCTGCCACTCAGGCCCAGAATATAGGATATGCACATAATTAGTACTATTGGATAGGAAACACTCTGAAGTTTCTAAAAGTGTTAAAATAATGTATGTGAGTATAACAGAACTGATATAGCAGGCGAAAACCCATCCGGATTTGCAGTTTTTTTTGTACATGACCTTTTTCTCCAGGCTGCCTATTGATTTCTATGTTATCCAGGACTGAGACTGCAGTACCTATGGCTTCCACTAGATGTCAATAGTCTTTATACAGTGTCTGGAGGCTCTAGCACTAAGCAGAATGGATAGGAAGAGGAAGTAGTGAAGGGACAACATTTGTCAACAACGTTTCGTGGGCGCGAGATTGTGAGCTCGCCCCACTTTATTTTCCTATCGTTCACGTTATCGTCCGGTTGAAATATTACAGTAAATATACATAAAAGGATACCTAAGGATACATTAAAATGATGTTTGATTTGTTTGGAGAAAGTGTATAGGTATAATTTGAACGTGTTCTCTTCACGGTTCAATGGGCGACTCAACAGTGGATTTTCTGATCATAACGCACCAACCAAACTGAGATTTATGGATATAATAAATGACTTTTTCTAACAAAAGAACCATTGGATGTCTTCATTGGACACTTGGGAAGCCCTCAGCAGAAGTTCTTCGTAAGGTAAGGGATTTTATATTAGCGATTTTAATGCGTTTTATGAGACCCGCTTTGGTTATGGATTTATGCTAATGCATAAAATATGAGAGGGGCTATCCTCAAACAATCAAATGTTGTGCTTTCGCCGTAAAGCCTTTTTGAAATCTGACAACGCTGTGATATTGCCAAGAATCAGAGCTTTTGATGACTATCCAACACTTGTATATTGATGAATGTTTAATAATTCAACTTTTGGATTTTGAATTTGGCGTCTTACATTTCACCGGGTAGTGTCGGTGCTCCCTAAGAGGTTAACTTCTTAGGGAGCGGTTCCCGAGGTGACGGTTTTGGAGAGTCTGGCGTGCCCAAAGTAAAATGTCTCCCACCCAGAAAATAGAATATGCACATAATTAGTACTATTGGATAGGAAACACTATGAAGTTTCTAAAAGTGTTAACATTATGTCTGTGAGTGTAACAGAACAGAAATAGCAGGTGAAAACCCGAGAAAAATCTATCCGGAATTACTGTTTTTTGTCACATTGGCTCTGGTTGACAGTCTCTCTATTGAGTTCTATGGCAAGCAGCTCCGAGATTTCAGTACCTATGGCTTCCACTAGATGTCACCAGTCTATATATAAAGCCTCAGAGAGATTGGAGGAAGCAGGAAGAATAGGGAAAGGATATGGCCAAGGCAGCTCAGATATCAACAAGTTTTCTTGTGCGTAAGGCTGGCTAAGCGCCCCACTTTATTTTACATTTAGGTGACCATCCGAGTGAAATATTATCGCTCATATTCATAAAAGGATAGCTAAGGATGCATTTTAACTTCTTAGGGAGCTGCGCACGAGGTGACCGTTTTGGAGACCCTGGCGTGCCCAAAGTAAAATGCCTCCCATTCAGGCCCAGAAAATAGGATATGCACATATTTAGTACCATTGGATAGGAAACACTCAGAATTTTCTAAAAGTGTTAACATTTTGTCTGTGAGTAAAACAAAATGGATATGGCAGGCGAAACCCCAAGGAATTTCTGGCTTGGAAAAAGTGGTTTTGACACATTGCCTCCTTTGGAACCCCTCCCTTATGAAAATGCCCTTATAAGGGCATATGAATGCAGTACCTATCGCTTCCTCTGGATGTCAACATCCTCGAGAAAGTGTTCTGATTCATCTTAGATGCTTTTTTTCCTTTCTTATCGCCCAGTTTATATTCCGGTTGAAATATTATGCTATTTATACATAAAAGTGCTCCTAAGGATACATTTACAATGATGTTTGATTGTTCTTGGACAAGTTTATAGGTTATAAGTTGAACGAGTTCTCTTCACAATTCAATGGAGGAGTCAACGCTGTTTTTTCTGATTATAACGCGCCAACCAAATGGATATTTATGGATATAATACATTACTTTTTCTAACAATTCTTGGTACCTAACAGAAGCAACCTGTGAACCCTTCGGGAGTCGTCTTCAAGAAGTTTTCCATTAACTAAACAAAAGCGACACTTTACACAAAAGACACTTGGCACCTCCGAATACTTTAATACCATTACCTTTTTATACAATCCACGATGGGAGTAACAATCAAATGTGGTGCTTTCGCCGTAAAGCCTTTTTGAAATCTGACAATGCTGTGATATTGCCAAGAAGCAGAGCTTTTGATGACTATGAAACACTTGTATATTGATGCATGTTTAATAATTCAACCTTTGGATTTTGAATTTGGCGCCTTGCATTTCACCTGGTAGTGTCGGGAGAGGGGGCGCTTTTTTTTTGTACACTTTTAAGAAGTTAAAAGTGTACATGGCCGCTGGCTCAGCATGTCATCTGGGGATTGATGGAGCCTCACCGGAGGCTCACCCTCATGTGGTGTGGTTCCTGAAATGTTTACATTGTCTCAGGCCAGTATCTAAACCTATTGCGCCCACATGGGACTTGACGCTGGTTTTGGAGGAGCTGTGTGCAGCTTTGGCCTCGGCTAAACGTGTTTGGGACCTTCACGCGTTATCCATATAGTCTTCCTGTATTCAGTTTGCCCCGGGCGACTCCAAAGTGACATTGTGTCCAAAAGCGGCCTTCGCCCCGAAAGTTATGGCTATGTCCTACAGGTCCTTAGCTTTTGAGCTATTTCCTTTTCACCTTCTCCATTTGCTGTACATTGAATGGACCCTTGATATCCGGTTATGTGACCAGATCTTTGTCTGTTTTGTTAATCCATCTCGCAGCAGGGCGCTCTCTAAGCAGCGTCTCCCACTGGATTGTGGAGGCTATCTCCCTGGCATATAGCAGTAAGGGGAAGGGGTTACCCAGCGGTGTATGCGTCCACTCCACCAGGGGTCTGGCGGCATCTTGGGCGTTGTTTAAATTGTTGACTATAGGAGATATTTGTGCTGCGGCGAGTTGGGCATCACCACACATTTTTGTGAGGGTATCTTGCTTGGATGTCACTACTCCCAGTATAGCACACAGTGTGCTTACAGCTTGTACAGGGGATAGTCACTAGGCAGTGCGCCGTGATCACAATACCCAGACTGCCTCTTCTGGATATTGTGTAAAAATAGCTTTTGTTTTGCTGGTCTTATTATTAAATGCTTTGTCACATGTTGTGTCTGTGCCGGTTCTGTTATTTTCCTGACTTTTTAAGTTTGATACAATTTAGGCTATTGAAGGTCTATCTGAAGGCCTACGTTTGATAGTCACGGTTTGCCACTGCGTTTTTAGCATGTTCTTGGGAAGTTGCCTCATGGTCCCCTGGATGTTCTCGCCTGGGCTATGGCGGTGTGGGAACAATAATCTGCCGTGTGTTTTGTGGCTGAGGTAAAAAAGGTTTTAGATTCTCCATTGTCCTGGAGAGAGGCTGCCCGGAAGTTACTCTAGCTTCGCCAAGACTCCCGCAGTGTGGCGGACTATGAGGTTGATTTCCGCAGGTTGACTGCTGCGAGTGCCTGGAACCTGGAATCCCTGTTCGACACATTCCTTCATGGATTCTCGGAGGAAGTTAAGGACGAGCTTGAATCCCGGGAGTTGCCTACGGATCTCGACTCGCTCATCGCCTTGACCATCGGGATTGATGGGCGTCTACGGGAACGTAGGAGGGAGAGGAGGTCTGATTCCGGTCCCATTTGCTCGCCCAAGGATCCCACCTTGCCTCCAAGGAACCCCGGAAGTCCCCTGCGTCTATGTCTCGGAGAGAATCCGAGCTTACCCGAGTTCCCCCGAGAGTCTGAGGTCTGCCGACTCGCCTTTTCCGGAGCCGATGCAATTACGCAGTGCTAGGCTGTCTCCAGTCAAATGCTTACGCAAACTTAACACCCAGAGTCATCTGTATTGAGGAACTGCCGTTCATTATGTGTACCTGTACATTAAAAGACCAGGCTCATCAGTAGGTACGAGTACTGTGGTGGGCCATACGAATAATTTTTCTTCTCCCCTTACTTGCACCCCTCTCCAGGCAATCCTGCTGTGGGGCGACCAGTCTGAATCTCTCTGGGTTTTCATTGACTCTGGGGCTGACGAGAGTTTCATGGACTCCACTCCACCCACTCAGCCCCTCTCCATTCCCATGGACGTTAGAGCATTGGATGGGCGGTCTATAGGCAGTGTCACCCACAATACTACTCCTATCCACCTGCGTGTGTCCGGAAATCAGTGAGTCTATACAGTTTATGCTCATCAAGTCTCCTCAGGTTGCCGTGGTATTGGGGTTTTCTTGGCTCCAGTGCCACAATCCCCTTATCAACTGGACTGCTGGTACTATCATGGGTTGGAGCCCGTTCTGCCACACCCATTGCGTGAAGTCGGCGCAGCCTGCCCCGAAACGTCTTCCTGTTGGCTCGGACGAAGCCTCTGACCTCTCCGCCATTCCCGTGGATTACCAGGACCTCCGGGAGGTTTTCAGCAAGGTCCGGGCCACTTCGCTTCCTCCTCATCGACCCTATGACTGCGGGATCAACCTTCTCTCGGGCACTACACCAGCGAATACAGGGACGGCTGTATTCACTGTCGGGTCCAGAGACCAATGCCATGGAGACATACATTGAGGACTCCCTGGCTGCAGGGGGTATCAGTACTGCTGCCTCCCCCGCTGGAGCAGGGTTCTTCTTTGTGGAGAAGGACAAAACCCTACGCCTGTGCATCGACTACCGGGGTCTCAATGACATCACGGTTAAGAACCGCTACCCGCTACCACTCATCGCCTCGGCTTTCAAGCCGCTCCAGGGGGCCACTATCTTCTCTAAGTTGGACCTGTGGAACACCTGCCACCTGGTACGGATCCAGGAAGGTGACGAGTGGAAGACTGCCTTCAACACTGCAAGTAGACACTATGAATACCTGGTGATGCCATTCGGTCTGACCAATGCTCCTGCTTGTTCCAGGCCCTGGTTAATGACATTCTCCATGACATGTTGAACTGGTTCGTGTTCGTCTACCTCGATGACATCCTCATCTTTTCCCACTCAGCTCAAGAACATGTTCTCCACGTCTGACAGGTCCTCCAGCGTCTCTTAGAGAACCAGCTTTTTGTCAAAGCCGAAAAATGTGAATTCCATCGCTCCACCATCTCCTTCTTTGTATACATCATCGCTGCTGGGAATGGGCAGATGGATCCCGAAAGGTAAGAGCAGTGGTGGAATGGCCCCAACCCACGTCCAGAGTGCAGCTGCAACGCTTCTTAGGATTTGCCCATTTCTATCACTGTTTTATCCGGGGTTACAGCACCCTTGCTTCTCCCCTGTCAGCACTCACCTCTCCCAAGGTCCCGTTCACGTGGTCCCCAGCTGCTGACCGGGCGTTCCTGGACCTTAAGCATCGCTTCACCACAGCTCCCATTATGATCCATCCGGAACCATCCCGTCAGTTCGTGGTGGAGGTAGATGTGTCGGATGTCGGAGTGAGCGCCGTCCTGTCCCAGCGTTCTGACCTGGACCTTGAGCTGCATTCCTACGCCATGAAGAGGAATTATGATGTGGGGAATCAAGAACTACTCACAGTGAAAATGGCATTAGAGGAGTGGAGACACTGGTTAAAGTGGTTGGAACATCCATTCATAGTATGGACGACCACAAGAACCTGCAATATCTCCGCACCGCCAAGCGTCTCGACTCCAGGAAAGCTCCATGAGCCCTGTTGTTCAACCGGTTCAACTTCACCGTCTCCTACCGCCCGGGGTCTAAGAATGTTAACTTCTTAGGGATGAGCACACGAGGTGACCGTTTTGGAGAGCCTGGCGTGCCCAAAGTAAAATGCCTCCCATTCAGGCCCAGAAAATAGGATATGCACATATTTGGTACCATTGGATAGGAAACACTCTGAATTTTCCAAAACTGTTAACCATTTGTCTGTGAGTAAAACAGAACGGATATGGCAGGCAAAACCCCGAGGAATTTCTGTCCTGGAAAAAGTGGTTTTCACAGAGTGCCTCATTTGGAACCCCTCCCTCATGAAAATGCCCATAAAAGGGCATATGAATGCAGTACCGGTCGCTTCCTCTGGATGTCAACAGTCTCGAGACAGTGTTTTGATTCTGTATAGATGCTTTAGAGCAGAGAAGAAGAGGGAATAAGGAAGTGCCTCTTTGGAACTCTATAGGANTGGATGCGCGCTCTCGGGAAGCGCGCACTGTGTTTTTTACCGTCTTTAGAGCTCAGTTTATATTCCGGTTGATTTATTATAGTAAATATACGTAAAAGTGTTCCTAAGGATACATTTAAAACTATGTTTGATTGTTCTTGGACAAGTTTATAGGTATAAGATGAACGAGTTCTAGTCACGTTTCAATGGAGTAGTGGACGCTGTAGTTTCTGATTATAACGCGCGAACCAAATGGAGATTTATGGATAAAATACATGACTTTTTCTAACAAAAGAACCATGGATTGTCTTCGTTGGACACTTAGGAAGACCTCAGCAGAAGTTCTTCAACAGGTAATTGATTTGTTTTCGCTGTGAAATGTGTTATGTGTGCCAAGCTGGCTAATGAATTCATGGCTATGGGAAAAGTATGTGAGGTGCTACCCTCAAACAATCAAATGTTGTGCTTTTGCCGTAAAGCCTTTTTGAAATCTGACAATGCTGTGATATTGCCAAGAAACAGAGCTTTTGATGAGTATGGAACACTTGTATATTGGTGGATGTTTAATAATTCAACTTTTGGATTTTGAATTTGGCGCCTCACATTTCACCGGGTAGTGTCGGGAGTGGGGCGCTAGCGCCCCAGAAATCCCCAAGAGGGTACGCCGTATGCACTTTCACTCCGCTATAGCCCCACATCTACACCCTCAGACCCCGAGACCACCGTTCCTACCTCGTGCCTTACGACTACCCTCACCTGGGGAATAGAGAACCAGGTCCGTGAAGCCCAGCTAACCGGATGTTTGTCCCAGATGCTGCCCGCTTCCCAGTTCTGGAATGGGCTCATTCCTCCAGTCTTGCCTGCCACCCTGCCACCCGTCGGAACCTGGCCTTTGTGCGACAACGTTTTTGGTGGCCCACCATGGTCCCTGACGTCTCCGTGTCCGTCACCGTCTGCACTGTCTGTGCCCAGAACAAGACTCCTCGGCAAGCTCCAGCTGGCGTCCTTCAACCTCTTCCTCTCCCTCACCGTCCCTGGTCAAATATATCCCTGGACTTCGTCACCGATCTCCCTTCGTCTGATGGAAACACCACTATCCTCAAGGTGGTGGACAGGTTTTCCAAAGCCGCCCATTTCATTCCCCTCCCCAAGCTACCTTCTGCAAAGGAGACGGCCCAGCTCATGGTGCAGCACGTCTTCCAGATTCATGGACTTCCGGTGGACATGGTCTCTGACCGTGGTCCTCAGTTCTCGTCCGGGTTCTGGAAGGCCTCCTACACACTCATTGGGTCGTCAGCCAGCCTGTCCTCTGGGATTCATCCTCAATCTAACGGCCACTTGGCGCACGCCTATCAGGACCTGGAGATGACTCTTCGGTGCCTCGTCTCGGCCAAACCCACCACCTGGAAACAGCAACTTGTGTGGGTGGAGCACGCCCAGAACACCCTTCCCTGCTCGGCCACTAGGCTGTCACCCTTCGAGTGCTCCGTGAGTTTTCAACTCCCACATTTCCCAGAGCAAGAGCAGGAGGTCAACATACCCTCAACCCAGATGTTCATCCACCACTGTCGACATAAGAGAAGAAAGCTCGGTCCTCTCCTCTCCACACCACCTCAATGTATCGTCGACAGGCGGACAGCCACTGGACCCCGGCTCCCCACTATCGTCTTGGACAGAGGGTATGCTGTCCACTCGGGATCTGCCCTTCCAGGTAGAGTCCCGCAAACTTTCCCCCATTTTATCAGTCCTTTCCCCATCTCTAAGATCCTTAGCCCCTCTGCTGTTCGTCTTCTGTTGCCCCGCCCCCTCCATATATATCCAACGTATCAAGGATTAAACCTCTGTCTCACAGCCCTCTATCTCCTCTTTCTGGATGATTTAAATATTGACTGGCTTTCATCAGGCTGCCCACTCAAGAGAAAGCTTCAAACTGTAACTAGCGCCTGCAACCTGGTTCAGGTTATCAGTCAACTTACCAGAGTAGTTACAAACAGCACAAACGCGGGGCAAATTTGCTTTAAAGCAGTACCCAAATCCATCGGATGTAGTGATCACAATTAAGTAGCCATATCTATGAAAACCAAAATTCCAATGGCTGGACCTAATATAGTGTATAAGAGTGTATATTCCATGATGGAGCCGGAGGGGATGGGTGCCGTCTTATCGGCTCTTAACTACTTAGGGAATAGCGGCGCGCTAGCTCCCGACACTACCTGGTGAAATGTAAGACGCCAAATTCAAAATCCAAAAGTTGAATTATTAAACATTCATCAATATACAAGTGTTGCATAGTCATCAAAAGCTCTGATTCTTGGCAATATCACAGCGTTGTCAGATTTCAAAAAGGCTTTACGGCGAAAGCACAACATTTGATTGTTTGAGGATAGCACCTCTCCTATTTTTCACATTAGCTTAAATTCATATCCAGCTGGGTCACACAAAACCCATATAAGAGCGAAAATAAATCACTTACCTTTCGAAGAACTTCTGCTGAGGGCTTCCCAAGTGTCCAACGAAGACATCCAATGGTTCTATTGTTAGAAAAAGTCATTTATTATAGCCATAAATCTCTGTTTGGTTGGCGCGTTATGATCAGAAAATCCAAAGTCGAGTCGCCCATTGAACCGTGAAGAGAACACGTTCAAATTATACCTATACACTTTCTCCAATTTTTTTTTATGTATCCTTAGGTATCCTTTTATGTATATTTACTGTAATATTTCAACCGGACGATAACGTGAACGATAGGAAAGGAAAATAAAGTGGGGCGCGCTCGCAATCTCGCGCTCATGAAACGTTGTTGACAAATGTGGTCCCTTCACTACTTCCTCTTCCTATCTGTTCTGCTTAGTGCTAGAGCCTCCAGACACTGTATAAAGACTGTTGACATCTAGTGGAAGCCATAGGTACTGCAGTCTCAGTCCTAGTTAACATAGAAATCAATAGGCAGCCTGGAGAAAAAGGTCATGTACAAAAAAAACTGCAAATCCGGATGGATTTTCCTCGGGTTATACTCACATACATTATTTTAACACTCTTAGAAACTTCAGAGTGTTTCCTATCCAATAGTACTAATTATGTGCATATCCTATTTTCTGGGCCTGAGTGGCAGGAATTTTACTTTGGGCACGCAAGACTCTCCAAAACCGTCACCTCTGCTGCCACTCCCTAAGAAGTTAACCAACCATGCTATTTTGTTCGTAACTCGTTTTGTACATAATGTTGCTGCTACCTCTCATGATCAAAAAGAGCTTCTGGACATCAGAACTGCGATTACTCACCTCAGATTAGACAAAGAGTTTTTCTTCAATGAGTCGGAGGGGAGGGATATACCACAGACACCCGACCAGGCCCAGATCCACGTAATTCGCTGGAGAAGGAAACTGAGATTTTGCGGAAAAAGATAATTTCCTTGTGAGGTTCAGGCGACGAGTGGCTAATCTGCCTTTGCCTTCCGTCCTGCAAGCTAAGGTTCAATCGCTGGAAAATACATGGGATGAACTGAAAGCACGTATATCCTACCAATGGGACATTAAAAACTTATCTTATCTTATGTTTCACCGAGTCGTGGCTGAACGACGACATTAAGAACATACTGCTGGCGGGTTATACACTATCGGCAGGATAGACCAGCAGCCTCTGGTAAGACACGGGGTGGGGGCCTTTGCATACAGTGGGGAAAAAAAGTATTTAGTCAGCCACCAATTGTGCAAGTTCTCTCACTTAAAAAGATGAGAGAGGCCTGTAATTTTCATCATAGGTACACTTCAACTATGACAGACAAAATGAAGAAAAAAAATCCAGAAAATCACATTGTAGGATTTTTAATGAATTTATTTGCAAATTATGGTGGAAAATAAGTATTTGGTCA
>QNTS01000561.1:230485-257652 GCA_003317085.1 Hucho hucho | reverse complement strand
AACAAAGTATTGAGATAAACTTTTGTTATTGACCAAATACTTATTTTCCACCATAATTTGCAAATAAATTCATTAAAAATCCTACAATGTGATTTTCTGGATTTTTTTTCCTCATTTTGTCTGTCATAGTTGAAGTGTACCTATGATGAAAATTACAGGCCTCTCATCTTTTTAAGTGAGAGAACTTGCACAATTGGTGGCTGACTAAATACTTTTTTGCCCCACTGTAAATGTCCCATGGATAACGTCCTATCAGACACAAATAGGAACCTTTTCATAATGTTCCCTAATGGATATTAAAATACCTTATTATAACGTTATACTATGACCAAGGTTAACGTCATGTTTTAATCTTCGAAGAGTGGTCTCAAAACATCAGTGAAAAACGTCTCAAGGGTTAAACGTTTTTGTTTTTGCCATAGCACTACACAGGTAATTCAAATAATTGACTAATCATCAAGCTTTGATTACTTGAATCAGCTATGTAGTACAAGGGCAAAAAATAAAATGTGCAGCCTTGGGGACCCCAGGACCGAGTTTGGGAAAAGCTGCCTTAAAGGTACCTAATGAGAACATCGCAGAAAGAGTTGCTTGTGATACACTCCATATAGTTCTGTCTCTATGGAGTGGTTACATGTTGACACTGAAACTACAATCCCATGTGAGCATACACTATTATATATTTAGAGGCTACCAGGACAAGTTATTGGACTTGTATCCCTTTGTCAACCAAGAATACATTTTATGGTCACAAGTTTCTTTATTTCTTTCACTCTTCAGAAGTCTGATAATGTACAGATATTATCGGGATCATTTTTTCTTTTTTTTTTATGAGTTTGTTGGAGGATGTAAATCAGTTTTGTTAAAACTATTGTGTTTAGTCTGATCCTACACTGAATCAAATAATTCACACTTGCATACATTCACATCCATACACACTCAAGCCTTGTAACGACTAGGAATTGCTGCAATTACAAGAGGACAAAAATAAACAAAAGCTATGGAGAACTCAACCCAAGTCAAGTTATTTTATCTCTTTGGCTTACAAGAGACATTTAACAACAAATCAGTCTATTTTATCTTGTCTCTTATCACATACCTTCTCATCATCACTGTGAATTTGACTCTGATCATAACAATCATTCAGGAGAAAGGTCTCCATGAGCCCATGTATATTTTTCTGTGTAGTCTATGTGTCAATGGATTGTATGGAACTGCTGGTTTCTATCCCAAGTTCTTACTGGACCTTCAGTCAGATGTTCAGGTGATATCTTATGGTGGATGTTTCACTCAAGCCTATGTGATATACACGTCTGTCATGTGTGAAATTTCTACTCTTACAGTGATGTCTTACGACAGGTATGTGGCAATATGCAAACCCCTACTATACCATACCATTGTGACATCTTTAACTGTTAGAAAGTTACTCTTATTTTCTTGGTGTTATCCTTTATTTATAGCACTCATAAATCTTAGTTTAACAGTCAGAATTCCTTTGTGTGGATCTCGCATTGATAAAATGTTCTGTGACAATCCGTCTATACTGAAACAAGCATGTTTACCCATTACCATCAATCAGATTTGGAACAAATGTTTAGTAGTGTTATATGTTTTACAGGTACTTTTCATTGCCTTTTCTTACTGCCAGATTGTAAGGACTTGTGTAAAGTCATCTAAGGGAAGGTTTAAGTTCACGCAGACATGTGTGCCACATTTAATAACAATGGTTATTTTCATCACAGTGACCTTGTTTGACACTTTGCAAGGGTGGAATAGTAATGTAAATATTACACTAAATATGCGTAATGCAATGGCTGTACAATTCCTTGTTATACCACCTGTCTTAAATCCTATCATATATGGACTTAACCTCCAGCAGATTCGAAGAGCAGTTTTTAGAAAGTTTAATACACATAAAATCTTTGATATGAGATGTTAGTTACATCTTACACAACAGGGAGATTTCCTGATATCAGAAGTCAACAAAGGTAAAATCTGTCAAAACTGTTGCAAGGTTAAATGTCCCCTAATTACTTGATATCTATCGCCCTCTTCTGGGAAAGTGATTTACAAATATTCCAAGAATAGAGCAATTGTAGCACACTTACTGAGCAGAAACACGCTTGAATGGGTCCCAAATGGCACCCTATTCCCTTTATTGAGTACTACCTTTGACCATAGCCAAAGTAGTGCGCCATTAAGGAAATGGGGTCCAATGGATAGAACAAATATGTGACTCATGCAGTTAAGAACTTTTTAAAGAAGAACAACAATATGCAACGCTACTCTTTCGATGTATATTTTCCCCACTGGGTGCTTTATTTATAATATTGTTAACAAATATAAATTATGTCAACAATGGTTGTGGTTACATTACAGTAAATATATAGCTTTTTTTTGGTTGTTGAGTTGTAATGCATCTAATTTATGTGCTTACAAACAGGCGTCCTCTGTGTATCTCTCAAAATAAATGGGTGTTCACAACCACTTTGGAAGGCAATTCATTGTTTCATTGGTGCAATAAGAATAATATGCATGTAACTAGAAAGTATGGTTGAAGGTAGGCTCCACATTTGGAGTGATGTAAATGACATAAATAAGATGCAATAAATACTGAACAGAAATATCACATTCTGAATTCCCATTTAATTTATTTACTAGATGTAGATTTTTCTCTAACGTTAACGTATATTCTATATTAATATTCTTACAAAATAATTTCCTGTTCATATTCTGACAATTTGAAATTATGTATTTTGACTGTCTTCTGCTGGTATCAATATACAAGCTTTTGGAGCAGTATCCCTGTGTCAAGCAAGAACACATTTCACGGGCACAAGTTTCTTTATATCTTTCATACCTCAGAAGTCTGATAATATATATTATTGGGATGTTTTATTTTATTTTTAAGAATCTAAGTTTGATGGAGGATATGAATTTGTTTTGATAAAACGATTGTGTACACAGAATCAAATGATTCACACACATTCATTCACATCCATACACACTCAAGCCTTTTAAGGACTAATAATTGCTGCATTGACCAGAGAAAGGAAATTAACAAAGGCTATGGAGAACTCAAACCAAGTCAAGCTATTTAATCCATTTGGCTTACAAGAGATATTTAATAACAAATCTGTCTATTTTATCTTGTGTCTTGTCACATACTGTACCTTATCATCACTGTGAATCTGACTCTGATCATAACATTTATTCAGGAGAAAGGTCTCCATAAGCCCATGTATATTTTTCTGTGTGGTGTCAATGGATTGTACTGAACTGCTAGTTTCTACACCAAGATCTTACTGGACATTCAGTCAGATGTTCAGGTGATATCTTATTGTGGATGTTTGACTCAAGCTTACGTAATATACACATCTGTCGTGTGTGAAATTTCTATTCTAACAGTGATGTCTTACGACAGGTACAGATGAAGTCGTAGGTTTACATACACAGGCTGCATGGTCCCATGGTGTTTATAGTTGCGTACTATTGTTTGTACAGATGAACGTGGTACCTTCAGGCATTTGGAAATTGCTCCCAAGGATGAACCAGACTTGTGGTCTACAATTATCACGTTCATCTGTACAAACAATAGTATGCAACTATAAACACCATGGGACCATGCAGCTTTCATACCACTCAGGAAGGAGACGCGTTCTGTCTCCTAGAGATGAATGTACATTGGTGAGAAACGTGCAAATCAATCCCAGAACAACCTGTTGAAGATGCTGGAGGAAACAGGTACAAAAGTATCTACATCCACAGTAAACGAGTCCTATATCAACATAACCTGAAAGGCCGCTCAGCAAGGAAGAAGCCACTGCTCCAAAACCGCCATAAAAATGCCAGACTACGGTTTGCAACTGCACATGTGGACAAAGATCTTACTTTTTGGAGAAGTATCCTCTGGTCTGATAAAACAAAAATAGAACTGTTTGGCCATAATGACCATCGTTATGTTTGGAGGAAAAATGGGGAGACTTGCAAGCTGATGATCACCATCCCAACCGTGAAGCCCAGGGGTTGGCAGCAACATGTTGTGGCGATGCTTTACTGCAGGAGGGACTGGTGCACTTCACAAAATAGATGGCATCATGAGGATGGAAAATTATGTGGATATATTTGAAGGTACATCTCAAGACATCAGTCAGGAAGAATACTTCCAATGTTGTCGAAAAATGGCTAAAGGACAACAAAGTCAAGGTATTGGAGTGGCCATCACAAAGCCCTGACCTCAATCCTATAGAAAATTTGTGGGCAGAACTGAAAAAGCGTGTGTGAGCAAGGAGGCCTACAAACATGACTCAGTTACACCAGCTCTGTCAGGAGGAATGGGCCAAAATTCACCCAACTTATTGTGGGGAGCTCTTGGAAGGCTACCCGAAACGTTTGACCCAAGTTAAACAATTTAAAGGCAATGCTGCCGAATACTAATTGAGTGTATGTAAACTTCTGACCCACTGGGAATGTGATGAAAGAAAGATAAGCTGAAACAAATAATTCTCTGTACTATTATTCTGACATTTCACATTCTTAAAATGAAGTGGTGATCCTAACTGACCTAAGACAAGGAATTTTTACTAGGATTAAATGTCAGGAATTGTGAAAAGCTGAGTTTAAATGTGTTTGGCTAAGGTGTATGTAAACTTCTGACTTCAACTGTATGTTATCCACTACAGTATTACAGCATCATGACAACCCACAGGGTGTGTATTTTAATTTGTGTAATATGGTTGTACTCTTTTGCAAAAAGCATCATAACACTGACTTTAACCATTCGTTTGCAATTGTGTGGGAACGTTATAGACAAAATGTATTGTGACAACTACCTGGTAGTTAAACTTGCCTGTTCAACTTCAGACACGACAGTTAATAATATCTCTGGACTCTGGTATTGTTTTGGCTGTCACTGTGCCTTTAATTGTTATTGTGTTCTCTTATATTAAGATTCTGACTATTTGTTTGAAATCTTCCATCGAGACCAGACAGAAAGCTGTCAGCACCTGTATTCCTCATCTGGCCTTGCTGCTCAACTTCTCTTTTGGCTGTTTCTTAAATCTGCCCCAGAGTAGATTTGATGGGCCAATGAAAACTGTACACACTATGTTATCGGTGTACTATCTGATGTGCCAGCCACTTTTAAATCATATTGTGTATGGAGTTAGGATGGCTAAAATCCGTCAGGCTTTTACCCTAAAACATAAGCTAAACATTAGTGACCTTTTCTGTCCTGATTGTTCGTTTTTTGTGATGTTGACTTGTGTGTTTTGTTACTTATAGGTGCAATAATGAATGGGGGATGGTGAAAATCAGATTTGTAAAACATTTGCTGATTTTTATAATATTGTCATTTACCTTTTATTCACTTGCTGATCTCCAAATATTTTACTTTAACTTCCTCGTCTACAAAGCCCTAAATTAAATAGGACCCGCCTACCTGTCAGACCTACTTTCCCCCTATAAACCTCAACGCACCCTAAGTTGAATCCCCGCCAAGCTACTCCATGCCGTCAGGACCTGTATACACACAATGGAGGGCCGTTTCTTTTGCTCTCATGTACCACGCCTTTGGAACATCCTTCCTGAAAATCTCAGGGCTGCTCACACTGTTGGTGCCTTTAAAGCAGGCCTTAAGGCTCAGCTCTATGAACCTTCCCTTCCTTCTAGAATTTGATTGTTGCTTTCATGATTTGGTTATGAATATTTTGTACTCTTTTTTTTTTAGCTCATCTTCTATTTTATGCACTTTGAGATTACTATTTTATAGTGAAAAGCACTTTACAAATGTAATAAATTATAAAAAAACAGAAGTTAATTGCTTTGAATTCCTTACTTTAATTGACAGTTTTGCCAGAGGCTGCTGGATCTAAGTATGTCATAAATCTAGAAATGCAAAACTGGATCGATTGACACCAGTGGATAAACTTATGTGAATGTATAAAAGTTAAGCCCACCTTATAGCCCACCTGCCACCATTACGTCCATCCCTAATGGGAAAAAGGCCCTTTAAGGTGGTGGGACAACCACATACCCATCTTGTTTTTCCAGGGCCACTGTGAGATATGTTTGACCCACAGAATAAAATAATACAGTAAGGGTAATGAGGATGTGTTGTATGTATAACACACATTGGTCATGTACTCCATCCATCCTGTAAAAAGCTGTAAAAAGTTTAGGAGTTCTGTCAATGAAAATTATGTCCGAAAGACCAGTATATTTTTTTACTCCATGCATACCTTACCATGGGGAAGGCAGAAGCAAATAACAAGAGCATAATAAACATGTTTATTTGAGTCATTAGATACCAGGTCATTAGTCCATTCTATCACCTCGTTCCCTGGGAACCAATTAATGCAGCTATTAACCTGTAGAGACCTTTGGGGCTGAAGGAGAGGCACGGCTGGTCTTGACTGCATACCAAATGGTACCCTATTCCCTATATGGACCAGAGCCCTCTGGTCAAAGGTGGTGCACTATATAGGGAATAGAGTGCCATTTGGGATGCCCACCTTCTGTCATCGCCTCTGGGAGTGTAAGACCTGAAAGTGTACTGTAGGCCTAGGATAGCCTAGTGACAATAAGGGTCCTCACTTTTACCTGAGCAGGAATAGCTCTGGGCCTAGGTTTTATACTATAGCTAGGACTTAAGGTCCAGAGTAATTCTCTGTTTTCCCTCGTTAGGTCATATGTTCTGGAAAACCGTTCCTTTGTCAAAGGCTTTGGATTGGTTTCACTGAACCATTTATTTATTGTAAGGACAGATGCTTGGAGACGAGAAGCAAGTGGCAGGTAGCCTGGTGGTTAGAGCGTTGGACTAGTAACCGGAAGATCGAATACCCGAGCTGACAAGGTCAAAATCTGTCGTTCTGCCCTTGAACAAGGCAGTTAACCCACTGTTCCTAGGCCTTCATTGAAAATAAGAATTTGTTCTTAACTGACTTGCCTAGTTAAGTAAAGGTAAAATATATATATATTTTTTTTAAGTAGAGGGAGTGAACATTTAATGAATAAACAGACATGAAACAGGACAGACCAGCATCTGGACATGAAAAACATAACGATGTTAATGCTGACGCAGGGATGAAACAGAGGAACAGACAGATATAGGGAAGGCAATCAAAACGTGAAGGAGTACAGGTGAGTCCAATAAAGCCCTGATGCGCATAACGAAGGTGACAGGTGTGCGTCATGATGGGCATGCTGGTGCCTTCGAGCACCAGGGAGGGGGAGCGGAAGCAGGCGTGATAGTACCCCCCCTCTAGGGGTGCCATCCGGCGTCCCACCTGGGCAAACCTGACTGGCCAGCCGAGGCATGGGCGTTGAACAAGCCGGCTGAGGTGTAGAAGCCCGACAAGCTGACTGAGGCGTGGGAGCCTGACAAGCCGGCTGAGGTGTAGGAACCTGGCGTGCCGGCTGCGGTGTAGAAGCCCGACGATCCGGCTGAGGTGTGAAAGCCTGACGATCCCACTTAGGCGTGGGAGCCTTACAAGCCGGCTGAGCATGATGGGGGATGGGAGCCTGCCGAGCCAACCGAGGCAAGGAAACCTCTCGAGCCAGCTAAGGCGTGGAAGCCCGGTGAGCCAGCTGAGGCACCCCCGGTTCCATCGGCAGCGGCACTCGGACGTGACGTCACCTACAAAAACAAAAAACAGAAACTCCCTGATGCTTCAAATTGTGGTGTCAGCATTCTGTAAGGACAGATGATTGGAGAAGACATGCAAGTACAGGGAGTGAACATTTAAATAATTAACTACTTAGGGAGTGGTGTGGCGCTACCCGGTGAAATGCAAGGCGCCAAATTCAAAATCCAAAAGTTGAATTATTAAACATTCATCAATATACAAGTGTTGCATAGTCATCAAAAGCTCTGCTTCTTGGCAATATCACAGCGTTGTCAGATTTCAAAAAGGCTTTATGGCGAAAGCACAACATTTGATTGTTTGAGAATAGCAATTCCAATATTTATCCATTAGCATAAATTCATAAACCATCGCGGTTCACACAAAACACATTTCACAGCGAAAACCTTCCAATAGGACAACGACCCTATGCACACAGCCAAGACAATGCAGGAACGGCTTCAGGACAAGTCTCTGAATGTCCTTGAGTGGCCCTGCGAAAGTCCGGACTTGAATCCAATCAAACTTCTCCGGAGAGACCTGAAAATAGCTGTTTAGCGATGCTCCCCATCCAACCTGACAGAGCTTGAGAGGATCTGCAGAGAAGAATGGGAGAAACCTCCGAAATACCGGTGTGCCAAGCTTGTTGTGTCATACCCAAGAAGACTCGAGGCTGTAATGGCTGCCAAAGGTGCTTCTATAATTGTATTTATTTTATTTTACCTTTATTTAACCAGGTAGGCTAGTTGAGAACAAGTTCTCATTTACAACTGCGAACTGGCCAAGATAAAGCACAGCAGTTTGATACATACAACAACAAAGAGTTACACATGGAATACACAGACATACAGCTAATAATACAGTAGAAAAACGAAAATAAAAAAATAAGTCTATATACAGTGAGTGCAAATGAGGTAAGATAAGGGAGGTAAGGAAACAAATAGGCCATGGTGGTGAGGTAATTACAGTATAGCAATTAAACACTGGCATGGTAGATGTGCAGAAGATAAATGTGCAAGTTACTGGGGTGCAAAGGAGCAAGATAAATAAATAAATAAATAAATACAGTATGGGGATGAGGTAGTAGGATGGACTGTTTACAGATGGGCTATGTGCAGGTGCAGAGATCTGTGAGCTGCACTGACAGCTGGTGTTTAAAGATAGTGAGGGAGATATGAGTCTCCAGCTTCAGTGATTTTTGTAGTTCGTTCCAGTCATTGGCAGCAGAGAACTGGAAGGAAAGGCGGCCAAAGGAGGAATTGGCTTTGGGGGTGACCAGGGAGATATACCAGCTGGAGCGCGTGCTGCGGGTGGGTGCTGCTATGGTGACCAGTGAGCTGAGATAAGGCAGGCTTTACCTATCAGAGACTTGTAGATGACCTGGAGCCAGTGGGATTGGCGACGAGTATGAAGCGAGGGCCAGCCAACGAGAGCGTACAGGTCGCAGTGGTGGGTAGTATATGGGTATTTGGTGACCAAACGGATGGCACTGTGATAGACTGCATCCAATTTGTTGAGTAGAGTGTTGGAGGCTATTTTATAAATGACATCGCCGAAGTCGAGGATCGGTACGATGGTCAGTTTTTGGCAGCATGATTGAAGGATGCTTTGTTGCGAAATAGGAAGCCGATTCTAGATTTAATTTTGGATTGGAGATATTTAATGTGAGTCTGGAAGGAGAAGTACTGAGTAAAGGGTCTGAATACTTATGTAAATGTAATATTTACATTTAAAAAAATCAATAACATAACATTAAGGATGTGTATTCTTCTGATATGCTGTACTAATCAAATCAAATCATACCAAACTACAATTTTTATTTAGGAATGTCACTCTGGCCATGTGTAACAGTGTTGCTTCTGTCCCTCACCTTGCACCAACCTGGGCTTTAACCAGGGACTCATCGACAACTGAAGATGTTTAAATTGCACAACCGAAATGGACTGTCTAAATTTTGTGTTTAGCGTACTTTACATGTAATAAATTTGTTATTTTGCCTTTGAATATATTAAGTAATATTTTAAGAAACTCAGTCAGGCTTTCAACTTGCTCTTGAAAGTTGTAAATAGTAGAATGCACAAGGTGCAATTTCCGAAATTGGTTAGTGCATCAGTTGTTTTCCTCTTGTCATGTCAGTCATTGCAGACCTTAGAGAGCTATTTAAATATCCAGATCAACTAGCTCATGTCAGCTAACGTTTTGAGCTAGGTTTTTTGGCCCATTGATTTTGTTTGAGTCACCAGATATCACATGAACACACATAAGACATGTTCCCCAATGATGAAGGGAGGCTTGAGTGAAAAGGATGGGGAACCACCGCTCTACTGTATAACAATATTATAAAACCTAAAATAATTAGTGGCTTAATTTGGCTGTCCTGGTTGGATTATTTTTTCATGGATGTCATCCCTATCTCCCTGAGTTTGTGACTGCAATTTTGTGACAATGTTATAGACGGAGTGTATTGTGACAACTACTCGGTGGTCAAGCTTTCCTGTTAAAATATTTCACGAAAATACAATATGTGGTCTTGTTGTAACTACTTTCTTTGGCTTGAACTATATTTCCTAACATGTACTCAGATGTAAGAATTCTAGAAATATGTTTAAAGTCTTCAAAAGAGATGAAACAAAAAAGCTTTTAACACTTGTACATTACATATAGCCTCTTTGCTGAACTTCTCCTTTGACTGTTTATTTTTGATTCTATTCTGGTTTTATACAGTTTTCAGAAACCATTCTGGTTTTATACAGTATTCAGATTTGGGGTGAAAAATGATATTGTGCTGGCAGATGTTTGGATTGGTTCCCTGCAAATAAACATTTGTCGTTAGGACGTCCCTGGAACGTTAATAGTGTGACAAAGGCGACAACAGCTGCGGCAGCAGCAATTGTTAGCAACTTCAAGATGGATGATGTTGCAATTTTTTTTTTAATTATTATTTTTATTGACTTTTAAAAGTACAATCCACCTGCAATGAAGCATCTCAACATTTACATAACATTTTAGTCATCTAACAGATGTGTCTATCCAGATCGACCCACAGGAACAACCAGTCGAGGCATTGGATGTAACAACCTCCTTTTTTAGTCATTTTTTTATTTTGTTTTTTTGTATTTGTTTATTTATTTTTTACCGTCATTTTACCCCTCACTTATCTTCAGTTCTAAATTCCAACCCTCATTTTCCCTCATCCCATTCCTCTTATCTCTGCTGGCCATCCCCTTCGGATTTCAGCGCATTAAGTGATGTTATTTTTCTACATTTTTGGGTTTGATACGAAGTAGGCTATTGACAGATCTTTGTTCCATCTGAATGACTAGGTTCAATAGTCAGGGTTTACCACTGCATTTTTAGAACATTCTTGAGACATTGTATCATGATCCTCTGGATCTTTTGTCTAGTTCCCAGTTTTCCCAGGGATGTCAGTTCATGGTAGCAAAGAAACGTTCTCGCCCCCCCCCACCAAAAAAAATATTATACCCAGGGCATGCATACCCTAGTTTCATTACACATCACCCCTTGCTACTGTTGCCAAGCCAATCAAGTCCCTGATTTGTGAACCACTGATCCATTCACAGCTCTTTGTCTTTTGACAATGTTAAGGACACCCACCAGTGCTTTACCATATACTGTTTTCAACTTAGGTATTTGACATACTGTACATGATTAAATTGTGCATGTTCATTTATACAGTAATTATTAGAAACGTATCCTCATATGGGATTTGAACTCACAACCTCTTCATTCATAGCATTCCAATATTCCTGCTATGCCACGTGTCTATGTTAATGACTGATTTCACATGTATTACTACACTTCGCACTTCAAAGTAAATCCCAGCTCTGTTAAATATTCACTCAAGAAAAACTATTATACTATTATAGTGATTCAGGAGAATGATGTAAAACCTAATAATATAACCCACCAACATTAGACAACTATACTGAAGACCCAAACTGAAATATCTGAAATAAGTCAATTAAATCAATGAATTTAATATTCAGATTCACTGATAACTAAAATGGCAGAGCAGATGGCACTCTTATGCTGTTTAGAGATGTTTTATAGGTAGTGAATGTGCAGAGGGGGACTTCTGAAATTCTCCAGACTTTGTGGCACAGCAGAAAGATCAGTACACCCCAAATTCAGAGATTGTTCATTCAAATCCCACGTGGGTTTATAATGTCAGTACTAAGTAAAAGTCAGTACTAAGTAATCATGTCAACTGTAATCATATTGTCACTGATTAAAGATTTGTCCACTATTTTAGCTGAACAGCATACGATTTACCTTAAAACCCCCATACCATTTAATTACTTTACTTATAATGGTTTTGGCCACCTGGGACCATCTCGAGAATGACACAACTTCCCAAGACTTCACACAACTTCCCAAGAACGTCCTAAAAATGTCCTCGGGATATTACTGGGACAAACCGGGATCTAGAGAAAAAACTCCACGGGACCATGGCACAATGTCCTGACTTCTTTAGAATACCATTTTGTGACATTCTGTAATGTCCAGGCCTGGTTTAGCAGGCTGATGTTTAGTTTGAGTTTTGGTTAGAAGGGTTTTGTGTTCTAGGTGTTATATTTCGTTGTTGGTTTGATGGTTCCCAATTAGAGGCAGCTGATTGTCGTTACCTCTAAATGGGAACCATATATATGTTTGTTCTTTTCGTTACTGGGGTTGTGGGTCATTGTTTAATTTAACATTGGATTTTCCTGTTATATTGTGTGTGTGCTTTAGTTGAGCCACGCCGGAGTTACGATCTTTGTATTGTTTTGCCAGTTACGTTACGTTAAATAAAAGTATGTACACTGGAAACCTCACTGCATCTTGGTCTGTCCAGCTAGAAGATCATGACAGAATGACCCACCATAAAAGGACCAAGCAGCGAGATAATAGGGGTCAGCAGGAGAACTGGACATGGGAAGAAACCCTGGAACCAGCCTGGGGAGTATTGCCGTCCCAGGGAGGAGTTGGAAGCAGCGAAGGCTGAGCGGCGATATTATGAAGAAAAATATGGAGCATGGAAACCCGAGCGGCAGAAGTACGTGGGAACACGGCTGGCGAGGAAGCCCGAGAGGCAACCCCAATAATTCTTTTGGGGGGGGCACACGGGGAGGTTGTGTGAGCCAGGTTGGAGACCTGAGCCAACTCCCCGTGCCTACCGGAGGGAGCGTCGCACTGGTAAGGCACTGTGTTATGCGGTGAAGCGCACGGTGTCTCCGGTGCGCGTTCACAGCCCGGTGCGCGACATGCCAGCTCCCCGCATCTGTCGAGCTAGGGGGAGTTTGCAGCCAGGTAGGAGGGTGTTGGCTCAGCGCTCCTGGTCTCCGGTGCACCTCTTCGGACCAGGATATCCTGCGCCGGTTCTACGCGCTGTGTCTCCAGTGCGCGCCCACAGCCCGGTGCGCAACATTCCAGCTCCCCGCGTCTGTCAGGCTAGGGTGAGCGAACAGCCTGGAAGGAGGGTGCCGGCTCAGCGCTCTTGGTCTCCAGTGCGCCTTCTTGGACCAGGAAATCCTGCGCCGGCTCTGCGTGCGGTGTCTCCGGTGTGCGCCTACAGCCCGGTGCGCGACATTCCAGCTCCTCACATCTGTGAGGCTAGGGTGAGTGAACAGCCTGGAAGAAGTGTGCCGGCTCCCCGCACCAGGCTCCCTGTGCGCATCGCGAGCCCAGTACGGCCTGTTCCTGCTCCACGCACCAGAACCCCTGTGCGCATCGAGAGCCCAGCACGGCCTGTTCCTGCTCCTCGCACCAGGGCCCCTGTGCGCATCGTGAGCCCAGCACGGCCTGTTCCTACTCCCCGCACCAGGGCCCCTGTGCGCATTGCGAGCCCAGCACGGCCTGTTCCTGCTCCTCGAACCAGGGCCCCTGTGCGCATTGCGAGCCCAGCATGGCCTGTTCCTGCTCCCCGCACCAGGTCCCCTGTGCGCATCGCGAGCCCAGCACGGCCTGTTGCTCCTCGAACCAGGGCCCCTGTGCGCATCGCGAGCCCAGCACGGCCTGTTCCTGCTCCCTGCACCAGGTCCCCTGTGCGCATCGCGAGCCCAGCACGGCCTGTTCCTGCTCCCCGCACCAGGTCTCCTGTGCGCATCGCAAGCCCAGCACAGCCTGTTCCTGCTTCCCGCACCAGGGCCCCTGTGCGCATCAAGAGAGCGGCACGGACTGTTCCTGTTCCACGCACCAGGCCTCTAGGGTGTCGTCCCAGCCTGGTACGTAATGTTCCTGTTCCACGCACCAGGTATCTAGGGTGTCGTCCCAGCCTGGTACGTACTGTTCCTGTTCAGCGCATCAGGTCCAGCGGGTGTATCCAGAATCTGATGACCTCTGTTCCGGCTCCAAGCCCCGGGCCTCCGGTGCGTCTTCTCGGGTCAGCGCGGCCGGCACCGGAGCCGCCACCATGGACTCAAAGACCCACCCGAGGACCCCCCCATGGACTTTTTTTGGGGGGGGTAATGTAACGTCCAGGCCTGGTTTAGCAGGCTGGTGTTTAGTTTGAGTTTTGGTTAGAAGGGTTTTGTGTTCTAGGTGTTATATTTCGTTGTTGGTTTGATGGTTCCCAATTAGAGGCAGCTGATTGTCGTTACCTCTAAATGGGAACCATATATATGTTTGTTCTTTTCGTTACTGGGGTTGTGGGTCATTGTTTAATTTAACATTGGATTTTCATGTTATATTGTGTGTGTGCTTTAGTTGAGCCACGCCGGAGTTACGATCTTTGTATTGTTTATTGTTTTGCCAGTTACGTTACGTTAAATAAAAGTATGTACACTGGAAACCTCGCTGCATCTTGGTCTGTCCCGCTGGAAGATCGTGACACATTCCATGGATGTCCTAACAAATTATTTTTGTTTTCAGGGACGTTCCCTTGGGAAAATCACGCAACGTCCTAATGACTATTACAATGAAAGTCCTAAGAGTTCCTGATATGGTCCTCAGTGAAGTCCTAGTAACTTAGTGGGAACTAGACAAAGGTCGCCGAGAGAATGTTCCCTTAGGACCATCACGCAACATCCTGAAGACTAGTCAAATTAAGTCCTGAGAACGTACTAAAAGGTACCTGACATGGTCCTGATATGGTACTCGGTAACATCCTAGTAACTTACAGGGAACTAGACAAAGGTTCCCCAAAGAACGTTCCCTTGGGAGCATCTCGTGACGTCCTGAAGACTAGTAAAAGGAAGTCTTGAGAATTACCTAAAAACTACCATCATGTGACATCCCCTTGACCATCATGAAATGTCTCCTTTTAGTCATTGAATGTCTCATGGAAAACGTCCGACACAAATAGGAAACTTTTCATAATGTTCCCTAATGGACATAAAAATACAATGAACAGAAATATAAATGCAACATGTAAAGTGTTGGTCCCATGTTTCATGAGCGGAAATAAAAGATCCCATAAATGTTCCATACCCACAAAAAGTTAACATTCTCAAATTTGGTGCACACATTTGTTTACATCCCTGTTAATGTGCATTTCTCATTTGCCAAGATTATCCATCCACCTGACAGGTGTGGCATATCAAGGATCTGATTAAACAGCATGATAATTATACAGGTGCATCTTGTGCTGGGGACAATAAAAGGATACCCTTAAATGTGCAGTTTTGTCACACAACAAAATACCACAGATGTCTCAAGTTGAGGGAGGGTGCAATAGGCATGCTGACTGCAGGAATGTCCACCAGAGCTGTTGCCAGAGAATTTAATGTTAATTTCTCTACCATAAGCAGCCTCCAACGTTGTTTTAGAGAATTTTTATGTAAGTCCAACCGACCTCACATCTGCAGACCACGTGTATGGTGTTGTGTGGGCAAGCCGTTTGCTGATGTCAATGTTGTGAACAGGGTGCCCCATGGAGGTGGTGGGGTTATGGTATAGGCAGGCATAAGCTACGGACAACGAACACAATTGCGTTTTGTCGATTGCAATTTGAATGCACAGACACACCATGAAGAGATCCTGAGGCCCATTGTCGTGCCACTCATCAGCTGCCATCAGCTGATCCTGAGGCCACTTGTCGCAAGGATCTGTAAACACTTTTTGGAAGCTGAAAATGTCCCAGTTATTCCATGGCCTGCATAGTCACCAGACATGTCACCCATTGAGCATGTTTGGGATAATCTGGATCGACGTGTACAACAGGGTGTTCCAGTTCCCGCCAATATCCAGCAACTTCGCACAGCCATTGAAGAGGAGTGGGACAACATTCCACAATCAACAGCCTGATCAACTCTATGCGAATGAGATGTGTTGCGCTGTATGAGGCAAATGGTGATCTCCAGATACTGACTGGATTTCTGATCCACACCCTTACCTTTTTTTTAAAGGTACTGTATCAGTGACCAACAGATGCATATCTGTATTCCCAGTCATGTGAAATCCGTAGATTATGGCCTAATGATTTTTTTTTCAATTGACCGACTGCCTTATATGAACTGTAACTCAGTAAAATCTTTTACATTGTTGCATGTTATGTTTACATTTTTGTTCGGTATACCATATGTCATGACATTGGCCTGTTGGTGAGGTTTATGACCCCCATAAATACCTCCCCCCCTTTTCTCTCTCTCTACTCTACAGAGGGACTTTTGAAAATCTTTTTGTTAACATAGAGAGTATGGTAACGTCAAAAGGGTGGGGAAAGGAACCATATTTCGGTAATCCAACCAGCTGAAAAGATGCGTTGGTACTCAGGGAATATGATGTCAGAACAGTTGGCGTCTGAGACACCACGAGCGACAAGAAACCTTGAGAGATAAACCACAGAAGACTCTAAAGAAGAAAGAAATAAAACATGGATTTTTTTATTACTGACACGCCTGTGACGACCTTAACATCGGAAGCAGGACCCCGGTTAAAACATAGAGAAAGGAAAGAGTATAAATGATAGGACGACATAAACTGTATCTTGGAGAGTACACATTCTAGGTATCAGATTCACATGGAATTGTTGTGCAATTTAAACATTTAAATATGAAACTATTTGTGGAAAGATGAAATGTAATTTAGCTCCTAAATGAGAGAATAATTTTCATAGAGTCAAAAGTCTGCTCACTCCGTGGCCCCGCCCAAGTGAACAGACATTGCCTGTAAACTATGAAACACGCCTCTCTCTCCCACTACTATATAAGTCTGTTGACGAAAATTTAACTCCAATCTATCCACATGACAACGGTACTACAACGTATCCGTTCTAACACCAGAGAGGACAGGAAGATCTCTGTTGAGCAACACGTTCTTCCATCTTCAACCAACCTATTGAGGCGCAGCTCAGAGTAAATATGTCTTGCATTTTCCTGTTCCAAATGGGCGGTTATTTAGAATGCATAAGATTTTGTATTTACGATAGCATAGCTTCATAAGGTCCGATAGAGACCAAACCCCTTTGTTCTCCAGTCTTCCCGCGCTTTCATTCAAGCCAACCCCCTCTCTTTGTGTAACCAGCCGTCATATCGGTTTCGTCCACCAGGGACATTCTTGATATATGACATAATTAGTAATCAATGTATGATCCATCCTGTGTATATGTAATTCTGTGTGATTATTTAGGTATTTAGTAAATAAATAATTAAACCAAATTTTGTATTGCTGATTCAACTTGGTAGCCAGGGTTCGTGAAGATAACAAAGAATTCTACGATGTTCAGATGAGACTGAAATGAGGTCAGGATTAATAATTGACTGCTGTTGATGTAAAATATTACTAGGTCTTTAAGAGTTTATTTGGAAGATAACAGCTCTATGAACATTATTTTGTGGTTCCCCGACTTTCTAGTTAATTACATTTACATGATTAGTTAATCAGGTAATATTAATTACAGAGAAATTATTTTATAGAATAGCATGTCATATCACTTAATCCGGCATAGCCAAAGACACAACATTTATAACGTTATACTGTGACCAAACTGATGTCTGTACTGAACGGCCTCTTATGGTCCAGTGGTTAATGCCATGTTTTAATGTTCCTACAAAGTTCTGACTATTGAACAAAGTCATCAGTAGGATAACGCCTCACTGAAACCGATAAAGCAGCAATTTCCCTCAGCTTTGACCTGGGGACCCGAAAGGGGTGCACGTTTTGGTTTTTGCCCTAGCACCACACAGCTGATTCAAATAATCAACTAATCATTAAGCTTTGATTATTTGAATCAGCTATGTAGTGCTAGGGCAAAAAAATGCACGTGCACCCCTTGGGGTCCACAAGACCCCAAGGGGTGCAGTTTGGGAAACGCTGCCATAAAGGGACCTAATGGGAACGTTGCCGAATGTCCTTAGGACGTCCCCTGTTTGCTGGGTTAATACATAAATAGAGTAAATAGAATCAAATGAGTTGCTTGTCATCAACTCAATATAGATCCATCTCTATGGAGTGGTTACATGTTGACACTGAAACTACAATCCCATGTGATCATACACTATGATATATTTAGAGGCTAGCAAGACAAGTTATTGGAGCAGTCTCCTCTGTCAAGCAAGAAGACATTTCATGGACATAATACTTTTTTTTTCTTTCACACCTCAGAAATCTGATAATGTACAGATATTATTGGGAACTTTTTGGGGGGGAAATAAGAGTTTGAGGGGGGATGTGAATTTGTTTTGTTAAAACTGTTGTGTTTAGTCTGAGCCTAAACAGAATCAAATGATTCACACTTGAATTCATTCACCTCCATACACACTGAAGCCTTGTAAGGACTAAGAATTGCTGCATTGACCAGAGGAAGAAAATTACCAAAAGCTATGGAGAACTCAACCCAAGTCAAGTTATTTTATCTCTTTGGCTTACAAGAGACATTTAACAACAATTCAGTCTATTTTATCTTGTCTCTTATCACATACCTTCTCATCATCACTGTGAATCTGACTCTGATCATAACAATCATTCAGGAGAAAGGTCTCCATGAGCCCATGTATATTTTTCTGTGTAGTCTATGTGTCAATGGATTGTATGGAACTGCTGGTTTCTACCCCAAGTTCTTACTGGACCTTCAGTCAGATGTTCAGGTGATATCTTATGGTGGATGTTTGATTCAAGCCTATGTAATATACACATCTGTCATGTGTGAAATTTCTTCTCTTACAGTGATGTCTTATGACAGGTATGTGGCAATATGCAGACCACTACTATACCATACCATTGTGACATCTTTAACTGTTAGAAAGTTACTCTTATTTTCTTGGTGTTATCCTTTATTTATAGCACTCATAGCACTTAGTTTAACAGTCAGAATTCCTTTGTGTGGATCTCGCATTGATAAAATATTCTGTGACATTCCGTCTATACTGAAACATGCATGTTTACCCATTACCATCAATTCAATTTTGAACAAATTTGTAATAGTGGTTAATGTTTTACAGTTACTTTTCATTGTATTTTCTTACTGTCAGATTGTAAAAAAATGTGTAAAGTCAGTTAAGGGAAGGATTAAGTTCACACAGACATGTGTGCCACATTTATTGACAATGGTTATTTTCATCACAGTGACCCTATTTGACACTTTGCAAGGGTGGATTAGCAATGTAAATATTACGCTACATATGCGTAATGCAATGGCTGTACAATTCCTTGTTATACCACCTGTCTTAAACCCTGTCATATATGGACTTAACCTCCAGCAGATTCGAAGGGCAGTTTTTAGAAAGTGTAATACACATAAAATCATTGATATGAAATGTTAGTTACATCTTACACAACAGGGAGACTTCCAGATTTTAGAAGTCAACAGAGAGAATACAGTAGACGGCATGTGTTTAAAAATGATTGATGACCTATTTTATGTGTCATGTGGTTATGGCCAAATATGTACATCCGGTCCAGATGTTCTCACGCTATCGAGTGAGTGTTTATGTAATCGGATAGTGCATCTGTTTAGGTTAAAGCATGTGTTTACATTAAAGCTGTCAAGGTGATTGATGTGTAGTGACCTTGTTTAACTGTATAATGTGTTTGAACATTTAATGCATCTGTTTAGGTTAAAGCATGTGTTTGCATTAAAGCTGTCAATGTGATTGATGTGTAGTGACCTTGTTGAACTTTTGAATGTTTTTGAACATTTTAAAGAGTAGGGCCACTGTTGTAGTAAGCCTCTGCTGTTTAGTGATATTGTATATGAAACAATAATTTCCAGGGCGGTAGGGTATTGGTCAGTATAAGAAAAGAGCTGTGAACACCACGAGCGACAAGAAACCTTGAGAGATAAACCACAGAAGACTCTAAAGAAGAAAGAAATAAAACATGGATTTTTTTATTACTGACACGCCTGTGACGACCTTAACATCGGAAGCAGGACCCCGGTTAAAACATAGAGAAAGTAAAGAGTATAAAGCATCAATATACGATGCGCCAAAAAAGCGTTTTCTAAATATGTATGGAACCAAAATTCCGCCCGCAACTGTACTGAAAGATCAAGTGTTGATGTCTAATGGACAACTGTGGGGGTATATGTTTGATTACCCGGCCTGTAGAGTGAAACTACCCCATAGCCGAAGGAGAAGAATATACAGACCAGACCTTAGGAGTGGACTACAGGCTTGAAGACTGGGATGTGTTTTGCAAGTGGTGTGTCCCGAATTGAGTTATCATAAAGGGGTATAGCTTGTTCATGGGCTACGAGGCCCATTGGGAAGGTGCCCCTGACTCTTCAGGAAGAATATTTAATAGGGTGAAAATACAAAGAAAGAATGGACTTCCATGTGGGTGCGTGGAGTTCTATATCAGCAACGAGAAAATCCGCAACGGTAACATCCGTGGTGGCCTGACTGGGGATTTTAGGTTGCGTATGCTTATTCCTATTAAAAGTTGGGCTATAATCTAATGAAAATGTTAGAGTTAGTGGATGCTCTTTTTGTACAGAGCCAACACCGGCAGAGTATTGTTAAACTAAGGAAGTGCATTATACATATGAATCCTAAAGATTATGATTCAAAGGAACCCCCAGAAGGGTCATCCTCAGAAGGGTCATCCCCAGAAAAAAACGAAGTACGTGGCTGTTACGTTAAAGATCTGGAGAATAAACCCTCCTCCTCACAGCTGCCCATGTCCTTTAAAGTTGATGATGTGGTTGTTACTGACAAGAAGCACATGGCTGAGCTCTTTAATCACCACTTTATTAAGTCAGGATTCCTATTTGACTCAGCCATGCCTCCTTGTCCGTCCAACATTTCCTCATCTCCCACCCCTTCTAATGTGACCATCCCAGATGCTTCTCCCTCTTTTTCCCCTGTCCCGCTATGATGTTTCTCCCTGCAGGCAGTCACTGAGTCTGAGGTGCTAAAGGAGCTCATGAAACTTGACCCCCAAAAAACATCTGGGTCAGATGGTTTAGATCCTTTCTTCTTTAAGGTTGCGGCCCCTATCATCGCCAAGCCTATCTCTGACCTTTTTAACCTCTCTCCTTTCTGGGGAGGTTACCATTGCTTGGAAGGCAGCCACAGTTCGTCCTTTATTTAAAGAGGGAGATCAAGCTGATCCTAACTGTTATAGACCTATTTCTATTTTGTCCTGTTCATCAAAAGTGCTGGAAATACTTGTCAATAATCAACTGACTGGCTTTCTTTATGTCTACAGTATTCTCTCTGGTATGCAATCTGGTTTCTGCTCAGGTTATGGATGTGTCACTGCAACCTTAACTTCTTAGGGAGCGGCTCCCGAGGTGACGGTTTTGGAGAGTCTGGCGTGCCCAAAGTAAAATGCCTCCCACTCAGGCCCAGAAAATAGGATATGCACATAATTAGTACTATTGGATAGGAAACACTCTGAAGTTTCTAAAAATGTTAACATAATGTCTGTGAGTATAACAGAACGAATATAGCAGGCAAAAACCCGAGAGATGTCTGTCCTGGAAAAAGTGTTTTTGACACATTGCCTCATTTTGAACCCCTCCCTATTGAAAACAGCCATTTCTGGGAGTAAGATTGCAGTACCTATTGCTTCCACTGGATGTCAACAGTCTCTAGACAGTGTTTGGTGATGTTATAGTTGCTCTGGATGGTAATAGAAGAAGTATTTCGAACTGGTCATCGGCTGTAAACAGAAGAGGATGCGTGTTCACGGGCTCGCGCACGCTGTGTTTTTTTCCTTTCCTATCGTCCAGTTTATAATCCTTAGTGTTCCTAAGGATACATTATCAATGATGTTTGATTGTTCTTGGACAAGTGTATAGGTATAGGTTGAACGCGTTCTCTTCACGGTTCAATGGGCAAGTGGACGCTGTATTTTATGATCATAACGCGCCAACCAAACTGAGATTTATGGATATAATATATGACTTTTTCTAACAAAAGAACCATTGGATGTCTTCATTGGACACTTGGGTAGCCCTCAGCAGAAGTTCTTCAAAAGGTAAGGGATTTGTTTTCGCTGTAAAATTTGTTTTGTGTGAACCGCGATGGTTTATGAATTTATGCTAATGGAAAAAATATTGGAGGTGCTACCCTCAAACAATCAAATGTTGTGCTTTTGCCGTAAAGCCTTTTTGAAATCTGACAATGCTGTGATATTGCCAAGAAGCAGAGCTTTTGATGACCATGCAACACTTGTATATTGATGAATGTTAAATAATTCAACTTTTGGATTTTGAATTTGGCGCCTTGCATTTCACTGGCTAGCGCCCCACCACTCCGTAAGTAGAAGAAGAAGAAGAAGAAGAAGTTTTATTTATATAGCGCCTTTCCATAGCTCAAGGTCGCTTTACATTGCACATTACAATACATTCAGAACACCCACACATACATCGCAGTCACATAGGATACACACTACCCAAAATGCATGTCAAACAGATATGTCTTCAACTGGATCTTGAATGCACCCACGGATGAGGTATTGCGTAGTGTAAGAGGTAGTGAATTCCATAATTGAGGAGCATTAACACCAAATGCCCTCCCACCTACAGTGGACAACCGGAAACGAGGGACGGTCAACAAACCAAGTTCAGCTGATCTAAGGGACCGAGCAGGGCGGTAAGGATAGAGTAAGTCAGAGAGATATTGGGGAGCAAGACCATTTAATGCTTTAAAAGTTAGAAGCAATACCTTAAAGTGGATACGTGATGCCACAGGTAGCCAGTGAGGTCATGAAGCAGAGGAGTGATGTGAGCAGAGCGCCTAGTGGAGGTGAGAACTCTTGCTGCTGAGTTTTGAACATACTGTAATCTTGCAATAAGTTTTTTGGGAAGACCAAGAAGTAAGGCATTGCAATAGTCCAAGCGTGAAGTGATTAATGCATGAATTAGAGTTTCAGCATCAGCTAAAGTGAGAGAAGATCGGAGACGAGCAATATTACGAAGATGGAAAAAATAGTTTTTAACAAGAGAAGAAATGTGAGAGCCAAAAGATAGAGTTGAATCGAATAAGACACCAAGGTTACGAATCAATGACGAAGGCTTAACGTGGATTCCATCAACATCAAAGGACTGGTCAATCCTTTTGGCTGAGGCAGTAGAACCAATCAATAATATCTCAGTTTTATTATCATTCAGTTTAAGGAAATTCAGGGACATCCATTTCTTGATGTCCCTGATACATTCAGTGAGTGAGTCAGGCAAAGATAACCTATCAGAGCTGGTGGTGAGGTAGATTTGAATATCATCAGCATAGCAATGGAACTGAAGTCCGTGCCTGCGTATGATATCACCGAGTGGATATATGTAGATGATGAATAATAATGGGCCAAGAACCGAACCTTGAGGGACACCCTGTGTAAGTGAAGCAGTGGCAGATCTAAACCCTTGTATAGTGATATAATACTTNCGCTTTACATTGCACATTACAATACATTCAGAACACCCACACATACATCGCAGTCACATAGGATACACACTACCCAAAATGCATGTCAAACAGATATGTCTTCAACTGGATCTTGAATGCACCCACGGATGAGGTATTGCGTAGTGTAAGAGGTAGTGAATTCCATAATTGAGGAGCATTAACACCAAATGCCCTCCCACCTACAGTGGACAACCGGAAACGAGGGACGGTCAACAAACCAAGTTCAGCTGATCTAAGGGACCGAGCAGGGCGGTAAGGATAGAGTAAGTCAGAGAGATATTGGGGAGCAAGACCATTTAATGCTTTAAAAGTTAGAAGCAATACCTTAAAGTGGATACGTGATGCCACAGGTAGCCAGTGAGGTCATGAAGCAGAGGAGTGATGTGAGCAGAGCGCCTAGTGGAGGTGAGAACTCTTGCTGCTGAGTTTTGAACATACTGTAATCTTGCAATAAGTTTTTTGGGAAGACCAAGAAGTAAGGCATTGCAATAGTCCAAGCGTGAAGTGATTAATGCATGAATTAGAGTTTCAGCATCAGCTAAAGTGAGAGAAGATCGGAGACGAGCAATATTACGAAGATGGAAAAAATAGTTTTTAACAAGAGAAGAAATGTGAGAGCCAAAAGATAGAGTTGAATCGAATAAGACACCAAGGTTACGAATCAATGACGAAGGCTTAACGTGGATTCCATCAACATCAAAGGACTGGTCAATCCTTTTGGCTGAGGCAGTAGAACCAATCAATAATATCTCAGTTTTATTATCATTCAGTTTAAGGAAATTCAGGGACATCCATTTCTTGATTAAAGGTCCTCAATGATGTCACCATTGCCCTTGATTCTAAGCAATGTTGAGCTGATATTTTCATTGACTTAGCCAAAGCTTTTGATACGTTAGACCATTCCATTCTTGTGGGCCGGCTAAGGAGTATGGGTGTCTTTGAGGGGTCTTTGGCCTGGTTTGCTAACTACCTCTCTCAAAGAGTGGAGTGCATAAAGTCATAAAATTTGCTGTCTCAGCCACTGCCTGTCTCCAAGGGAGTACCCCAAGGCTCAATCCTAGGCCCCACGCTTTTCTCAATTTACATCAACAACATAGCTCAGGCAGTAGGAAGCTCTCTCATCAATTTAAATGCAGATGATACAGTCTATACTCAGCTGGCTCTACAACAAAGCTTTCTGAGCATCCAACAAGATTTCTCTACCTTTAACCTTGTTCTGAACACCTCCAAAAGAAAGATAATGTGGTTTGGTAAGAAGAATGCCCCTCTCCCCACAGGTGTGATTACTACCTCTGAGGGTTTAGAGCTTGAGGTAGTCACCACATACAAGTACTTGGGAGTATGGCTAGATGGTACACTGTCCTTCACTCATCACATATCAAAGCTGCAGGCTAAAGTTAAATCTAGACTTGGTTTCCTCTATTGTAATCTCTTTCACCCCAGCTGTCAAACTAACCCTGATTCAGATGACCATCCTACCATTGCTAGATTACGAAGACATAATTTATAGATCGGCAGGTAAGGGTGCTCTCAAGCGGCTAGATATTCTTTACCATTCGGCCACCAATGATCCATAGGTCACATCACTGCACTCTATACTCCTCTGTAAACTGGTCATCTCTGTATACCCGTTGCAAGACCCACTGGTTGATGCTTGTTTATAAAACCCTCTTAAGCCTCACTCCCCTATCTGAGATATCTACTTCAGCCCTCATCCTCCACATACAACACCCATCCTGTCAGTCGCATTCTGTTGAAAGTCCCCAAAGCACACACATCCCTTGGTCGCTCGTCTTTTCAGTTCGCTACAGCTAGCGACTGGAACGAGCTGCAACAATCACTTGAACTGGACAGTTTTATCTCAATCTCTTCCTTCAAAGACTCAATCATGGACACTCTTACTGACAGTTGTGGCTGCTTGCGTGATGTATTGTTGTATCTACCTTCTTGCCCTTTGTGGTGTTGTCTGTGCCCAGTAATGTTTGTACCATGTTTTGTTCTTCTACCATGTTGTGTTGCTACCATGTTGTTGTCATGTTGTGTTGCTACCATGATGTGTTATCATGTGTTACTGCCTTGCTATGTTGTTGTCTCTTTATGTAGTGTTGTGGTGTCTCTCTTGATGTGATGTGTGTTTTGTCCTATATTTATATTTTTTACTTTTTTAAAGGTTTAATCCCAGCCCCCATCCCCGCAGAGGCCTTTCGGCTTTTGGTAGGCCGTCATTGTAAATAAGAATGTGTGCCTTGTTAACTTCTTTGGGAGCAGCGCACGAGGTGACTGTTTTGGAGACCCTGGCGTGCCCAAAGTAAAATGCCTCCCATTCAGGCCCAGAAAATAGGATATGCACATATTTAGTACCATTGGATAGGAAACACTCTGCATTTTCTAAAAGTGTTAACATTTTGTCTGTGAGTAAAACAGAACGGATATGGCAGACAAAACCCTGAGGAATTTCTGTCCTGGAAAAAGTGGTTTTGACACGTTGCCTCATTTAGAGCCCCTGCCTTATGAAAATGCCCTTATAAAGGCATATGAATGCAGTACCTATCGCTTCCTCTGGATGTCAACAGTCTCGAGAAAGTGTTCTGATTCTTTTTAGCTGAGAAGAGCAGAGAAGCAGAGGAATAAGGAGAGCAGAGAAGAAGAGGAATAAGGAAGTGTCCACTGAGATGTCAATACAAGGAAATGCGCATTCACGGCTTGCGCGTTCTTTGGTTTTTTCCTTTCTTATCGCCCAGTTTATATTCCGGTTGAAATATTATACAACATATACATTAAAGTGTTCCTAAGGATACATTATCAATTATGTTTGATTGTTCTTGGACAAGTTTATAGGTATAAGTTGAACGAGTTCTCTTCACGTTTCAATGGAGGAGTCGACGCTGTTTTTTCTGATTATAACGCGCCAACCAAACGGAGATTTATGGATATAATACATTACTTTTTCTAACAAAAGAACCATGGATTGTCTTCGTTGGACACTTGGGAAGCCCTCAGCAGAAGTTCTTCAAAAGGTAATTGATTTGTTTTCGCTGTGAAATGTGTTATGTGTGAACCGTGATGGCTTATGAATTTATGGTAATGGGAAAAATATGTGAGGTGCTATCCTCAAACAATCAAATGTGGTGCTTTCGCCGTAAAGCCTTTTTGAAATCTGACAACGCTGTGATATTGCCAAGAAGCAGAGCTTTTGATGACTATGCAACACTTGTATATTGATGCTAGCGCCCCACCGCTCCCTAAGAAGTTAAGAAAGAAAGAAATTCCACAAATGAACTTTTAACTTCTTAGGGAGCGGTGGGGCGCATGCATCAATATACAAGTGCTTCATAGTTATCAAAAGCTCTGCTTCTTGGCAATATCACAGCGTTGTCAGATTTCAAAAAGGCTTTACGGCGAAAGCACCACATTTGATTGTTTGAGGATAGCACCTCACATATTTTTCCCATTACCATAAATTCATAAGCCATCACGGTTCACACATAACACATTTCACAGCGAAAACAAATCAATTACCTTTTGAAGAACTTCTGCTGAGGGCTTCCCAAGTGTCCAACGAAGACAATCCATGGTTCTTTTGTTAGAAAAAGTAATGTATTATATCCATAAATCTCCGTTTGGTTGGCGCGTTATAATCAGAAAAAACAGCGTCGACTCCTCCATTGAAACGTGAAGAGAACTCGTTCAACTTATACCTATAAACTTGTCCAAGAACAATCAAACATAATTGATAATGTATCCTTAGGAACACTTT
>QNTS01000561.1:127447-229507 GCA_003317085.1 Hucho hucho | reverse complement strand
CCCCACTCCCGACACTACCAGGTGAAATGCAAGGCGCCAAATTCAAAATCCAAAAGTTGAATTATTAAACATGCATCAATATACAAGTGCTTCATAGTCATCAAAAGCTCTGCTTCTTGGCAATATCACAGCGTTGTCAGATTTCAAAAAGGCTTTACGGCGAAAGCACCACATTTGATTGTTTGAGGATAGCACCTCACATATTTTTCCCATTACCATAAATTCATAAGCCATCACGGTTCACACATAACACATTTCACAGCGAAAACAAATCAATTACCTTTTGAAGAACTTCTGCTGAGGGCTTCCCAAGTGTCCAACGAAGACAATCCATGGTTATTTTGTTAGAAAAAGTAATGTATTATATCCATAAATCTTATAATGAGAAAATACAGCGTCGACTCATCCATTGAAACGTGATTAGAACTCGTTCAACTTATACCTATAAACTTGTCCAAGAACAATCAAACATAATTGATAATGTATCCTTAGGAACACTTTTATGTATATGTTGTATAATATTTCAACCGGAATATAAACTGGGCGATAAGAAAGGAAAAAACCACAGAGCGCGCCAGCCGGGAACGCGCCTTTTCCTCTATTGACATTCTGTGTGACCACCTCCTAATTCTTCTTCTTCTGCCATATAAAGCATCTAAACAGAATCAAAACACTTTCTCGAGACTGTTGACATCCAGAGGAAGCAATAGGTACTGCATTCATATGCCCTTATATGGGCATTTTCATTAGGGAGGGGTTCCAAATGAGGCAATGTGTCAAAATCACTTTTTTTTGGACAGAAATTCCCAGGATTTTTCGCCTGCCATATCCGTTCCGTTAGAAACTTCAGAGTGTTTCCTATCAATGGTACTAAATATGTGCATATCCTATTTTCTGGGCCTGAATGGGAGGCATTTTACTTTGGGCACGCCAGGCTCTCCAAAACCGTCACCTCGTGCGCTGCTCCCAAAGAAGTTAATACGTTTGAGCCAATCAGTTGTGTTGTGACAAGGTAGGGGTGGTATACATTAGATAGCCCTATTTGGTAAAAGACCAAGTCCATATTATGGCAAGAACAGCTCAAATAACCAAATATAAATGACAGTCCATCATTACTTTAACCTGTTTGGGCTAGGCGTCCCGCTAGCGGAACAACTTCCGGTGAAACTGGAGCGCGCGCAATTCAAATAAATAATCATAAAAATTATGGATATTAAACATTTACGTACATACAAGTGTCTTATATCGGTTGAAAGCTTGAATTCTCGTTAATCTAACTGCACTGTCTGATTTACAGTAGCCATTACAGCGATTGTTTGAGGATGGCGCCCCACCACCGGTACAGGTTTCATAAATTCACAAATAGCGATTAAATATTCACTAACTTTTTGAAAATCTTCCTCTGATTTGTCATCCAAAGGGTCCCAGCTATAACATGTAGTGTTGTTTTGTTAGATAAAATCCTTCTTTATATCCCAAAAAGTCAGTTTAGTTGGCTCCATCGATTTGAGTAATCTACTCGTTCAACATGCAGAGATAGGATTCCGAAAATCTACCCCTAAACTTTGTTTCAGCAAGTAAAAATATGTTTCTATTGACTCCTCAGATACCCTAAAATGTAGTCAAACTATACTATTTCATACGGAAAGAATTATGTTCAATAGAAAACCGATTTTAGCACAATTAACATACACAAATTTCCAAGACTGTGTCCCTGTACTTAAACTGTATTTTCTTGAAATTATTAGTTAATAATTAGGAATTAATTCATTATTTCCCTATACTTTCCATTGTAAGAGCATGGGCTTTCAACAAAAACAAAAATATTCTGGTTGTTTTTTCTTTGGATTATCTCCTACCATATCTATTGTGTTATAGTCTCCTAAATTATTTTAACATTTCTACAAACTTCAAAGTGTTTTCTTTCCAATGGTACCAATTATATGCATATCCTGGCTTCAGGGACTGAGCAACAGGCAGTTTACTTTGGGCACATCAGTCAGGTGGAAATTTACAATTGTATTTCAGTGCCAGCTGACAAGTGTCTTCACTGACATTTACAACCTCTCCCTGACCGAGTCTGTAATAACTACATGTTTCAAGTAGACCACCATAGTGCCTGTGGCCAATAAAGCGAAGATAACCTGTCTAAATGACTACCGCTCCGTAGCACTCACCTCGGTAGCCATGAAGTGCTTTGAAAGGCTGGTCATGGCTTACATCAACACCATCATCCCGGACACACTATACCCATTCCAATTCGCATACCGCCCCAACAGATCCACAGATTATGCAATTTCAATCACACTCCACACTGCCCTTTCCCACCTGGACAAGAATAACACGTATGTGAGAATGCTGTTTGTGGACTACAGCTCACCGTTCATCACCATAGTGCCCTCAAAGCTCATCACTAAGCTAAGGACCCTGGGACTAAACAACTCCCTCTGCAACTGGATCCTGGACTTCCTGACGGGCCGACCCAGGTGGTAAGGGTAGGCAACAACACATCTGCCACGCTGATCTCAACACAGGGGTGCGTGCTCAGCCCCCTCCTGTACTCCCTGTTCACTCATGACTGCACGGCCAGGCACGACTCCAACGCCATCATTAAATGTGCCGATGACACAACAGTGGTAGGCCTGATCACCGACAATGACGAGACAGCCTATAGGGAGGAGGTCAGAGACCTGGCCGTGTGGTGCCAGGACAATAACCTCTCCCTCAACGTTATCAAAACAAAGGAGATGACTGTGGACTACAGGAAAAAGAGGACTGAGCACGTCCCCATTCTCATCGACGGGGCTGCAGTGGAGCAGGTTGAGAGCTTCAAGTACCTTGGTGTCCACATCACCAACAAACTAACATGGTCCAAGCACACCAAGACAGTCGTGAAGCGGGCACGACAAAAACTATTTTCCCTCAGGAGACTGAAAAGATTTGGCATGGCTCCTCAAAAGGTTCTACAGCTGCACCATTGAGAGCATCCTGACTGGTTGCATCACTGCCTGGTATGGCAACTGCTCGGTCTCCGACCGCAAGGCACTACAGAGGGTCGTGCGAATGGCCCAGTACATCACTGGGGCCAAGCTTCCTTCCATCCAGGACCTTTATACCAGACAGTGTCAGAGCAAGGCCATAAAAATTGTCAGACTCCAGCCACCCTAGTCATAGACTGTTCTCTCTGCTACCGCACGGCAAGCGGTACCGGAGCGCCAAGTATAGGTCCAAGAGGCTTCTAAATAGCTTCTACCACCAAGCCATAAGACTCCTGAACATCTAGTCAAATGGCTACCCAGACTATTTGCATTGCCCCCCCCCCCCCACACACACACACCACTGCCACTCTCTGTCGTCTATGCATAGTCCCTTTAATAACTCTACCTACATGTACATACTACCTCAACTAACCAGTGCCCCCGCACATTGACTCTGTACCGGCACCCATCTGTATATATTGTTAAATTTTACTGCTGCTCTTTAATTACTTGTTACTTTTATCTCTTATTCTTAACAATTTCTTTAGCTGTACTGTTGGTTAAGGGCTCGTAAGTAAGCATTTCACTGCAAGGTCTACACCTGTTGTATTTGGCGCATGTGACTAATACAATTTGATTTGATTTGATTTAAGGTGTACTGACGTAACATGCAACGTAACATGCAACAATTTAAAAGATTTGACCTAGTTACAGTTCATATAAGGAAATCAGTCAATTGAAATAAATTCATTAGGCCATTATCTATGGATTTCACATGACTGGGAATACAGATATGCATATGTTGGTCACCGATACAGTACCTTTAAAAAAAGGCAGGGGTGTGGATCAGAAAACCAGTCAGTATTTGGTGTGACTTCCATTTGCCTCATCCAGCGCAACACATCTCCTTCGCATAGAGTTGGTCAGGCTGTTGATTGTGGAATGTGTAATGCTTTCCCACTCTTCAATGGCTGTGCAAAGTTGCTGAATACATGTCGATCCAGATTATCCCAAACATGCTCAATGGGTGACATGTCTGGTGAGTATTCAGACCATTGAAGAACTGGGAAACTTTCAGCTTCCAGAAATTGTGTACAGATCCTTGCAACATGGGGCTGTGCATTATCATGCTAAAACCTGAGGTGATGGCGGGAGATGAATGGCACGATAATGGACCTTAGGATCTCGTTACAGCATCTCTGTGCATTCAATTTGCCATCAATAAAATACAATTATGTTCGTTGTCCATAACTTATGCCTGCCCGTACCATAACCCCACCACCACCATGTTTACAACGTCGACATAAGCAAACCGCTTTTCCACACAACGCCATATACGTGGTCTGCAGATGTGCGGTCGGTTGGACCTACATCCAATTTTCAGAAAACAATGTTGGTGGCTGCTTATGGTATAGAAATGAACATTCACTTCTCTGGTAACAGCTCTGGTGGACATTCCTGCAGTCAGCATGCCAATTGCACCCTCCCACATAACTTGAGCCATCTGGCATTTTGTTGTGTGATAAAACAACACATTATAGAGTGGTCTTTTATTGTCCTCAGCACAAGATGCACATGTATAATTATCATGCTGTTTAATCAGCTTCTTGATATGCCACACCTGTCAGGTGGATGGATTATTTTGGCAAATGAAAAATGCACACTAACAAGGATGTAAACAAATGTGTGCACCAAGCTTTTTGTGCGTATGGAAAATTACTGGGATCTTTTATTTCTGCTCATGAAACATGGGACCAACACTTTACATGTTACGTTTATATGTTTGTTCAGTGTATTTTGATGACCATTAGGGAACATTATGAAAAGGTTCCTATTTGTGTCGGATGTTATCCATGAGACATCTAATGACCAAAAGGAGACATTTCAGGATGGTCAATGGGATGTCACATGGTGGAACTTTTTAGGACGTTGTCAGTACTTCATTTTACTAGTCTTCAGGACGTCACGAGATGCTCCCAGGGGAACGTTCTCTGGGGAACCTTTGTCTAGTTCCCTTTAAGTTGCTAGGACGTCACCGAGGACCATGCCAGGACCTTTTTAAGACGTTCTCAATACTTTTATTTTACTTGTCATTAGGACGTTACGTGAATGTCCCAAGGGAATGATTTCTGTGGCACCTTTGTCTAGTTCCCTGGAAGTTACCAGGATGTCACTGAGGACCATATCAGGACCATGTCAGGTACTTTTTAGGACATTCTTAGGCCCTAATTTTACTATTCTTCAGGACGTTGCGTGATGATCCCAAGGGAACGTTCTCTGGGGGACCTTTGTCTAGTTCCCGCTAAGTTACTAGTGCGTCACTGAGGACCATATCAGAACTTTCTTATATAGTCATTAGGACCTAGTGTGATGGTCCCAAGGGAAAGTCCCTGCAAACAAAACATTGCCAAAAGACAAAGACCTGTGAATTGATCAGTGGTTCACAAATCAGGGACTTGATGGGGTTGGCAACAGTAGCAAGGGGTGATGTGTAAGGACATTAGGGTGCGCATGGCCTGGGTAGATTTTATTTGGGGGGAGGGGCGGGGTGGAGAATGTTGCTTTGCTACCATCAAGTGACATCCCTGTGAAAGACCGGGAACTAGACAAAAGATGAAGGGGACCATGACACAGTGTCCCAAGAATGCCCCAAAAAGATAGTGGTGAACCGTTACTATTTAACCTAGGCCTTCATAGGCAACATAGATCTTCTAATAGCCTATGTTGTATCAAACCAAAAAATCTATAAAAATTACAGACAACATAGCATCACTTAATGCACTGAAATCCGAAGGGGATGGTCAGCAGAGATAGAAGGGATGGGATGAGGGAAACCGTGGGTTGGAATCTGGAACTGGAGATGAGTGAGATTTGAGTTGCTGAGTGAAGGGAAAAATGACAGTTAAAAAAACAACAAATTACAAAACATTCCTTTTTTAATGACACTAAAAAATAAGGTTATTACATCCAATCCATGGGCCGGTTGCTCCTGTGAGTCGCTCTGGATTTGCACATCTGCTAGATGACTAAAATATAATGTAAATGTTGAATGGATTGTACATTTAAAATGCAATAAAAATATATATACATATTTTTTTGCAACATCATCCGCCTTAAACTTGTTAACACCTGCTGCAGCTGTCGTCGTCATTGTACACACTATTAGAACACACGGTAGCTACCAGCATGGGAAGATTACTGCTTGCTATTACCACTGATTCCATGCTGTTGCTCTCTCAATAGTGATGTGCCTAGACACTTTTTTTTTGTACGGTTCCACCCATTGAAAGGTTGGAACTCACTCTATAATTCTGCTCTAACACAGTTGCATGGCAGGGAAAGGGGATACCTAGTCAGTTGCCCAACTGAATTCATTCAACAAAATTGTGTTTTCTGCATTTAACCCAACCCCTCTGAATCTACGTCATTAGCGCCTGGGGAGCAGTTGCTGTCACGGGTTAACTGCCATGCTCCATGGCAGAACAGCAGATTTTTCCACCTGCTTGGAGATTTGAATCAGCGACCTTTGTCACCCCAATTCTGAATACCGCATAAAACCAGTATGGTTCTAAAACAGAGCCTTGGGGAACACCATATTTAATTGGTGAATTATATAGATCCGATACCTAATATTACATAAAACATTCTCTCAGGGACAATACATGATACACTTTATGCAATTAATCATCTTTGGGCTACAGAGAAACCTATGCCTAAATGCCACATATGTGTATAGTCAATTATAGCAACTTAAAAAACACAAAACACACTTAATTAAATATTTAAAAAATAAACAATCAAGTTATGCTTTAGGGTTAAGGCCTAGTACCTTTTTTCAAGCCTGCCTGGATGTAATGATCCTAATGATGATATACATAACAGGATTGAAAGTGGTGGACATATTATTAAAAAAATATAAAATAAAAGTGTGAAATATAGGTGGACAATGTGCAGTATCATGTCTGCCTTGTGGAATCACAAATAAACAGTCAAATGAGGAGTTCAGCAAAGAGGCTATATGTGGTGTACAAGTGTTAAACACTTTCTGTTTAGTCTCCTTTGAAGCCTTAAAACATATTTCTAGAATTCTTACATATGAGTACATGTTAGGAAAGATAGTACAAGCCAGAGAAAGCACAGCTACAACAAGACCCCATATTATATTTTTGGGTAATATTTGAACAAGTAAGCTTGTTGTCACAATACACTGTCTATATATACACATTTTCTATTTAACCTTAATTTAACTAGGCAAGTCAGTTAAGAACACATTCTTATTCTTATATATAATGATATAACATTACCACAAAATGACAGTCGCAAACTCAGGGAGATAGGGATGGCGTTGATGAAAAAGTAATAGAACCAGGACAGCAGAATTAAGCCACTAATTATTTTAGGTTTCATAATAATTGTTATACAGTAGAGCGGTGGTTCCCAAAGCGTTTCACTCGGGCCCCCTTCATCATTTGGGAACATGTCTTATGTGTGTTCATGTGATATCTGAGTGACTCAAACATTAAAACAAAATCAATGGGCTAAAAAGCTTAGCTGAAAAAAATGGGCTGACATGATCTAGTTGATCTGGACATTTCTGACAAGTTACAGTTAAATAGCACTCTAAGGTCTGCAATGACTGACATGACAAGAGGTAAACTGCACTACCCAATATCGAAATTGCACCTTGTGCATTCGACTATTATAACTTTCAAGAGCAAGTTGAAAGCCTGACTGAGTTCCTTAAAATATTACTTCCTACATTCAAAGGAAAAGTAGTAAATTGATTACCTAACTGACTTGCCAAGTTAAATAAAGGTTAAATAAATAAAACATTGATGACCCTTATTGTCACTCTAAGCTTTCCTAGGCCTACAGTACACTTTCAGGTCCTACACTCCCAGAGGTGATGACAGAAGGAGTGCGTCCCAAATGGCACTATTCCCTATGTAGTGCACCAACTTTGACCAGAGGGCTCTGGTCAATATAGGGAATAGGGTACCATTTGGTATGCAGTCAAGACCAGCCGTGCCTCTCCTTCAGCCCTTCAGGTCTCTACAGGTTATTAGCTGCATTAATTGGTTCCCAGGGAACGAGGCGGTACAGTGGACTAATGACCTGGTACCTAATGACTCAATAAACATGTTTATTATGCTCTTGTTATTGGCTTCTGCTTTCCCCATGGTAAGGTATGCATGGAGTAAAAAAGAAGATACTGGTGTTTCGCACGTCATTTTCATTGACAGAACTCCTAAACTTTTTACAGCTTTTTACAGGATGGATGGAGTACATGACCAATGTGTGTTATACATACAACACATCATCATTACCCTTACTGTATTACTGTATTATTTTCCCGTCGATGTGGATAGAGGGCTGCTCCCTCTGCTGTTTCCGGATATCCACGATCATCTCCTTTGTTTTGTTGATTTTGAGTGTGAGGTTATTTTCCTGACACTACACTCTGAGGGCCCTCACCTCCTCCCTGTAGGCCGTCTCGTCGTTGTTGGTAATCAAGCCTACCACTGTAGTGTCGTCTGCAAACTTGATGATTGAGTTGGAGGCGTGCATGGCCACGCAGTCATGGGTGAACAGGGAGTACTGGAGAGGGCTGAGAACGTACCCTTGTGGGGCCCAAGTGTTGAGGATCAGCCGTCAGAAAGTGAAAGACCCAGTTGCACAGGGCGGGGTCGAGACCTAGGGTCTCGAGCTTAATGACGAGTTTGGAGGGTACTATGGTGTTAAATGCTGACCAGTAGTCGATGAACAGCATTCTTATATAGCTATTCCTCTTGTCCAGATGGGTTAGGGTAGGGTGCAGTGTGATTGCGATTGCGTCGTCTGTGGACCTGTTGGGGCGGTAAGCAAATTGGAGTGGGTCTAGGGTGTCAGGTAGGGTGGAGGTGATATGATCCTTGACTAGTCTCTCAAAGCACTTCATGATGACGGAGGTAAGTGCTACGGGGCGATAGTTGTTTAGCTCAGTTACCTTAGCTTTCTTGGAACAATGGTGGCCCTCTAGAAGCATGTGGGAACAGAAGACTGGGATAGGGATTGATTGAATATGTACGTAAACACACCAGCCAGCTGGTCTGCGCATGCTCTGAGGACGCGTCTAGGGATGCCGTCCGGCAGCCTTGCGAGGGTTAACACGTTCAAATGTTTTACTCATGTTGGCTGCGGTGAAGGAGAGCCCGCAGGTTTTTGTAGCGGGCCGTGTCGGTAGCACTGTATTGTCCTCAAAGCGACTAAAGACATTTATTTAGTCTGGGAGCAAGACATCGGGGTCAGCGGTGGGGCTGGTTTTCTTTTTGTAGTCCAAGATTGACTGTAGACCCTGCCACATATGTCTCGTGTCTGAGCCGTTGAATTGCGACTCTACTTTGTCTCTATACTGACACTTAGCTTGTTTGATTGCCTTGCGGAGGGAATAGCTACACTGTTTGTATTCGGTCATGTTTCCTGTCGCCTTGCCCTGATTAAAAGCAGTGGTTTGCTCTTTCAGTTTTGCGCGAATGCTGCCATCAATCCATGGTTTCTGGTTGGGGAATGTTTTAATAGTCGCTGTGGGTACAACATCACTGATGCACTAGCTAATAAACTCGCTCAACGAATCAGCGTATACATCAATGTTATTGTCCGATGCTATCCGGAACATATCCCAGTCCACGTGATCAAAGCAATCTTGAAGCGTGGAATCAGATTGGTCGGACCAGCGTTGAACAGACCTGAGCACGGGCATTTCCTGTTTTAGTTTTTGTCTATAGGCTGGGAGCAACAAAATGGAGTCATGGTCAGATTTACATGCATCGTGGAAGTTAGAGTAACAATGATCCATAATTTTGCCAGCCCGGGTCGCGCATTTGATATGCTGATAAAATGTAGGGAGCCTTGTTTTCAGATTTGCCTTGTTAAAATCCCCAGCTACAATAAATGCAGCCTCAGGATATGTGGCTTCCAGTTTGCATAGAGTCCAATGAGATCTTTCAGGGCCATCGAGGTGTCTGCTTTTGGGGGGATATACACGACTGTGATTATAATCGAAGAGAATTCTCTTGGCAGATAATGCGGTCGGCATTTGATTGTAAGGAATTCTAGGTCAGGTGAACAAAAGGACTTGAGTTCCTGTATGTTGTTATGATCACACCACGACTCGTTAATCATAAGGCATACACCCCCGCCCTTCTTCTTACCACTGAGATGTTTGTTTCTGTCGGCGCGATGCACGAAGAACGTATCCCGAGTGAGCCATGTTTCCGTGAAACAGAGAATGTTACAATCTCTGATGTCTCTCAGGAAGGCAACCCTTGCTCGGATTTCGTCTACCTTGTTGTCAAGAGACTGGACATTGGCAAGTAGTATACTCGGGAGCGGTGGGCGATGTGCCCGTCTACGGAGCCTGACCAGAAGACCGCTTCGTCTGCCCCTTCTGCGGCGCCGTTGTTTTGGGTCGCCTGCTGGGATCCGATCCATTGTCCTGGGTGGTGGACAAAACAGAGGATCCGCTTCGGGAAAGTTGTATTCTTGGTCGTATTGTTGGTAAGTTGACGTTGCTCTTATATCCAATGGTTCTTCCCGGCTGTATGTAATAGGACTTAATATTTCCTGAGGTAATAATGTAAGAAATAATACATTAAAAAACAAAAATACTGCATAGTTTCCTAAGAAAGCGAAGCGAGGCGGCCATCTTTGTCGGCGCCGGAAGTGACATCGCTTTGGATACGAGTGTCTGCTAAATTACTTCAATGTAAAAATGTGTATCTGGTACCTATTTCTCAATAAAACTAAATACAATATATGCAGTATATTTGTTATTTTCAAATAATTATCTGGAGTTTATTAGGACAGAATAAGATATCCAAATTAGGCAACAGGTTCCTCTTGTATCCCAGGTAGTTGCCTTTCTGGTATGACTAAACATTTTTGAGGAAAACCAAAGCTGGTAATCTGTCAGATAGCTGGCACATAGATATCATGTTACATAGAACAGCTGTTCCTCAGAAAACATGACATGCATCCAGATCTCAGACAGAATATAGTTTGAGAACTGTATTTCCTTAGATTTCTCTCTCAAAATGTCAAACAATCCCCAAGCTAGTATGTACCATACAGGGCTCTATGTAAGGGTGCCAGGTGGGCTATGAGGTGGGCTTACCTTTTACACATTTACATCCCGTGTATCGATCCAGACAGTTTAGCATTTCTAGATTTGTTACATACTTAGATACAGCAGCCTCTGGCAAAACTGTCAATTTAAGTAAGGAATATAACTTATCAACTACTGTTTTTTTTATTTAAATAATAATTTATTACATTTGTAAAGTGCTTTTCATTATAAAATTGTAATCTCAAAGTGCATAAAATAAGACATTAACTAAAAAAAGAGTACAAAACATATATAACCAAATCATGAAAGCAACAATCAAAGTCTAGGAGGAAGGGAATGTTTATAGAGATGAGTCTTAAGGCCTGCTTTAAAGGCCCCAACAGTCTGAGCAGCCCTGAGATTGTGAGGAAGGGAATTCCAAAGGCATGTTGAGTGGAGCAAAATAAACGTTCCACCATTGTGTTAATACAGGTCCTGCTGGCATGGAGCAGCTTGGCGTGGCTTAAATTTAGGGTGAATGGAGGTTCCTTGGGGAGAGTGGGTCTTACAGGTAGGAGGGTCTGATTTCATTCAGGGCTTTGTAGACAAGGAAGTGAATTTTAAAGTAAATTCTTTGAGGGACATATAGTCAATGGAGATCAGAAAGTTAATAAAAGGTAAATGACAATATTATACAAATCAGCAAATGTTTTACAAGTCTGATTTTCACCATCCTCACCCCAATTCATTATTGCACCTATAAGTAACAAAACACACAAGTCAACACACTGAACAATCAGGACAGGTCACACTAATGTTTAGCTTATGTTTTAGGGTACAGACATACAGGTGGTATGTTTTTACAAGCCTATCTGATTTTAGCCATCCTAACTCCATACACAATAGGATTTAAAAGTGGCTGGCACATGAGATAGTGTGTACAGTTGGAACATTTTTCATAGGCCTATCAAATCTACTCTGGAGCAGATTTAAGAAAGCCAAAAGTGAAGTTGAGCAGTGAGGCCAGATGAGGAATACAGGTGCTGAACGCTTTCTGTCAGGTCTTTAAAGGGACAGCGACAGTCAAAACAATATCACAGAGTCCATAGATCTTATTAATTGTTGTGTCTGAAGTTGAACAGGCAAGTTTTACTACCAGGTAGTTGTCACAATACACTTTGTCTATAACGTTCCCACACAATTGCAAATGAATGGTTAAAGACAGTGTTTTGATGCTTTAAGCAAAAGAGTACAACCATATTACACACATTTCAATACACACCCTGTTGGGTGTCATGATGTTGTTATACTGTAGTGGATAACATATAGCAAGGTACCTGTCATTGGACATCACTGCTAAATTGCTGAATTCAATAGTTCCATATGTGTATATGCAAAATATCTGTAGGTAACACCACACAGAGGAAACTGCATGGTCATCTGAAACCAGTGCTACCATACAAGTCATTTTAAAACAAACTGCACGGAAACAGATACATTAGTTCATGAAGGCTTCTCTCCATACAAATAACCACAATAAGCACTGTGTTTGCAAAAACTATGGAGACGTATAACACAGTTATTATAATGAAATACAAGTACTTTAGTTGTCCACTGTCACTATATCCAGCTAGTATAAATGATGTGAATTGTGTTGAGCTCTCCATTTTCCTAATAGTACTGATAGAAGTATATAAAAATAAAAACAGGATTTAAGTCTAAAAGAGGATGTAAGTCTAGATCACCTGGTATCTTTCTCCAGACTGCCGTTGTGTGGACATAGGTCTAAAGTATGTTCTGTGTCATTGGGCTATTCCACACCAAACTACTGTCACATCACTGACCTTTTATACCTTTTAAAGGAAGAAAAAACCAGTATACAGCAATGTGTTCACTTGAACTCCAATGACTTGAAGAATTAAATTGTCATGGTGTGACTCTCAGCCTACCGTGGGTGGTTAGGTTATTGCCAAAATTAAGGCAAATGATTGGTTGATGGAGATTACTGACCTGTCTGGGGAGGTGATTGACAATTCTGTGATTTTATTTGACCATGTGAAAAATAGCTACTGTGTAATTTAAATAATACAGTATAGGTTAAATTGAATTGATCCATTAATGCTTAATCTTGAGAACACTACACAGAAAAGATTGCTGAATCTTTTCCTAGCTTTCAGTTGTCCTGAACGGTTGATGCACTTTAGTTTTCTCAAGATGAAGTGTAGAACTTTATCACCTACAAATGTATCAAAATACACATTTTACATTTAATACAAAAATATATACTATATTTAATAAATAGTTTTTCTCCCACTGTAAAATTTGTAAAATAAAAAAAGGTATCCTCGAAAATATACAAATATCTTCTTCTGTATTGCAATAACAATCTTTTGTGTTCTATCTCCATAGTTGATTGAATTTATAGCAGGTGAAATAATCAAAAATACAGATAGTTTCACCCCAATTTGGTGTGATACATGACTCAATATCAAATATGCTGTGGAACAGCTCAAATGAACAACAAAGTATAACATTTTAAAAAGTTACATTTTAAAAAGTTACATGTGAGACATGTTGTCATCACTTTAGTTTGTCCAGATTTGGTTACATTTAGGCAAACTGCAATGATTGTATAAGAATAGATTCTAATAATCTTTATAGTTGAGGTGTATATGTTAACGTACAAGATATCTGAACATGCCAATTTCCTTATTGAGTAGTTGTGACAAAGATTTTTAATGACACACAGCTCAAGCCAAAGTTCAACACATTGTTTGAAATTGTCTCTATTTTCTATTCTCCTAGCAGATAGACCAAGCTAGAGAAGCTAACACCAATATACATATTCTTGACCTTATCATAATTTAATTTTCACTCTCAGTTCACAGGTCAACATACTATGATCAACAATATGTGTTTGTAGTATCTTTCCGGTGCAGCCAACTTCTTGTTAGGCCCAGTTCAATATTGTTTCATCATTCACATCAGACCAGTCTGAAGGGAGGCCATTAAGCCTAATGCCACGCTGCACCTCCCTGGGACTAACCCTTCAATTGGTCTAACGAGAGACAAGAGACGGTGACCAAGGGCTACCTCTGTTGTTGTTTCAGTCTCTCTGATCTCACAGGTAGGTGTTGCTATAAGGTTTTCAAGGGAATTGAGAGATATAGTGGACTAATGACCTGTTTGCTGAAGACTGACGACCTAACAAATACAAACATTGTTTTCCTGCTCAATTGACCAGCTTCTACATACCCTACAGGCATCCAAGTCGTTATTTAACATCGCAATGTCTCTGCGTTTCTATGTGGTATACACTTTTATGTTATGTCTCAAACACACAATATTACATTTAATGTTTTACCTTCCCTTGAAGAAATTCCCATATAAATAGAGTACATTTCAAAACACAGAAATCCCAAATGAGTTGTCTTTGTAATGATTGCAATTTCCAGCAAGACTAAAACAAGTGGCCATCTGTCAAGTTACAGGTATAAGGGTATTGTGTTTCAGTCATCCCTAAGCCTAATTTTAGTCAGGCCTGTGTACTACAGGTGTCAGATCTTTAGGTATATGAAAAATAAATATTGACAAATTATTTGATAAAATATTGAATTTGGCCTTTATTACTACAGCCCACCGAAACGCAATTAATAACGCATTCATAAATATCCAAAAAAGACAATCCAAAAATAAATCACAACGAATATGGTTTTCAAGTGTCAGGCATATATCTAGGAGATATAAGATAGCTAAGGAAGTATTTAAGTTTTTTTGGACACATATTTAACCCCTTATTTTTGTTGGCACAAAACTACCTCCATACTTCCATTTGTTTGTATGGGTTACCTTCAGACGAGTCCCGTGACACTGAGCAAAACAGAGAACACCATCGAGTTCGTGAGAGTCTTCCCTTTCCACAGTGGGGTCATATTAGTATGTACAGTGGTTCCTCCTTTAAAAGTTGTGTCATATTGCGGCACACCCTGCGTGCTGCTGCAGCATTCTGTGGCATGTCATTTAATTCTCAGCCATTTCTTCTGTTACTGCAAGGTATTGCTAGTTTGACCACCAGAGGGCACCTTTGAGAAGCATTTGATAGTGTTCCATATTGGCATTACCAGAGAATTTAAAACCTTTTCTAGTATATGGGATGGTTTTTCCATTCAGAGAAAAATTGTCTGTTTGTAAATTCAGACCGTTGTGCTCTCAGAGTGCACACTGGACGTTCGGGCCGAGGACTATGGTTGATTTGAGCGTTCTGGCCTTACAACGGCAGTCAAGCACCCAAGCTAACGTTGTCTAGCTACTTCCAGACACAAATGAGACCACTCTGACCATTTTACTCGCCCTAGCAGAGCTGGTAAGGCAGTTTTTTGTGTTAGAGCGTTGGTGACTGTAAATGTGCTGCTTGAAACGATTTAATTACGCTTTTTTTACGACGCTTACGACCGGCCATATTCAACGGGTGTTGAGCACTCGTAAAGTAATTATTCTGTGCTCTGAAATCCGTGTACATAGTAGGCTGGACACATGAAATCTTTAACAACGTTCTTTTCTGATAAAAACTAGTTCATTGCATCCGCTGTGGAGCCCAGTTTCATAATATTTCCCAGCTGCTTGCCGTCGTTTTGAAGTAATCGCAAAAAAACTGACCTTATTTTAGTGCGTTTTTCACCCTGCCAGCTCCTATTAGTTCTATTGAGCACTGTGGCACCAACTCGCCTTCCGAACGTTCAATTCCCAGCTTATTGTTCTATGTGACAATGCCTGCTTCGCTATTGTTGGCAATGGGACCTGCTCATGTTGTTTTATAGTTAAAATGTAAACAACAGAATGTAAACAACAAAAATAATATTGGAACTCTGCGGTCTTCCCATTGTTTCCTATGTCTATTTCGCCAAATATCTCACAATGTGTATATTTAGATTTTTTTTCAAGTCGGGTGTAACCGGTGTGAAATGGCTAGCTAGTTAGCGGGGTGTGTGCTAATTTTTTATGGAATTCTAAGCATCACTCCAGTCAAAACAGGCTCTGCGAAAGTTCGATTCCATTAATTTGCTATGGGCTCGTTAAGCCGTTTTTCAGCCTTGGGTGAATTTTGACTCGTTCTATTGTCCAGCCTATAGATAGCCAGAGCGAATTTACCAAAGCACCCGAATGTCCATTGAGAAAGCACAACGACTATACCATTTAGCTAAGCTGAGAATGACGAGAATAATCAAGTCAAACGTTGGGTAGTTAGATTGCCTATAGTTAATATACTGGCAAGTTTGATGTATAACTACTAACGTTAGGTAGCTAGCTAACATACCGGTACATACTGCTGTTATGCTATGTGGTTCATAAGGACAGCGTAGCTAACAAATTGTCAGCCAACATTACGTGTAAGGTAACTTATTTGAAAAGTCATTACTTTATTACATTGAGTAGCAAGCTACCCCTTGGTCGTTAGGGCAAATCTGGTCTGTGATAGGAGGGGGGGTTTCACACCTAGCTCGGCTATTAGACTATTCTTTAGTAAAGGTTGAATAGACTATTGTTCAGCTATTAGCCCTCCTCCCCAACTTGCAACAAATTGCTGTTCCTATCATATTCCTTTCCCTCTTCCACGCGTCATCATTCTGCTCCTGCGTGGCTCGCTTGTGGGGGTGCTGGCAGGATATGGCAGCATCTTCGGTTGTGCGTCAAGAATTCTGCATACAGTAGCACGTTTGTATGAAGGTATGGTTATTCACATGCTATGGAGGTACATTTGTGTCTTTTTGTCGAGAGCAAAACCTTTTTTATTTTCAATCAAAAATAATTGTTCTGAAAGCAACTTTTTTCGACACAAAGGAAGTCAAAGCGGACACCTACGAAGATGGCATCTCAGGTAAGCAGGACTGGGCTGTATTGATGTATCCTAAAAATGACATCTGCTGCTTTAGATTGAACGGTCATATCTCAGTTATTGTTTTCATATTTATAAAAAATATGCTGTTTTCTTTACTTGTAGAGAGCGAGCTGACCAAGGGGTCGAAGATGTAGATATTGCCAGATTTTCACTGTCCGAGGAACAGGCCATGGGAGCTTTATTGCTGGCAAAAGTGTTTATAACCAGAGGTAATTAAATTGTTCTGTGTTATTTTTCTCCATCTCTGCCTGTCTTGTTGTACATGGAACCTGTCTCACATGCATTAATTAAAAAACCCTTAAAATGTCAGCTGCTAATTTTCAGATTTACACCACATAAACACATCCATTTTCCCTGGATTATCTGTTGCTGCCAAATCATGATTTCCCTGGGGGTTAGCCTTGCAATAACCAAGTGGTGAGACACATAGGTCTCTATATTTAAATGTTTCAGGCACACTCCGATAGGTGTCTGCATCTCATACAGTATCTTCTATTGACATTATCTTCTATTGTTTGTCCTCGTGACTGTTTTTCAGCATAAAGTACTCTGTAGCCACTTAGTGTGGACACCAGGTGAGACCAAACACACACAATAACAGTCTATCTTCTTCACTTCATCCCTCTCCCCTTCTCCCTAAATCCTCGAGGTTATATCAGCTGTTTTGGCGAACCCCTCCCACATCTGAACTGGCTGACACAGAGGGCACAGCATGATCATAGGTGAGATGTCACTTGGTCGGGTCAACAGGAAGTATTATTAAAGAGATGCTTTACATTGAAATAAGAATAAATTAGAATAAAAAAAACAAGGCTTAATCATGCTCTCTCTCTATCCATCTGTCACTCGTCTGCAGGTATGTTTTGATGTGAGAGAGGAAGCCAGTCCCGTCATCGCCACCTCACCCTCTCTTAAAGATAACCTTCGGCCAACTGGAGGCCCAAGGCTGGTTAGGAGACACCACAATTGTGATGAACTGAGAGAATATTAGGGTAGCACTGTAATTCATGAATCAAATGTTATCTGCCGCTGTTCTTACCTCTTTCCCTTTTTGTCTTCTACACCTCTCTCCACACCGTGTCTTTCTTCCTTGTTTTTTAATGCACACCATATGTGCATTGAAGTATAGATTGAACTTGTATTCATAATATTACAATTATCATAATTGCAAAGCATTTATGTATTTATAACACCTGGATAATGAACTTCTTTCAATACAGCGTTTCACATTCTCCACTGGTTGAAATTAAGTATCTAATTGAAATACTATCCTGTGTCCTCAGATTAATGCAGATGAAGGGAGTTAGATATGCATAGTTTTTTATTTTCTGTATGTATTAATTACAAATCAATCATGTTTCCAGTCTATTGCATAGTTACAATGTGTAATCATTGATGTCCCATGAGCAGGAGTGGTAAACACTGTTGAAGTGTATAATTGTAATACATACATGCAGACACAGCATCATTCAAATCATGGAGTTTGATATGACTGACAAAGAATGACTGACATATTCCTGCTGGCCCAAGGAATATCATGGAGGTGGTTCCTAGTTGTGTCTCCTCTGGTGAACCCTATCATAAATGGGATGAAACTCACTCAGATTCGGAATAGAGTTGTACAGATGTTCAACCGTAAAGTTCCTGCCCTAAGCTAAATGTATTGTAGTGATGCACTTGTGTGTATCAACATATTTTTCTTGTTGATCTAAAATGTGCAATATACTGTATTTTACATAAAGCTACATTAACAATTTTCATGTGAAATTAGGACATTAAGAAGGAAAAGGTGCAACTCGCTCACAATTAAAATCTTGGTACTTTATTTATCTAAATATTAAAATCATTATGTTTTAGCCGTCAATGACCTTCGTCAGAATCATTTTTCATAGACATCATGTGGAAAAACTTTGACCCTCTTATTTGTTGTTAATGACAGATTCAGGTGTTTGGCTTACCCTGGCAAACTAAGTGAAAATAGCTGTAAATAGCAGTATAAAGTATATAATATATACTTTATATACTGTATGTACTGTATATGTCCTGCCCTTATTCAGTTGAAGTCGGAAGTTTACATACACCTTCGCCAAATAAATTTAAACTCAGTTTTTCACAATTCCTGACATTTAATCCTAGTAAAGATTCCCTGGCTTAGGTCAATTAGGATCACCACTTTATTTTAAGAATGTGAAATGTCAGAATAATAGTAGAGAGAATGATTTATATCAGCTTTTATTTCTTTCATCACAAGTTTACATACACTCAATTAGTATTTGGTAGCATTGCCTTTATATTGTTTAACTTGCGTCAAACGTTTTGGGTAGCCTTCCACAAGCTTCCCACAATAAGTTGGGTGAATTTTGGCACATTCCTCCTGACAGAGCTGGTGTAACTGAGTCAGGTTTGTAGGCCTCCTTGCTCGCACAAGCTTTTTCAGTTCTGCCCACAAATTTTCTATAGGATTGAGGTCAGGGCTTTGTGATGGCCACTCCAATACCTTGACTTTGTTGTCCTTAAGCCATTTTGCCACAACTTTGGAAGTATGCTTGGGGTCATTGTCCGTTTGGAAGACCTATTCGCGACCAAGCTTTAACTTCCTGACTGATGTCTTGAGATGTTGCTTCAATATATCCTCAATTGTCCTCACTCATGATGCCATCTATTTTGTGAAGTGCACCAGTCCCTCCTGAGGCAAAGCACCCCCACAACATGATGCTGCCACCCCCATGCTTCACAGATGGGATGCTGTTCTTCGGCTTGCAAGCCTCCTCCTTTTTCCCCCAAACATAATGATGGTCATTATGGCCAAACAGTTCTATTTTTGTTTCATCAGACCAGAGGACATTTCTCCAAAAAGTACGATCTTTGTCCCCATGTGCAGTTGCAAACCGTAGTCTGGCTTTTTTATGGCAGTTTTGGAGCAGTGGCTTCTTCCTTGCTGAGCGGCCTTTCAGATTATGTCGATATAGGACTCGTTTTACAATGGATATAAATACTTTTGTAACTTTCATGCAGCATCTTCACAAGGTCCTTTGCTGTTGTTCTGGGATTGATTTCCACTTTTCGCATCAAAGTACGTTCATCTCTAGGAGACAGAACGCGTCTCCTTCATGAGTGGTATAACGGCTGCGTGGTCCCATGGTGCTTATACTTGCGTACTAATGTTTGTACAGATGTACGTGGTACCTTCAGGTGTTTGGAAATTGCTCTGAAGGATGAACCAGACAATAATTTTTCTGAGGTCTTGGCTGATTTCTTTTGATTTTCCCATGATGTCAAGTTAAGAAGCACTGAGTTTGAAGGTAGGCCTTGAAATATATCCACCAAATTATGTCAATTAGCCTATCAGAAGTTTCTAAAGCCATGATATAATTTTCTGGAATTTTCCAAGCTGTTTAAAGGCACAGTCAACTTAGTGTATGTAAAATTCTGACCCACTGGAATTGTGATACAGAGAATTATAAGTGAAATAATCTGTCTGTAAACAATTGTTGGAAAAATGACTTGTGTCATGCACAAAGTAGATGTCCTAACCGACTTGCCAAAACTACAGTTTGTTAACAAGAAATTTGTGTAGTGGTTGAAAAAATAGTTTTAATGACTCCATCCTAAGTGTATGTAAACTTCCGACATAAAACTGTATGCAGGGCTGGAGGCTCTACAGTGAAATAAGACAATAATCACTAACCAAAACAGCAATGGACAAGGCATATTGACATTAGGGAGAGGCATGTGTAGCCGAGTGATCATGGGGTCTAGTGAGTAGCTAGGCGGGCTGGAGACACGGCGATTCAGACAGCTAGCGGGCCGGGGCTAGCAGGCTAGCAGAAGGGCCTTAGGGGGAGGTCGCGACGGAAGAGTCAGTTGTAGCCCCCTCGGTCAGTTATGTTGGCAGACCAGTTGTGATGGATTGGCAGGGCTCCGTGTAGTAAAAGGGTCCAGGCCAATTGGCAAAATAGGTATTGTAGCCCAAGAAAATTGGCTGATGGACCTCTTCAGCTAACAGTCCGATATGCTCTAGACAGCTAGCGCGGCGCGGCTAGCAGATGGGCATTCAGGGGATGTCACAACGGAGGAGCCTGTTGAAAACCCCCTCGGGCGGATTACGTCGGTAGACCTGTCGTGAAGGATTGGCGTGGCTCCGTATCGGCAAAGAAAGTAGGTATTGTAGCCCAAGGAGTGGCTGATGGACCTCTTCAGCTAGCCGGGAGATGGGCCTAGCATAGACTAACTCCAGGCTAATTGGTGCTTGCTTCGGGACAGAGACGTTAGCCAGGAGTTGCCACTCGGATAGCAGCTAGCTAGCTGCGATGATCCAGGTGAAAAGGTTCAGAGCTTGTGGTAGAAATCCGTAGATGTGGGGAAAAATAATCTGGTATGCTCTGGGTTGAATCGCGCTGTGCAGACTGGCAGGAGTTGTCCGGGCTAAAGGTTAGCTGATGACCGCTAGCAGTAGCTAGTTAGCTGGCTAGTTCTGTTGGGGGTTCCGGTTCTAAAGTAAAGAAAATAGCAGATCCATACCACATTGGGTGAGGCGGGTCACAGGAGAGTATGTTGGAGTTGAGGTTAAAAAAATATTTAAAAAATATATATGACATAAATGCGAAGAAAAAATATATATATACACGGGACACGACAAGACGAAGACAAAGACGCCTGACTGCTACGCCATCTTGGTAACGCCCTGTACTGTTTGGACTCTGACCTGGTTTATGAACTCTCGCCTGTACCCAACCTGCTTTTTGCCTACCCCTTGTGTTATAATAAATATTGGAGCTCAACCATCTACCTCCTGTGTCTGCATATGGGTCTTGCCTTGAGCCCTTATACTTAAATTGACCGTTTTGCCAATGGCTGCTGTATCTAAGTATGTAACAAATCTAGAAATGCTAAACTGTCTGGATCGATACCCTGGATGTAAATGTGTAAAAGGTAAGCCCACCTTATAGCCCACCTGGCACCATTACATCTATCCCTAATGGAAAATAAGCCCTGTAGGGTACATACAAGCTTGGGGATTGTTTGACATTTTGAGAGAGAAATCTAGGGAAATACTGTAGCATGAAAACAAACTATATTCTGTCTGAAATGAAGATCATTGTCATGTTTTCTGAGGGCCAACTGTTCTATGTAACATGATATCTTTGGTATTCCTCAGAAATCATACCAGAAAGGCAACTACCTGTGACACAAGAAAAACAATTTCCAAGATTTGGATAGCTTATTCTCTAACAAATTCCAGATAATTCATACAGTGTATTTAGTTTTTATTGAGAAATCGGAGGACCAGATACACATTTTTACATTTTAGTCATGCAGCTATTAACCTGTAGAGACCTGAAGGGATCAAGGAGAGGCATGACTGGTCTTGACTGCATACCAAATGGTCCCTTATTCCCTGTATTGACCACAGTCCTTCTGGTTAAAGTTGGTGCACTTTATAGGTAAACAGTGTGCCATTTGTGTCACGTTCAGGCCTGATTTTGACAGGCTGGCGTGTTTAGTTTCGTTTTGGTGTAGGGTTTTTTTGTTCTAGGTGTTGTATATCTATGTTGGGGTAATGGTTCCCAATTAGAGGCAGCTGTGTGTCGTTGTCTCTAATTGGGAACCATATATATGTTTGGGGTTTTTCTATAGTATTTTGTGGGTTATTGTTTGAGCATAGCTTGTTGTATGTTTAGTTGTGGTCAGCTTCACGATCTTCGTTACGTTCGTTTTGTCCCAGTTACGTGAATAATAAAACATGTATACTGGATACCTCGCTGCGCCTTGGTCTGTCCCTCACGGAGATCGTGACAATTTGGGACGCAAACCTTCTGTCATCGCCTCTGGGAGTGTAGGACCTGAAGTGTACTGTAGGCCTAGGATAGCCTAGAGTGACAATAAGGGTCCTCCCTTTTACCTGAGCAGGAATAGCTCTGGGCCCAGGTTTTAGACTATAGCTAGAACTTAGGGTCCAAAGTTATTCTCTGTTTTCCCTGGTTAGGTTATATGGTCCGGGAAACCGTTCCTTTGTCAGAGGCTTTGGATTGGTTTCACTGAACCATTTTAATGTACACGGTGCACAATACATAGCACACAAACTCCTGCTAAAACGTTAATGATAGAGCTGATAGCATTTGTGAAGTTCCCGATTTATCCTGGGGGCTTCCCTGATGACTTTAGATTAAGTTTTAATTTCAAATTCAGCTTTTAATAATTTTAACGATCTTCTGATTGCATCTCTTCAGTTTGTTTTATTCAGTTTGGAAAGAGAAGGGTTAATACTGAAGCAAAAATATCCAATCAGAATGGGTAGAAAAATCTAGCTAGTTCAGTCAGCCATTGAATAGGCCTTCAGAAGCTGGGTGGCATGTAGCCTAGTGGAGAAGAGTGTTGGGTCAGTAACCAAAAGGTCCCCGACCTGGTAAAGTGGAAATATCTGCCGTTCTGCCCTTGAGCATAGCAGTTAACCCCCGACAACAACTGCTCCCTGGGCGCTGATGACGTAGATTCAGAGGGGTTGGGTAAAATGCCAAAGACACAATTTGTTTGAATGCATTCAGTTGTGCAACTGACTAGGTGACGTGTCTAGACACATCACTATTGACGGCGCAAGAGCAAAGAATCAGTGGCAAAAGCAAGCAGTAATTTTCCCACACTTGTAGCTAGCGTGTTTTAATAGTGTGACAATGGCGACGGCAGCAACAGCAAATGTTATTAATATCAAGGTGGATGAAGTTGGAAATTATTATAATTTTTATTGACTTTTAAACATACAATCGACCTGCAGTGATGCTTCTCAACATTTACATTATATTTTAATCATCTAGCAGGGAGCCCATCCACAGAGACCAACAGGAGCAACCAGCCCAGGCATTGGATGTAACAACCTTCCATTCTAGTGTCATTGTTGAAGATTTTTTTTTTGTATTGGTTTATTTTTTGTTGTTGTCATTTTACCCCTCACTAAGAAACTTCACCCTCACTCATCTCCAGTTCCAGATTGGATCCCCTGGATCATTTGTCTAGGCCCGTTTTTTCCTGGGGACGTCACTTTATGGTAGCAAAGAAACGTTCTCCACCCCCCCAAAATGAACATTTCTACCCAGGGAATGCATACCCAAGTTTTATTGCACATCACCCCTTGCTACTGTTGCCAAGCCCATCAAGTCCCTGATTTGTGAACCACTGATCCATTCACAGCTCTTTGTCTTTTGGCAATGTTAGAGAAACCCCCCTACACAGTGCTTTTACCATATAATATTTTAAATTTGCATATTTGACATACTGTACATGATTACATTGTGCATTTTCATTTATACAGTAATTGTTTTTCAAACATGTCCTCACCTGGGATTTGAACTCACAACCTCTTCATTCATAACATTACAATTTTCCTGCTATGCCACTGTGTCTATGTCAATGACTAATTTCACTTGTAATCCTACACTTTGCACCTCAAAGTAAATCTAAAGCTCTGTTAAAAACACACTGAAGAAAAACTATTATACTTATAGTATTCAGGAGTATGATTAAAACCAAATAATATAACCCACCAACATTAGACAACTATACTGAAGACCCAAACTCAAATAGCTGAGATAAGAAAATGAAATCAATGATGAGAGAACAGTCAGATTAACTGATAACTAAAATGGCAGTGCAGATGGCACTGTTTTGCTGTGCAGAGATGTATTGTAGGTAATGAATGTGCAGAGGGGGGGACTTCTGAAATTATACAGACTTTGTGGCATAGCAGAAAGATCAGTATACCAATATTTATTTAACCTTAATTTAACCAGGAAGGGCTCATTGCGATTTTAAATCTCTTGGGACACCTGGGGCCATCTCATGGGCAAAAACCTCAAGAGGACCATGACACAACTTCCCAAGAACGTCCTAAAAATGTCCTCGGGGACATCCCTAGGACAATCCGGGAACTAGAAAAAAAAACTCTGGGGACAATTTCACAACATCCCAAGAACGTCCTCAACATGTCCCTGGGACAAACCAGGAACTAGACAAAACCTCCAGAAGCCCATGACACAACGGCCTAACCCCTTTAGACTACCATTTCGTGACATTCCAGGGTCGTCCTAACGACTTATTTTTGTTATCTGTGACCAACAGATGCATATCTGTATTCCCAGTCATGTGAAATCCATAGATTAGGCCCTAATGAATTTATTTCAATTGTTGCATGTTACGTTTACACATTTGTTCAGTATACCTCATCATAACGTTGTACTGCGACCAAATTGGTATCTGTACTGAACGCCCTCTTATGGTCCCGAGGTTAATGTCATGTTTTGGGGACTTGGGGACCCCAAGGGGGTGCACATTTTGGGTTTTACCCTAGCCCTACACAGCTGATTCAAATAAGCAACTAATCATCAAACTTTGATTATTTGAATCAGCTATGTTAATATTTTGATTTTGTATTTAACCTTTATTAAACTATGCAAGTCTGTTTTTTATAGCGCTCTTAGCAGTTAGTTTAGCTGTCAGAATTCCTTTGTGTGGGTCTCGCATTGATAAAATCTTCTGTGATATTCCGCCTATACTGGAACATGTATGTTTACCCATTACCATCAATCAGATTTTAAAAAAAATTGTAATATTGGTTCATGTTTTACAGTTACTATTCGTTGTATTTTCTTACTGTCAGATTGTAAGGACTTGTGTAAAGCCATCTAAGGTAAATATTAAATTCACACAGACATGTGTGCCACATTTAATAACAATGGTTATTTTCATCACAGTGACCCTGTTTGACACTTTGCAAGGGTGGAATAGTAATGTAAATATTACACTAAATATGCGTAATGCAATGGCTGTACAATTCCTTGTTATACTACCTGTCTTAAACCCTGTCATATATGGACTTAACCTCCAGCAGATTCTAAGGGCAGTTTTTAGAAAGTGTAATGCACATAAAATCATCGGTATGAGACGATAGTTACATGATCTTACACAACAGAGAGACTTCCTGATATCATAAGTCAACAAAAATAAAGGTAAAATCTGCCAAAACGCTTGCAAGGTTAAATGGAGCCTCATTTCTTGATACCAATATCAAGGGGCGCAACTTTAGTTTTAGAAGTGGGGTGGGAACATAATCTGGCAGGGGTTTCTGGGGGTCCTCCCTACATTTTTTGGGGCATCTAATTGCTAATTTCCTGCATTTCTATTTGTCGACCAAACGTAGTATTTCTTTCGACCAATCGATTTGTCAATTTTTAAACATATATATTTCTATATATAGACACACCCGATGTGCCAATTTATCTACCATTTCTACCAATCTGCATGTCAGTTGTGATTTTCATATGCACATTTTCGTGGAACAGTTTTATTGAATTTACAATAGTCTTTTTATCTCAAAATTATTGTTGGTGGTTGATCTACATTCTACAATCTTAATATGAATGAAAATGATAAAATGTACATTCTCTAAATCCTCCCATTTTATCCCTCTCTCTGGTCTACTTACCACTCTCCAGGTTGCTAAGGCACTATTCCAGCAGGACTTCCAGCACAATGGCCTTCCCAAGGACATCATTTCAGACCGTGGTCCCCAAATCACATCGCGGGCCTTTATGAAGAAGCTGGGGGCCACAGTCAGCCTCACATCCAGGTACCGGCCTCAGTCTAACTGGCAGGTGGAGAAGACCAACCAAGAGCTGGGGAGGATCCTGAGGAATCACTGACAGGACCAGTAGGGGGAGTGGGTCCAGTTATTTCCCTAGGTGGATTACACCCAGAACTCACTTTGTCACTCCTACACCGGGTTGACTCCCTTCCAGTGCATCCTGGGATATCAGCCGGCCTTGGCTCCATGGACTCTGAGCCAGACCGTGGCCCCTGCAGTTGACGAGTGGTTCCGGCGAGCAGAGGAGGTGTGGAACACCACCCACATGAAGCTCCAGGCCGTCGTCAGATAGATCAGGCGGAGCGCCACCGCAGTGAGGCTCCCGTGTTCCATCCTGGATGATTGCGTCTGTCTCTCCACCAGGAACCTCTCACTCTGCTCAGCTGAGCCCCCGGTTTGTGGGCCCCTTCAAGGTCCTCCAGAGGGTCAATGAGTTAATCTATTCTTTTAGAACTCTCCGCCAACTACCGGATCTCACCCTGCTTTCTTGTTTCCCTCAGGCCGACGCCCTGGACATCGAGGGGACCCCCGCCTAAGCTGTTAAGCCCCTCCTGGACTCCCGATGTCGTGGCAGTCGGCTCCAGTACCTGGTAGACTGGGAGGGGTACGGTCCTGAGGAGCGCTCTTGGGTCACAGGAGCGGACATCCTGGACCCCAACATCATCCGGGATTTCCTTCTCCATTGTCCAGACCGGCCCGCTCCTCGCCCTAGGGGCCACGGTCAGCTTCAAATTCTGAACATCGCCGATCTACTAACCACCGGTCCTGGCAACCATCATTGCCCACACCTGCTCCCCATTGTTAAGCACACCTGGACATCATCACCACCCTGATTTCTCTCCCTTCATATAGCCCTCAGCAGCCTCAGTCATCAGGCAGTTTTGGTTACGTTCAGTACGCTTCTCCTGTTTTGTATTTTCTTCATGTTTATTATTATTAAAATTACCAGTTTCCTGACTCCCTACGTATACGTTACACTGATAACTGAAATGGTTGCGAAGATGGCACTGTTTTGCTGTGCAGAGATGTATTATAGGTTATGAATGTGCAGAGGTCGGACTTCTGAAATTCTTTGTGGCAAAGCAGAAGCATTAGTATACCCCAAACTCAGAGACTGTGAATCATAATAAAAAGTCAGTACTAAGTTATCATGTCAAAAGGATTTGTACACTATTTTTAGCTGACCAGCGTAACACTAACCTTAACCCCCATACCATTGAATTTATAATGGTTTGGGACACCTGGGACCATCTCGTGGCAAAAATCTCAAGGGGCCCATGACACAACTTCCCAAGAACGTCTTAAATATACTCAGGGACGTCCCTGGGACAATCCGGAATCTAGAACTGCAGGGAACCATTTCACAACATCCCAAAAATGTCCACGGGACAAACAGGGAACTAGAGAAAACCTCCAGGAGCCCATGACCCAACGTCCTGACCCCTTTAGGTGACCATTTTGTGACATTCCAGGGATGTCCTAACTTATTTTTGTTTGCAGGGATGTTCCCTTGGGTCCCTGTGCCCAAGAACACTATGGCAACCTGGCTAAATGACTACCGACAAGAAGCATTCACGTCTGTAGCCATGAAGTGCTTTGAAAGGCTGGTCATAGAAACCCTAGACCCTCTCCAATTTGCTACCGCCCTAACAGATCCACAGATGATGCAATCTCTATTGCACTCCACACTGCCCTTTCCCACCTGGTCAAAAGGAACACCTATGTGAGAATGCTATTCATTGACTACAGCTCAGCGTTCAAAATCACAGTGCCCACAAAGCTCATCAATAAGCTAAGGACAAAACACCTCCCTCTGCAACTGGATCTTGGACTTCCTGACGGCCGCCCCCAGGTGGTAAGGGTAGGTAACGACACATCTGCCACGCTGATCCTCAACACAGGGGCCCCTCAGGGGTGCGTGCTCAGTCCCCTTCTGTATTCCATGTTCACTCATGACTGCACGGACATGCACGACTCCAACACCATCATTAAGTTTGCCAATGACACAACAGTGGTAGGCCTGATCACCGACAACGACGAGACAGCCTATAGGGAGGAGGTCAGAGACCTGACCGTGTGGTGCCAGGACAACAACCTCTCCCTCAACGTGATCAAGACAAAGGAGATGATTGTGGACTACAGGAAAAGGAGGACTGACCACGCCCCCATTCTCATCGACTGGACTGTAGTGGAGCAGGTTGAGAGCTTCAAGTACCTTGGCGTCCACATCACCAACAAACTAACATGGTCCAAGCACACCAAGACAGTCGTGAAGAAGGCACGACAAAACATATTCCCCCTCAGGAGACTGAAAAGCTTTGGCATGGCTCCTCAGATCTTCAAAACGTTCTACAGCTGCACCATCGAGAGCATCCTGACTGGTTGCATCACTGCCTGGTATGGCAACTGCTCGGCCTCCGACCGCAAGGAACTACAGAGGGTAGTGTGTACGGCCCAGTACATCACTGGGGCCAAGCTTCCTGCCTTCAGGGACCTCTATACCAGGCGGTGTCAGAGGAAGGCCCTAAAAATGTTCAAAGACTCCAGCCACCCTAGTCATAGACTGTTCTCTCTGCTACCGCACAGTAAGCGGTACCGGAGTGCCAAGTCTAGGTCCAAGAAGCTTCTAAACAGCTTTTACCCCAAAGCCATGAGACTCGTGAACATCTAATCAAATGGCTACCCAGACAATTTGGCTACCCACCCTTTTACGCCACTGTTACTCTCTGTTATTATCTATGCATAGTGACTGTAATAACTCTACCTACATGTACATATTACCTCAATTACCTCGACTAACCGGTGTCCCCACACATTGACTCTGTACTATTGTTATTTTACTGCTGCTCTTTAATTACTTGGGCTTGTAAGTAAGCATTTCATTGTATATTGTATTGTTATATTTGTTGTTGTATATTGTATTTGTTGTGCCTGTTGTATTAGGCGCATGTGACAAATAACATTTGATTTGATTTGAAATAGGAACCTTTTCATAATGTTCCCTAATGGACATCAAAATACACTGAACCAAAATATGAATGCAACATGTAAAGTGTTGGTCCCATGTTGGCTGAGCAGAAATGAAATATTCCAGAAATGTTCCATACGCAAAAAAAGTATATTTTTCAAAAATGTGGTAATGAAATATATTTACATCCCTGTTATTGAGCATTGCTTATTTGACAAGATAATCCATCCACCTGACAGGTGTGGCATATCAAGAAGCTGATTAAACAGCATGATAATTAAACATGTGCATCTTGTGCTGGGGACAATAAAAGGCCACTCTAAAATGTGCAGTTTTGTCACACAACACAATGCCATAGATGTCTCGTGTTTTGAAGGAGACAATTGGCATGCTGACTGCAGGAATGTCCACCAAAGCTGTTGACAGAGAATTGAAAGATAATTTCTCCACAATAAGAGGAGACTGCTCCAATAGCTTGTCCTGCCAGCCTCTAAATATATCATAGTGTATGATCACATGGGATTGTAGTTTGTGTCAACATGTAACCACTCCATAGAGATGGATCTATATTGAGTTTATGACAAGCAACTAATTTGATTCTATTTACTCTATTTATGTATTAACCCAGCAAACAGGGGATGTCCTAAGGACATTCGGCAAGATTCCCATTAACAATACAATGCCACAAATTCTCCAAAGTTGTTTTGGAGAATTTTGATCTAGGTCCAACCGACCTCACATCTGCAGACCACGTGTATAGTGTTGTGTGGGCGAGCGGTTTTCTGATGTCAACGTTGTGAACAGGGTTCCCCATGGTGGTGGTGGGGTAATGGTATGGGCATGCATAAGCTACGGACAACCAACACAATTGCATTTTATTGATGCCAATTTGAATGCAGAGAGATAATATGACGAGATCCTGAGGCCCATTGTCCTGCCATCATCTCATGTTTTATCATGATAATGCACAGCCCCATGTCACATCTGTAAACAATTTCTGGAAGCTGAAAATGTCCCAGTTCTTCCATGGTCTGAATACTCACCAGACATGTTAACCATTGAGAATGTTGGGGATCATCTGGATCAACATGTACGACAGCGTGTTCCACTTCCCGCCAATATCCAGCTACTTCGCACAGCATTGAAGAGGAGTGGGACAATATTCCACATTCCACAATCAACAGCCTGATCAACTCTATGCGAAGGAGATGTCACGCTGGATAAGGTAAATGGTGGTCACACCAGATACTGACAGGTTTTCTGATCCACACCCCTACCTTTTTTTTAAGGTACAGTATCTGTGACCGCCAGATGCATATCTGTATTCCCAGTCATGTGAAATCCAAAGATTATGGCCTAATGAATTTATTTTAATTGACGGATTTACCTAAATGAACTGTAACTCAGTAAAATCTTAAAAAATGTTTCATGATACGTTTGCATTTTTGTTCCATATACCTTATCATAATGTTATACTGCAATCAAACCGGTATCTGTACTGAACGCCCTCTTATGGTCCCGAGGTTAATGTCATGTTTTAATGCTCCTTCAATGTTCTCAGAACATCAGCGGGATAACATCTTGCTGAAACCCTTAGGGACTTAATAGAAACGTTGCCGAATGTCCTTACGACATCCCCTGTTTGCTGGGTTAATACATAAATAGAATAAACAGAATCAAATGAGTTGCTTGTCATAAACTCAATATAGATCCATCTCTATGGAATGGTTACAGTGAGGGAAAAAAGTATTTGATCCCCTGCTGATTTTGTACGCTTGCCCACTGACAAAGAAATGATCAGTCTATAACTTTAATGGTAGGTTTATTTGAACAGTGAGAGACAGAATAACAAAAAACAAAATCCAGAAAAACACATGTGAAAAATGTTATAAATGGAATTGCATTTTAATGAGGAAAATAAGTATTTGACCCCTCTGCAAAACATGACTTAGTACTTGGAGGCAAAACCCTTGTTGGCAATCACAGAGGTCAGATGTTTCTTGCAGTTGGCCACCAGGTTAGCACACATCTCAGGAGGGATTTTGTCCCACTCCTCTTTGCAGATCTTCTCCAAGTCATTAAGGTTTCGAGGCTGACATTTGGCAACTCGAACCTTCAGCTCCCTCCACAAATGTTCTATGGGATTAAGGTCTGGAGACTGGCTAGGCCACTCCAGAACCTTAATGTGCTTCTTCTTGAGCCACTCCTTTGTTACCTTGGCCGTGTGTTTTGGGTCATTGTCATGCTGGAATACCCTTCCACGACCCATTTTCAATGCCCTGGCTGAGGTTCTCACCCAAGATTTGACAGTACATGGCCCCGTCCATCGTCCCTTTGATGCGGTTTAGTTGTCCAGTCCCCTTAGCAGAAAAACACCCCCAAAGCATAATGTTTCCACCTCCATGTTTGACGTGGGGATGGTTCTCTTGGGGTTATAGGCAGCATTCCTCCTCCTCCAAACCCGGCAAGTTGAGTTGATGCCAAAGAGCTCCATTTTGTTCTCATCTGACCACAACACTTTCACCCAGTTGTCCTGTTCATTGGCAAACTTCAGACGGGCATGTATATGTGCTTTCTTGAGAAGGGGGACGTTGCGGGCGCTGCAGGATTTCAGTCCTTCACGGCATGGTGTGTTACCAATTGTTTTCTTGGTGACTATGGTCCCAGCTGCCTTGAGATCATTGACAAGATCCTCCCGTGTAGTTCTGGGATGATTCCTCACCGTTCTCATGATCATTGCAACTCCACGAGGTGAGATCTTGCATGGAGTCCCACGCCGAGGGAGATTGACAGTTATTTTGTGTTTCTTCCATTTGCGAATAATCGCACCAACTGTTGTCACCTTCTCATCAAGCTGCTTGGCGATGGTCTTGTAGCCCATTCCAGCCTTGTGTAGGTCTACAATCTTGTCCCTGACATCCTTGGAGAGCTCTTTGGTCTTGGCCACTCTCCCTTTAAGAGTGTGCTCCTAATCTCAACTCATTGCCAGTATAAAAGACACCTGGGAGCCAGAAATCTTTCTGATTGAGAGGGGGTCAAATACTTATTTCCCTCATTTAAAATGCAAATCAATTTGTAAAATTTTTCACATGCGTTTTTCTGGATTTTTTTGTTGTTATTCTGTCTCTCACTGTTCAAATAAACCTACCATTAAAATTATAGACTGATAATTTCTTTGTCAGTGGGCAAACTTACAAAATCAGCAGGGGATCAAATACTTTTTTCCCTCACTGTACATGTTGACGCTGAAACTCCAATCCCATGTGACCATACTCTATGGTATATTTAGAGGCTAGCAAGACAAGTTATTGGAGCAGTCTCCTCTGTCAAGCAAGAAGACATTTCATGGACATAATACTTTTCTTTCACACCTCAGAAATCTGATTATGTACAGATATTATTGGGAACTTTTTTGGGGGGAAATAAGAGATTGAGGGAGGATGTGAATTAGTTTTGTTAAAACTGTTGTGTTCAGTTGGAGCCTAAACAGAATCAAATGATTCACACTTGAATTCATTCACATCCATACACACTGAAGCCGTGTAAGGACTAAGAATTGCTGCATTGACCAGAGGAAGAAAATTAACAAAAGCTATGGAGAACTCAACCCAAGTCAAGTTCTTTTATCTCTTTGGCTTACAAGAGACATTTAACAACAAATCGGTCTATTTTATCTTGACTCTTATCACATACCTTCTCATCATCACTGTGAATCTGACTCTGATCATAACAATCATTCAGGAGAAAGGTCTCCATGAGCCCATGTATATTTTTCTGTGTAGTCTATGTGTCAATGGATTGTATGGAACTGCTGGTTTCTACCCCAAGTTCTTACTGGACCTTCAGTCAGATGTCCAGGTGATATCTTATGGTGGATGTTTCACTCAAGCCTATGTAATATACACATCTGTCATCTGTGAAATGTCTACTCTAACAGTGATGTCTTTCGACAGGTATGTGGCAATATGCAGACCACTACTATACCATACCATTATGACATCTTTAACTGTTAGAAAGTTACTCTTATTTTCTTGGTGTTATCCTTTATTTATATCACTCATAGCACTTAGTTTAACCATCAGGATTCCTTTATGTGGATCTCGCATTGACAAAATCTTCTGTGACAATCCGTCTATACTGAAACATGCATGTTTACCCATTACCATCAATCAAATTTTGAACAAATGTATAATATTGGTTCATGTTTTACAGTTACTTTTCATTGTATTTTCTTACTGTCAGATTGTAAGGAATTGTGTAAAGTCAGCTAAGGGAAGGATTAAGTTCACACAGACATGTGTGCCACATTTAATAACAATAGTTATTTACATCACAGTGACCCTGTTTGACACTTTGCAAGGGTGGAATAATGTAAATATTACACTAAATATGCGTAATGCAATGGCTGTACAATTCCTTGTTATACCACCTGTCTTAAACCCTGTCATATATGGACTTAACCTCCAGCAGATTCGAAGGGCAGTTTTTAGGAAGTGTAAAGCACATAAAGTCATTGATATGAGACATTAGTTACATGATCTTACACAAGAGGGGGATTTCCTGATAGTCAACAAAAATATAGGTAAAATCTGCTAAAACTGTTGCAATGCTAAATGGCTCCCTGTTTCTTGATACCTTTTGCAAGAGGTGCAACTTTGGTTTAAAAGTGTGTGTGGGTGGGGGGGGGGGGGGNCCTGGCAGGGGTCTGGGGGCCCTTCCTAAATTTCTGGGGCATCTAATGCTAATTTCCTGCATTTCTACTAGTGCTGTACACAACAACAAACATCTTGGTCGACCAAGCGTAGTCTTTTCATTCGACCAATCAATTTGTCTACATTTTAAAACATGTATTTTTCCATGTATAGACACAGCCGATGTGCCTATTTATCTTATCATTTCTACCAACCTGCGAGAGAGTTAGGATTTTCATAAGCACATATTCTTGGAACAGTTTCAATTAATTTATAATAGTCTTTGTATCTCAAATTCATTGTCTATGGTTAATCTACATTCTACAATATAAATCTAAATGAAAATGAATCAAATCTAAAAGTAAATTTATTGCCACTGCCAACTATGTAAAAAAAGCTTACATAAAGCCAACACATAAAACATTGTAGCCTTCAAGCAGAAAAATATCCTGATAAATATATCCTATAAATCACATTGGCTATGCATGGCCTGTCTGCAACCAACTCTAAACATTGTATAAACTATCAACTGGGTCAGGTATTTTATGATGTTTCCACTGGATAAGAGCATTACATGCTTCCCTTTCTTGCCGAGTGGTTATCAAAAGGTAGAAAGATGGAAATATTGTTCAAATACTTTGAGGAATTATTGTCATTCTCAATTGATTCTAAAAGCAGACTTTGTTTACTTTCTGTTTGAGGTGAAAAAAAAAATGCTTTGAGAAGCTCCACAGCTCATAAGTGGTGTTTAGTTAAGACAATCAGAAATACTTTTAAACATCCATAAATGGGCACATTTATAGGCCTACATTTGCACAGGCCAGGTTGACTAGTCCTACTTCTATATGGGTAATCAGGTGTCATGACTTTCCCTTTTGGTTAAGGATCATAGACACCAGTATTCGCATTTCCATGGGCATAGTTATCTTTTGCATGTACGATAGTAAAGTCCTTTGTCTCTTCTCCTGCTCTTTCTAACATGCCCCTCCCTTTTTTATTCGTGTAACAAGCCATCATATCGGGTTAGTCCACTAGGGACATTTCATTGCATTGTGTAGTAATCAATGTGTAAGCTATCCTGTTTGTGTGATTATTTAGTTAATAAATAATTAAGTCAATTTGTATATCGCTGATTCATCATTTATTATAATTTTTATTTAACTAGGCAAGTCAGTTAAGAACAAATTATTATTTACAATGATGGCCTAAGAACAGTGGGTTAACTGCCTTGTTCAGAGGAGGAAAAGTTTTACTTTGTCAGCTTGGGGATTCGATCTAGCAACCTTTCGGTTACTGGCCCAACGCTCTAACCACTAGGCTTCCTGCCGGGGTTCACGCAGATGCTAGGGTTTGTGCAGATTTGAAGTCAACAATGTTCAGAATGAGACTGAAGGTAAATAATAATTAATGAATTGACTGTGACTGATGAAAGAAATCGTTATATCTTTAAGAGTTATTTCGGAAAACGGTAACTCATTGAATAAAATTTTTCCCGTGGTGCCCCAGATTACTACTTAATTAATTGTTATATGGTTAATTTAATAGCGTAATAATTAAACGTAGTTAATTGATTTGATAAATGTCATGATCTGGTAATGGAGCGGACCAAAATGCAGCGAGGGTTCCAGTAAACATACTTTTATTCAGTGCAAACTAGCAAAAACCAACCGTAATGCAGGTGTGGCACATACAGGTACACACAACTACAAACAATAACCCACAAGGCAAGTGGGGCAGGGAACCAACTTAAATAGGATTCCCAATTAGAGGCAACGACAACCATCTGCCTCTAATTGGGAACCTAACAAAACCAACATAGAGTTCCCTACATAACCCTAGTCACGCCCTGACCCAACACACCATAGAGAAACCTAGAGAGCTCTCTATGGCCAGGGCGTGACAGTACCCCCCCCCCCCCCAAAGGTGCGGACTCCGACCGCCACCTAGAGTCAATGGGGGGGACTTCGGGTGGGCCTTTGTCGGTGGCGGCTCCGGTGCGGGCCGTACCGACCCGAGAAGACACACTGGAGGCCCGGTGTGTGGAGCAGGAACAGTACGTACCAGGCTGGGACGACACCCTAGAGGCCTAGTAAGTGGAGCAGAGACAGGCCGTGCCGGGCTCTGGATGCGCACAGGGGACCTGATACGTGGAGCAGGACGTGCTGGGCTCTCGATGCGCACAGGGGGCCTGATGCGTGGAGCAGGGCCAGGACGTGCTGGGCTCTCGATGCGCACAGGGGGCCTGATGCGTGGAGCAGGGCCAGGACGTGCTGGGCTCTCGATGCGCACAGGGGGCCTGATGCGTGGAGCAGGGCCAGGACGTGCTGGGCTCTCGATGCGCACAGGGGGCCTGATGCGTGGAGCAGGGCCAGGACGTGCCGGGCTCTCGATGCGCACAGGGGGCCTGATGCGTGGAGCAGGGCCAGGACGTGCCGGGCTCTCGATGCGCACAGGGGGCCTGATGCGTGGAGCAGGGCCAGGACGTGCCGGGCTCTCGATGCGCACAGGGGACCTGATGCGTGGAGCAGGGACAGGACGTGTCGGGCTCTGAAGGTGCACAGGGACCCTGGTGCGTGGAGCAAGGACAGGACGTGCCGGGCTCTGGATGCGCACAGGGGACCTGATGCGTGGAGCAGGGACAGGCCGTGCCGGGCTCTGAAGGCGCACAGGGACCTGATGCGTGGAGCAGGGACAGGTCGTGCCGGGCTCTGAAGGCGCACAGGGGACCTGGTGCGTGTAGCCGCACCATGTGCCCCCCCCAAAAAAATAATCTTGGGGCTGCTGTGGCACACCATCCCAACACACTCCAACAGTTGGGATGGTGTTCTTCGGCTTGCAAGCCTACCCCTTTTTCCTCCAAACATAACGATGGTCATTATGTCCGAACAGTTCTATTTTTGTTTCATCAGACCAGAGGACATTTCTCCAAAAAGTACGATCTTTGTCCCCATGTGCAGTTGCAAACTGTAGTTTTTTATGGTGGTTTCGGAGCAGTGGCTTCTTCCTTGCTGAGAAATTTGTGGTGGTTGAAAAACTATTTTTAATGACTCCAACCTAAGTGTTTGTAAACTTCCGACTTTAATTGTTTGTTTGTTTTGCAACAATGTTTGCTTTGCAACAATAGAGTAGCACATACAAGTGCATGTAAAATGAAAAGGTTTGCTAATTCTCTGCATTGAGTTTCTTGTTAGAGTTACATATTTTTTATTAATTCACTTGTATTCAGCCACCCCTGGGGGATCTAGCCTGGAATGGATAGATCCTCTAACAAAGACTTCATTCTATATGTAAAATGCTCACCTGCCATGCAAGTTCACCAAGTTTGAAATTGTAACTTTATTTTGATTGGGCAGTGCGGCTTTGAGAAAATAAGTTCAACCACAAAGTTATTGTTTAGTATAGTATAGCATAAAGATGGCGCCAACAGACATGGCAGCTCTGCTTCTAGCACCTAAGCAACTTTGCAGTATTTTTTTGTGTTATTTCTTACATTATTAGTGCTATTACATACCACAAGATATCCAAGATGGGGTAGCAGTGCAGACGTGTTGTTGTTCGTCCCCTCGTGTACTTTGTATTTTCATCTTTTTGTATATATTTCTAATATATTTTCAATCTCTTTTCCATTTTATATTAAATATACCTTCCGGTAACCTTTCTAACCCAATGTGTTACAGAACCACTATTTTTTAGACCTTTTAGACAGAACTCCATTGGAAGCTAGCTAGGTAATTAACTACTAGCTATTTAGTCACTGTTAGCCACTGCTAGCAGCCTTTACCTTCTGCACAGACAGCAGCCCTTTTTTAGCCAGGATAATACTCGCCAGCCTACCACTATCGGACTGTTTCTCCACTACAACGCCGGATCCCTGCCGTAAACCCTGGACCACTACACCTGATCTCCACAGCTAGCTAGCTGCCACCGAGTGACCCAGCCCTGAGCCAGGCCCACCTCTCGGCCTCCTCAGTGCTCACCCGGACTCTACCCAAACATGGCTAGAAACTACTACTCCACCAGTTCCTTGCCGTAAGCCTTTGACCCTGGCACCGGATTCATCGCCAGGCGCATCTCCCGGCTAGCAAAGGAAAGTACCACAACAACAATACCTCTCTCGCCATCTGGCTTGGACACCTTTTTGACACAACGCCCCGTCGTACCACCTCGGCTGCTCTGCCGACGAATACTTCATCCGCTGAGCCTGCAACCGGCCTCTGTCGGACGTTGGAGCAGAAGGTTCTACTAACCCCGGCCTGCTAACTCTAAATTTAAACGCTGTCTCTCCTGCGTGCCGGCGTAGTAACGAATACCTTGCGGCTTCCCTGTCCCATCTATTGCTGTTCACTGGACCCTATGATCACTCGGCTACATAGCTGATGCCTGCTGGACTATTCATTTATGTCCCCATTCCACCTGGCCGTGCTGCTTCTCCAGTTTCAACTGTTCTGCCTGTTTTATGAAAATTCCGGCACAGTCAGAAGAGTACTGGCCACCCCTCACAGCCTGGTTCCTCTCTAGGTTTCTTCCTAGGTTTTGGCCTTTCTAGGGAGTTTTTCCTAGCCACCGTGCTTTTACACCTGCATTGCTTGCTGTTTGGGGTTTTAGGTTTCTGTACAGCACTCTGTGACATCAGCTGATGTAAGAAGGGCTTTATAAATACATTTGATTTGATTTGATTAATCACGGTACTCCATTTTGTTTATTTTTGTTTATCTGTCGGCCCCAGCCACGTACTCAGGCCCTGTGTGTAGCTAACCAACCCTCTTTGCCCATTTATCGCCAGTTTACCTCCACTGTACCCGCACCGCAACAATACCCCTGTCTGCACATTATGCCCTGAATCTATTCTACCATGCCCAGAAATCTGCTCCTTTTATTCTCTGTCCCCAACGCACTAGACGACCTGTTCTGATAGCCTTTAGCCGTACCCTCATCCTACTCCTCCTCTGTTCCTCAGGTGATGTGGAGGTAAACCCAGGCCCTGCGTGTCCCCAGGCACTTATTTGTTGACTTCTGTAATCAAAAAACCCTTGGTTTCATGCATGTTAACATCAGAAGCCTTTGTTTTACTCACTGCTTTAGCACACTCCACCAACCCTGATGTCCTAGCCGTGTCTGAATTCTAGCTTAGGAAGGCCACCAAAAATTCGGAGATTTCCATACCCAACTACAACATTTTCCACCAAGACAGAACTGCCAAAGGGGGAGGAGTTGCAATCTATTGCAGAGATAGCCTGCAAAGTTCTGTCATACTTTCCAGGTCTATGCCCAAACAGTTCGATTCTAAAAATTTATCTCTCCAGAAATAAGTCTCTCACTGTTGCCGCCTGCTATAGACCCCCCTCAGCTCCCAGCTGTGCCCTGGACACCATATGTGAATTGATTGCTCCCCATCTATCTTCAGAGTTCGTTCTGTTAGGTGACCTAAACTGGGATATGCTTAACACCCCGGCAGTCCTACAATCTAAGATAGATGCCCTCAATCTCACATAAATCATCAAGGAACCCACCAGGTACAATCCTAAATCTGTAAACATGGGCACCCTCATAAACATTATCCTGACCAATTTGCCCTCCAAATACACCACTGCTGTTTTCAATCAGTATCTCAGCGACCACTGCCTCATTGCCTGCATCCGCTATGGGCCCGCGGTCAAACGACCACCCCTTATCACTGTCAAACGCTCCCTAAAACACTTCTGCGAGCAGGCCTTTCTAATCGACCTGGTCCGGGTATCCTGGCAGGATATTGACCTCATTCCGTCAGTCGAGGATGCCTGGTCGTTCTTTAAAAGCAACTTCCTCACCATCTTAATTAACTTCTTAGGGAGCGGCAGCAGAGGTGACGGTTTTGGAGAGTCTGGCGTGCCCAAAGTAAAATGCCTGCCACTCAGGCCCAGAAAATAGGATATGCACATAATTAGTACTATTGGATAGGAAACACTCTGAAGTTTCTAAAAGTGTTAAAATAATGTATGTGAGTATAACAGAACTGATATAGCAGGTGAAAACCCGAGGAAAACCCATCCGGAAATGCAGTTTTTGGTGACCTTTGCACTGTTTGACACTCTCTCCATTGACTTCAAGGCAATCCAGCTCCTGGATGGCAGTACCTATGGCTTCCACTAGATGCAACACTTGTATATTGATGAATGTTTAATAATTCAACTTTTGGATTTTGAATTTGGCACCTTACATTTCACCGGGTAGTGTCGGGAGCGGCCCGCTAGCGCGCCACTTCTCCCTAAGTAGATAAGGAACGTAAAGGCAATAAATAGGCCATGGTGGTGAAGTAATTAAAATATAGCAATTTAACACTGAAATGGTAGATGTGCAGTAGATGAATGTGCAAAGTACAAATACTGGGGTGCAAAGGAGCAAGATAAATAAATGAATACGGTAGGGGATGAGGTAGTTGGTTGGGCTATTTACAGATGGGCTATGTACAGGTGCAGTGATATGTGAGCTGCTCAGACAGCTGGTGCTTATCTTACCTCATTTGGACACATTGTATATAGATTTGTTTTTCTACTGTATTATTGACTGTATGTTTGTTTACTCCATGTGTAACTCTGTGTTGTTGTATGTGTCGAACTGCTTTGCTTTATCTTGGCCAGATCGCAGTTGTAAATGAGAACTTGTTCTCAACTAGCCTACCTGGTTAAATAAAGGTGAAAAAATGTATATATTTTTAAATACAGCCAGAAATAACTTTTGGATTTCAGAGTGGCGGTAATTCACCAACATTACGACCAGGAATATGACTTTCCTGAATTGGATTCTTTGTTCGTACCCCCCAGGGCAATTGAACTTGTCTCAGAGGCTGCCCCAAGACGCCGCCGGCAGAGAAGAGGTATTCGGAGTGGATATCTAGTCCGACTCAGGAGGCGTGCACACCATCAACTGCTTCTGAGTGTATTACTCGCTAATGTTCAGTCTCTGGACAATAAAATAGAAAAGCTCTGGGCGAGGATCTCTTTCCAGAGACACATCAGGGACTGTAACATAATTTGTTTCACGGAATCATGGCTCTCTCTGGATATACTGTCCCTGTCCATACAGCCAGCTGGATTCTCAGTACATCGCACAGACAGGAATAAAGAACTCTCAGGGAAGAAGAAAGGCGATGGTGTATGTTTCGTGATTAACCACTCGTGGTGTGAATTTGATGACGTTCAAAAACTCATGTCCTTTTGTTCACCCGACCTAGAACACCTCACAATAAAATGCCAACCGTATTACCTCCCAAGATAATTATCTTCGGTTATAGTCACAGCTATGTATATTCCCCCTCAAGCCAATACCACAACGGCCCTCAAGGAACTACACTGGACTTTGTGCAAACTGTAAACCACATATCCTGAGGCTGAGGCTGCTAAAAACCACATATCCTGAGGCTGCTCTGCTAAAACCCTCGACCTACAAGGGCCTCCCCTGCCCTCCCTTCGGCAAATAAGATCAGAACAAAATTTTTCTCATCCCTTCCTATAGGCAGAAACTCAAACAGGAAGTACCCATTCTAAGGTCTATTCAGCGCTGGTCTGACCAATCGGAATCCATGTTCAAGATTGTTTTGATTAAGCGGACTGGGATATGTTCCGGGTAGCCTCTGAGAATAACATTTACGTATACACGGACATGGTGACTGAGTTCATCAGGAAGTGTATAGAGGATGTTGTTCCCACTGAGACTATTAAAATCTACCCAAACCAGAAACTGTGGATAGATGGCAGCATTCGCACAAAACTGAAAGCGGGAACCACCGCATTTAACCATGGCAAGGTGACTGGGATTATGGTCGAATACAAACAGTGTAGTTACTCCCTCCATAAAGCAATCAACAGGCAAAACGTCAGTACAGAGACAAAGTCGCAATTCAATGGCTCAGACACAAGACGTATGTGGCAGGGTCTACAGACAATCATGGATTACAAAGGGACAACCAGCCACGTCGCGGACACCGACATCTTGCTCCCGGACAAGCTAAACACCTTCTTTACCCGCATTGAGGATAACACAGTGCCACCAACGCGGCCCGCTCCCAAGGACTGTGGGCTCTCATTCTCCGTGGCCAACATGAGTAAGACATTTAAGCGTGTTAATTCTCTCAAGCCTGCCCGGCCCAGACGCACAGACCAGCTGACTGGAGTGTTTACGGACATATTCAATCTCTCCCTTTCCCAGTCTGCTGTCCCCACTTGTTTCAAGATGTCCACCATTGTTCCTGTACCAAAGGAAGGTGACTGAACTAAATGACTATCGCCTTGTAGAACACACTTCTGTCATCATGAAGTGCTTTGAGAGGCTTGTTAATTAACCTCTCAGGGATCATTGGGGCGCTAGCGACCCACTCCCGACACCACCAGGTAAAATGTAAAGTGCCAAATTCAAAATCCCAAAGTTGAATTATTAAAAATCCACCAATATACAAGTGTTTCATACTCATCAAAAGCTCTGTTTCTTGGCAATATCACAGCGTTGTCAGATTTCAAAAAGGCTTTACGGCGAAAGCACTACATTTGATTGTTTGAGGGCATCACCTCACATACTTTTCACATAGCCATGAATTCATTAGCCAGCGTGGCACACACATAACACATTTCACAGCAAAAACAAATCAATTACCTGTTGAAGAACTTCTGCTGAGGTCATCCTAAGTGTCCAACGAAGACAATCCATGGTTCTTTTGTTAGAAAAAGTNTCATCTTATACCTATAAACTTGTCCAAGAACAATCAAACATCATTTTAAATGTATCCTTAGGAACACTTTTACGTATATTTACTATAATAAATCAACCGGAATATAAACTGAGCTCTACAGACCGAGGGAAACACAGTGCGCGCTTGGCGAGAGCGCGCGCCCAGTCCTACAGAGTTCCAAAGAGGCACTTCCTGATTCTCTCTTCTTCTCTGTTCTAACTCATCTGAACAGCATGAAACCACTTTCTAGAGACAAAGGACATCCAGAGGAAGCGATAGGTACTGCATTCATATGCCCTTTTATGGGCATTTTCATGAGGGAGGGGTTCCAAATGAGGCACTCTGTGAAAACCACTTTCTCCAGGACAGAAATTCCTCGGGGTTTTGCCTGCCATATCCGTTCTGTTTTACTCACAGACAAATGGTTAACAGTTTTACAAAATTCAGAGTGTTTCCTATCCAATGGTACCAAATATGTGCATATCCTATTTTCTGGGCCTGAATGGGAGGCATTTTACTTTGGGCACGCCAGGCTCTCCAAAACGGTCAAGTTGTTCCTGTACCAAAGGAAGGTGACTGAACTAAATGACTATCGCCTTGTAGAACACACTTCTGTCATCATGAAGTGCTTTGAGAGGCTTGTTAAGGATCATATCACCTCTACCTTACCTGACACCCTATACACATTTCAATTTGCATACCGCCCCAATAGATCCACAGACAATGCAATCTCCATCGCACTACACACTGCCATATCCCATCTGGACAAGAGGAATACCTATGTAAGAGTGCTGTTCATTGACAACAGCTCAGCCTTCAACACCATAGTACCCTCCATGCTCATCATTAAGCTCGCAGCCCTGGGTCTGAATCCTGTCCTATGTAACTGGGTCCTGCACTTCCTGACGGGCCGCTACAAGGTGGTGAAGGTAGGAAACAACACCGAAAACTTTGCTGATCCTCAACACAAGGGCCCCACAAGGGTGCGTGTTCAGCCCCCTCCTATACTCCCTGTTCACCCATGACTGCGGGGCAACACAGGCCTCCAACTCAATCATCAAGTTTGCAGACGACACAACAGTAGCAGGTCTGATTACCAACAATGACGAGACAGCCTATAGGAAGGAGGTGAGGGCCCTGGCGGAGTGGTACCAGGAAAATAACCTCTCCCTTAACGTCAACAAAACGAAGGAGCTGATTGTGGACTTCAGGAAACAGCAGAGGGAGCATGCCCCTATCCACATTGACCGGACCGCAGTGGAGAAGGTGAAAAACTTAAAGTTCCTCGTCGTACACATCCCTGACAATCTGAAATGGTCCACCCACACAGACAGTGTGGTGAAGAAAGCGCAACAGTGCTTCTTCAACCTCAGGAGGCTGAAGAACTTTGGCTTGGCCCCTAAGACCCTCACACATTTTTACAGATGCACAATTGAGAGCATCCTGTCGGGCTGTATCACCGCCTGGTATGGCAACTGCACCACCTGCAACCGCAGGGCTCACCAGAGGGTGGTGCGGTCTGCCCAACTCATTTATATATTTATATACATTGGCAAGAAAAAGTATGTGAACGATTTGGAATTACCTGGATTTCTTCATAAATTGGTCATTAAATCTAAGTCAAAACTATAGACAAACACAGTGTGCTTAAATTAATAACGCACAAATTATTGTATTTTTCTTGTCTATATTGAATACATCATTTAAATATTCACAGTGTAGGTTGGAAAAAGTATGTGAACCCCTAGGCTAATGACTTCTCCAAAAGCTAATTGGACTCAGGAGTCAGCTAACCTGGAGTCCAATTAATGAGACGAGATTAGAGATGTTGGTTAGAGCTGCCCTGCCCTATAAAAAACACAAATTTGAGTTTGCTATTCACAAGAAGCATTGTCTGATGTGAACCATGCCTCGAGCAAAGAAATCTCAGAAGACCTAAGAATTGTTTACTTGCATAAAGCTGGAAAGGGTTACAAAAGTATCTCTAAAAGCCTTGATGTTCATCAGTCTACAGTAAGACAAATTGTCAATAAATGGAGAAAGTTCAGCACTGTTGCTACTCTCCCTAGGAGTGGCTACCCTGCAAAAGCACAGCGCACAATGCTCAATGAGGTTATTAAGAAGAATCCTAGAGTGTCAGCTAAAGACTTACAGAAATCTCTGGAACATGCTAACATTGCTGTTGACGAGTCTACGATACGTAAAACACTAAAAAAGAATGTGGTTCATGGGACTACACCACGGAAGAAGCCACTGCTGTACAAAAAAACATTGCTGCATATCTGAAGTTTGCAAAAGAGCACCTGGATGTTCCACAGCACTAGTGGCAAAATATTCTGTGGACAGATGAAACTTAGTTGTGTTGTTTGGAAGGAACACACAACACTATCTGTGGGGAAAAAAATCACAACACATCAACATCAAAACCTGATCCCAACTGTAAAGTACGGTGGAGGGATCATCATGGTTTGGGGCTGCTTTGTTGCCTCAGGGCCTGGACAGCTTGCTATCATCGACGGAAAAAAGTGTATCAAGACATTTTGCAGGAGAATGTTAGGCTATCTGTCCGCCAATTGAAGCTCAACTAAAGTAGGGTGAATGCAACAGGACAACGACCCAAAACACAGAAGTAAATCAACAACGGAATGGCTTCAACAGAAGACAAATACGCTTTCTGGAGTGGCCCAGTCAGAGTCCTGACCTCAACCCGATTGATATGCTGTGCCATGACATCAAGAGAGCGGTTCACACAAGACATCCCAAGAATATTGCTGAATTAAAACTGTTTTGTAAAGAGGATAGCGCTCACCTTGTCTTCTCCAGACAAGCTTTTTTCCGGATGCCCCAAACAATCGGAAAGGGGATTCATCAGAGAAAATGACTTTACCTCAGTCCTCAGCAGTCCAATCCCTGTATCTTTTGCAGAATATCAGTCAGTCCCTGATGTTTTTCCTGGAGATAAGTGGCTTCTTTGCTGCCCTTCTTGACACCAGGCCATCCTCCAAAAGTCTTCGCCTCACTGTGCGTGCAGATGCACTCACACCTGCCTGCTGCCATTCCTGAGCAAGCTCTGTACTGGTGGTGCCCCGATCCCACAGCTGAATCAACTTTAGGAGACGATCCTGGTGCTTGCTGGACTTTCTTGGGCGCCCTGAAGCCTTCTTCACAACAATTGAACCGCTCTCCTTGAAGTTCTTGATGATCCGATAAATAGTTGATTTAGGTGCAATCTTACTGGCAGCAATATCCTTGCCTGTGAAGCCCTTTTTGTGCAAAGCAATGATGAAGGCACGTGTTTCCTTGCAGGTAACCATGTTTGACAGAGGAAGAACAATGATTCCAAGCACCACCCTCATTTTGAAGCTTCCAGTCTGTTATTCGAACTCAATCAGCATGACAGAGTGATCTCCAGCCTTGTTCTCGTCAACACTTACACCTGTGTTAACGAGAGAATCACTGACATGATGTCAGCTGGTCCTTTTGTGGCAGGGCTGAAATGCAGTGGAAATGTTTTTGGGGGATTCAGTTCATTTGCAAGGCAAAGAGGGACTTTGCAATATATTGCAATTCATCTGATCACTCTTCATGACATTCTGGAGTATATGCAAATTGCCATCATACAAACTGAGGCAGCAGACTTTGTGAAAATTAATATTTGTGTCATTCTTTGTGTCATATTTGTGTCAATTAATATTTGTGTAATTAGAACTCGTTTTCAACCACTCCACAAATTTCTTGTTAACAAACTATAGTTTTTGGCAAGTCGGTTAGGACATCTGCTTTGTGCATGACACAAGTAATTTTTCCAACAATTGTTAACAGACAGATTATTTCACGTAAAATTCACTGTATCACAATTCCAGTGGGTCAGAAGTTTACATACACTAAGTTGACTGTGCCTTTAAACAGCTAGGAAAATTCCAGAAAATGATGTCATGGCTTTAGAAGCTTCTGATAGGCTAATTGACACCATTTGAGTCAATTGTAGGTGTACCTGTGGATATATTTCAAGGCCTACCTTCAATATTTCAAGGCCTGCCTCTTTGCTTGACATCATGGGGAAATCAAAAGAAATCAGCCAAGACCTCCTTGGGAGCAATTTCCAAACGCCTGAAGGTACCACGTTCATCTGTACAAACAATAGTACGCAAATATAAACACCATGGGACCACGCAGCCATCATACCGCTCAGGATGGAGACGCGTTCTGTCTCCTAGAGAACGTACTTTGGTGCGAGAAGTGCAAATCAATCCCAGAACAACAGCAAAAGACCTTGTGAAGATGCACAAAAGTATCTATATCCACAGTAAAGCGAGTCCTATATCGACATACCCTGAAAAGCCACTCAGCAAGGAAGAAGCCACTGCTTCAAAACTGCCATGAAATAAGCCAGACTACAGTTTGCAACTGCACATGGGGACAAAGATCGTACTTTTTGGAGAAATGTCCTCTGGTCTGAAGAAAAAAAAACAGAACTGTTTGGCCATAATGACCATCCTTATGTTTGTAGGAAAAGGGGGGAGGCTTGCATGCCGAAGAACACCATCCCAACTGTGAAGCACGGGGGTGGCAGCATCATGTTGTGGGGGTGCTTTGCTGCAGGAGGGACTGGTGCACTTCACAAAATAGATGGCATCATGAGGGAAAATTATGTTATGTGGACATCTCAAAACATCAGTCATAAAGTTAAAACTTGGTCGCAAATGGGTCTTCCAAATGGACAATGACCCTAGCATAATTCCAAAGTTGTGGCAAAATGGCTTAAGTACAACAAAGTCAAGGTATTGGAGTGGCCATCACAAAGCCCTGACCTCAATCCTGTAGAAAATATGTGGGCAGAACTGAAAAAGCATGTGCGAGCAAGGAGGCCTACAAACCTGACTCTGTTACACCAGCTCTGTCAGGAGGAATGTGCCTTAAATTCACCCAACTTATTGTGGGAAGCTTGTGGAAGGCTACCCGAAACATTAGACCCAAGTTAAACAATTTAAAGGCAATGCTACCAAATACTAATTGAGTGTATGTAAACTTCTGACCCACTGGGAATGTGATGAAAGAAATAAAAGCTGAATTAAATCATTCTCTCTACTATTATTCGGACATTTCACATTCTTAAAATAACGTGGGGATCCTAACTGACCTAAGACAGGGAATTTTTACTAGGATTAAATTTCAGGAATTGTGAAAAACTGAGTTGAAATGTATTTGGCTAAGGTGTATGTAAACTTCCGACTTCAACTGTAGGTAGGGGTAAAGTGACTATGCATAGATAATAAACAGCGAGTAGCAGCAGTGTAAAAACAAAGTGGGGGGTCTTATGGCTTTGGGGTATAAATTGTTAAGGAGCCTTTTGGACCTAAACTCTGGTACCGCTTGCTGATCTCCATTGACTACCTTTAAAGCAGGCCTTAAGACTCATCTCTATGAGCCTTTCCTTCCTCCTAGACTTTGATTGTTGCTTTCATGATTTGTTTATCTTTTTTAATGCACTTTGCGATTATTATTTTATAATGAAAAGCACTTTACAAATGTAATAAATTATTATTATTATATATATATATATATACGTGTATATATATATATATATATATATATATATATATATATATATATATATATATATATATATAAAAAAATAACTAAATTTACTTAAATGTACAGTTTTGCCAAAGGCTGCTTTATCTAAGTATCTAACAAATCTAGAAATGCAAAACTGTCTGGATCGATACACTGGATATAAATGTGTAAAAGGTAAGCCCACCTTATAGCCCACCTGGGACCATTACGTCCATCCCTGATGAGAGAGAAATCTAGGGAAATACTGTAGCATGAAAACAATTTATATTCTGTCTGAAATGCAGATGCATGTCTTGTTTTCTGAGGGCCAACTGTTCTATGTAACATGATGTCTGTGTGCCAGCTATCTGACAGATGAACAGCTTTGGAGTTCCTCAGAAATGTTGAGTCTTACCAGAAAGGCAACTACCTGGGACACAAGAGAAACCTGTTGTCTAATATGGATATCTTATTCTCTCCTAACAAATCCCAGATAATTCCTTGATAATAACAAATATACTGCATATACTTTATTTAGATTTATTGAAAAATCGGAGGACCAGATACCCATTTATACATTTACATTTTAGTAATTTAGCAGACGCTCGTATCCAGAGCGACTTACAGTTAGTGCATTCATCTTAAAATAGCTAGATGGGACAACCACATACCCATCTTGTTTTTTTAAGGTCACTGTGCAGATATGTTTGACCCACAGAATAAAATAATACAGTAAGGGTAATGATGATGTATTGTATGTATAACACACATTGGTCATGTACTCCATCCACCCTGTAAAAAGCTGTAAAAAGTTTTGTAGTTCTGTCAAAAGAAAATTATGTGTGAAACACCAGTATTTTTTTTTTAATCCATGCAAACCTTACCATGGGGAAAAAGACGCCAATAACAAGAGCATATTAAACATGTTTATTGAGTCATTAGGTACCAGGTCATTAGTCCATTATATCACCTTGTTCCCTGGGAACCAATTAATGCAGCTATTATCCTGTAAAGACCTGAGGGGCTGAAGGAGAGGCACGGCTGGTCTTGACTGCATACCAAATGGTACCCTATTCCCTATATTGACCAGAGCCCTCTGGTCAAAGGTGGTGCACTATATAGGGAATAGAGTGCCATTTGTGACACACACCTTCTGTCTTTGCCTCTGGGAGTGTAGACCCTGAAAGTGTACTGTAGGCCTAGGATATCCAAGAGTGACAATAAGGGTCCACTTTTACCTGAGCAGGAATAGCTCTGGGCCTAGTTTTTACAGTATAATTATGACTTAGGGTCCAGAGTTATTCTTTGTTTTCCCTGGTTAGGTTATATGGTCCGGGAAACTGTTCCTTTGTCAATAGCTTTGGATTGGTGTCACTAAACCATTTCTTTCTTGTACATGGTGCACAATACATAGCACATAAACTCCTGCTAAAGCGTTAATGATAGATCTGATAGCTTTGCCTGCCCAGCACATTGGTGATGTCACGTACTTCTTCAACAGTGTAAATTACCAAGCTAGAGGGTCCCCACACATATATTATTTTAATAGGATCATAGGCCACTAACACAGCCTGTTCAATAACATAACATTAAGGATGACTATCCTTCTGATGTGCTGTACTATCCTACCAATCTACTATTTTTATTTAGGAATGTCACTCTGGCCATGTGTAACAGTGTTGCTTCTGTCCCTCACCTTGCCCCAACCTGGGCTTTAACCCGGGACTCTTTGAACACATCGACAACCGAAATGGACTATCTAAATTTTGTGTTTAGCATACTTTACATGTAATCGATGTATTATTTTGCCTTTGAATTTAGTAAGTAATATTTTAAGGAACTCAGTCAGGCTTTCAACTTACTCTTGAAAGTTGTAATAGTAGAATGCACAAGGTGCAATTTTGAAATTGAGTAGTGCATCAGCAGTTTTCTGCTTGTCATGTCAGTCATTGCAGACCTTAGAGAGCTATTTAAATATCCAGATCAACTAGCTCATGTCAGCTAACATTTTTGAGACAGGTTTTTTAGCCCATTGATTTTGTTGTAATGTTTGAGTCACCAGATATCACATGAACACACATAAGACATGTTCCCCAATGATGAAGGGAGGCCCGAGTGAAAATGTTGGGGAACCACCGCTCTACTGTATAAATATTATAAAACCTACAATAATGAATGGCTGTCCTGATTGTATTATTTTTTCATGGACATCATCCCTATCTCCCTGAGTTTGCAACTGCAATTTTGTGGTAATGTTATAGCCAGAGTGTATTGTGACAACTACTCGGTAGTTAAGCTTGTCTGTTCAAATATTACACAAAAATAGTATTTGGGGTCTTGTTGTAACTGTGATTTCTTTGGCTTGTACTATATTTCCTAACATATACTCATATGTAAGAATTCTAGAAATATGTTTAAAGTCTTAAAAAGAGACTAAATAGAAAGCGTTTAAGGATCGGACCCTTTTTTTCAATTTTCGCCTAAAATGACATACCAAAATCTAACTGCCTGTAGCTCAGTACCTGAAGCAAAGATATGCATATTATAGATACAATTTGAAGGAAAACACTTTGAACTTTGTGTAAATGTGAAATTAATGTAGGAGAATATACCAGATTAGATCTGGTAAAAGATAATACAAACAAAAACACATGCTTTTTCTTTTTTTCATCATCTTTGAAATGCAAGAGAAAGGCCATACATTAAGATAGGAGCCTACGTGTAATTTAGATTTTGTCCAAAAGATGGCAGCAGTGTGTGTGCAAAGCTTCAGACTAATCCAGTGAAGAATTACCTCCCGGCACAATATTTTGCATCAAGTCTGCCAGGAGTTGCCCAAATGTGCCGAATTGGTCAATTTATATATTTTCAAGTACATAACTATAGAGAACATACAGAAATGCTAAGGTAATACAAAATGTAAGTTTACACACTCCCAGGAATGTCATACATGATGGATCATTAGCTTCCCTACAGAAAATACACTAGCCTTCACACATATAGATGGCCGGGCAGGGTGGGTGTGGAGCCAGAGACAGCAGTGGGGTCAAACTGTAGAACCCTGTTCCTAAATTTTAATATAAAAAATACTTTTTTCAAACAAAATTACACTACATTTTATCTCTGGGACCCTCAGGATGACAAATCAGAGCAAGATTACTGAATGTAAGTACATTATTGACCTTCAGAGGTGAATGAATCAAACCAGTTGCCGTGATAAAAGTGTTTTATTGTTGTGCACTATCAACAATCAATAGAATGGTATTTTTTTCTGTAATAGCTGCTGTAAATTTGACACTGCAGTTAGATTAACAATAATTTATGCTATCTGCACATATAAGATATGTCTATGTCCCGGAAAGTTGGCTGTTGTAGACAACGTTTTCTAGTCACATTATCGCATATTGATCAAGAACCGTCCCGGTTTAGGGACACCAATCTCATAGAGGTTAAGAGGTTTTAACACTTGTACACCACATATAGCCTCTTTGCTGAACTTCTTTTTTGGCTGTTTATTTGTGATTATACAATGCAGATATGATACTGCACTTCTTCCACATATACTTTTTATACATTTATTTTCTAATAATGTCCACAACTTTTCAATCCTATTATGTAAACATTTGGGGTCAATTAGAAATGTCCATTAAAAAAACATCAAATTGATCATAAACACAGTGTAGACATTATAAATGACTATTGTAGCTGGAAACAGCAGATTTTTTTATGGAATATCTACATAGCCGGACAGAGGCCCATTATCAGCAACCATCACTCCTGTGTTCCAATGGCACGTTGTGTTAACTAGTCCAAGTTTATAATTTTAAAAGGCTAATTAATCATTAGAAAACCCTTTTGCAATTATGTTAGCACAGCTGAAAACTGTTGCCCTGATTAAAAAAGCAATAAAACTGGCCTTCTTTAGACTAGTTGAGTATCTGGAGCATCTGCATTTGTGGGTTCGATTACAGGCTCAAAATGGCCAGAAACAAAGAACTTCCCTCTGAAACTCGTCAGTCTATTCTTGTTCTGAGAAATGAAGGCTATTCCATCCGAGAAATTGCCAAGAAACTGAAGATCTTGTACAACGCTGTGTACTACTCCCTTCACAGAACAGCGCAAACTGGCTCTAACCAGAATAGAAAGAGGAGTGGGAGGCCCCGGTGCACAACTGAGCAAGAGGACAAGTACATTCGAGTGTCTAATTTGAGAAACAGACGCCTCACAAGTCCTCAACTGGCAGCTTCATTAAATAGTACCCGCCAAACACCAGTCTCAACGTCAACAGTGAAGAGGCAACTCCGGATGCTGGCTTTCTAGGCAGAGTTCCTCTGTCCAGTGTCTGTGTTCTTTTGCCCATCTTAATCTTTTCCTTTTATTGGCCAATCTGAGATATAGCTTTTTCTTTGCAACTCTGCCTAGAAGGCCAGCATCCCGGAGTGCACTTTTCTTTCAAAAACAAGGACATTTCTAAGTGACCCCAAACTTTTGAACGGTAGCGTAGGTCCAACCGACCTCACATCTGCAGACCACGTGTTTGGCATCGTGTGGAAGAGCGGTTTGCTGATGTCAACGTTGTGAACATGGTGATGGAGGGGTTATGGTATGGGCAGGCATAAGCTATGGACAACGAACACAGTTGCATTTTAATGATGGCAATTTGAATGCACAGAGATGCTGTAACGAGATCCTGAGGTCCATTGTCGTGCTATTCATCTGCCGCCATCACCTCATGTTTTAGCATAATAATGCACAGCCCAATGTTGCAAGGATCTGGACACCGTTTCTGGAAGCTGAAAATGTCCAAGTTCTCCCATGGTCTGCATACTCACCAGGCATGTTTGGGATAATCTGGATCGACGTGTACGACAGCGTGTTCCACTTCCCGCCAATATCCAGCAACTTTGCACAGCCTTTGAAGAAGAGTGGGAAAATATTCCACATTCCACAATCAACAGCCTGATCAACTCTATGTGAAGGAGATGTGTTGCGCTGGATGAGGAAAATAGAATGCATGTTACATTTACATTTTTGTACAGTCTACCTTATCATAACATTATACTGTGACCAAACCGGTATCTGTACTGAACACCCTCTTATGGTCCAGAGGTTAATGGCATGTTTTAATGTTCCTACAATGTTCTCAGAACATTAGTGGGATAACGTCTCGCTGAAACCCTTAAAGCAGCATTTCCCAAACTTTGACCTAGGGACCCCAAGGGGTGCACGTTTTGTTTTTTGCCCTTTCACTACACAGCTGATTCAAATAATCAACTAATCTTCAAACTTTGATTATTTGAATCAGCTGTGTAGTGCTAGGGCAAAATAATGATTGTGCACCCATTGGGGTCCAAAGGACAGAGTTTGGTAAACGCTGCCTGAAATGGACCTAATGGGAACATTGCCGAATGTCCTTAGGACATCCCCTGTTTGCTGGGTTGATACATACATGGAGTAAATATAATCCAAATAGTTGCTTGTCATAAACTCAATATAGATCCATCTCTATGGAGTGGTCACATGTTGACACTGAAACTACAATCCCATGTGATCATACACTATGATATATTTAGAGGCTAGTAGAACAAGCTTTTGGATCAGTATCCCTCTGTCAAGCAAGAAGACATTTCATGGACACAAGATTCTGAGCTTACACAGAATCAAATGATTTACTCTTGAATTCATTCACATCCATAAACACTCAATCCTTGTAAGGACTAAGAATATTTGCATTGACCAGAGGAAGAAAACTAACAAAAGCTATGGAGAACTCAACACAAGTCAAGTTCTTTTATCTATTTGGCTTACAAGAGACATTTAACAACAAATTGTTTTATTTTATATTGTCTCTTATCACATACCTTCTCATCATCACTGTGAATCTGACTCTGATCATAACAATCATTCAGGAGAAAGGTCTCCATGAGCCCATGTATATCTTTCTGTGTAGTCTATGTGTCAATGGATTGTATGGAACCACTGGTTTCTACCCCAAGTTCTTACAGGACCTTCAGTCAGATGTTCAGGTGATATCTTATGGTGGATGTTTCAGTCAAGCCTATGTAATATACACATCTGTCATGTGTGAAATGTCTACTCTAACAGTGATGTCTTACGACAGGTATGTGGCAATATGCAGACCACTACTATACCATACCATTATGACATCTTTAACTATTAGAAAGTTACTCTTATTTTCTTGGTGTTATCCTTTATTTATAGCACTCATAGCAGTTAGTTTAACAGTCAGACTTCCTTTGTGTGGATCTCGCATTGATAAAATATTCTGTGACATTCCGTCTATACTGAAACATGCATGTTTACCCATTACCATCAATCAGAATTTGAACAAATGTGTAATAGTGGTTCATGTTTTACAGATACTTTTCATTGTATTTTCTTACTGTAATATTATAAGGACTTGTGTAAAGTCATCTAAGGGAAGGATTAAGTTCACACAGACATGTGTGCCACATTTAATAACAATATTTATGTTCATCACAGTGACCCTGTTTGACAATTTGCAAGGGTGGAATAATGTAAATAGTACGCTAAATATGCGTAATGCAATGGCTGTACAATTCCTTGTTATACCACCTGTCTTAAACGCTGTCATATATGGACTTAACCTCCAGCAGATTCGAAGGGCAGTTTTTAGAAAGTGTAATGCACATAAAATCATTGATGTAAAATGTTAGTTACATGATCTTACACAACAGGGACACTTCCTGATATCAGAAGCAAGGATAAAATGCGCCTTGGTCGACCAAGAGTAGTCTTTTCTTTCAACCAATAGATTTGTCTACATTTTAAACCATAGATTTATCCATATATAGACACATCCTATGTGCTTATTTATCTTACCATTTCTACCAACCTGCGTGCCAGTTATGATTTTCATAGGCACATATTCTTGGAACACTTTCATTTAGTTTATAATAGTATTTGTATCTCAAAATCATTGTCTGTGGTTAATCTACATTCTACAATATGAATCTAAATAAAAATGATACAAATCTAAAAGTAACTTTTATTGCCACTGCCAACTATGTAAAAAAAAGCCTATATAAAGCCAACACATAAAAACATTGTATACTGCAGGCAGAAAATATCCTGTTACAAATATTGTTCAAATACTATTGTCATTCTTAACGGATTCTAAAAACAAACTTTGTTTACTTGCTGTTTGAGGTATGTTTGAGAAGCTCCATAGCTCATTAGTGGTGGTGAGTTAAGACAATCAGAAATACTATCAGACATCCCTAACCAGGCCTCCTCAGTGTATATCAAAATAAGTGGATATTCACGACCACTTTAAATAAAATTAATTATTTCATTGATGCAATAAGAATAATATGCATGTAACTAGAAAGTATGGTTGAATGTAGGATACACATTTAGAGTTATATAACATGCATAAACAAGATAGAATAAATGCCGAACAGAAATATCACATTCTGAAATTCTATTTAAATCCAAGTTTAACGTATATTATATATTCATATTCTGACAAATCGAAATTATGTATTTTTACAGTCTTATGGTGGTATGAATGATTGTTTTGGAAATGGCACAAAGTAGGCTATGTGCAGCTTCAGGCAGTAAATCAAATGATTTACACTTGTCATTGGACAAACCTTGAGTTGGATTGACATATTGACTAGCCAACCATTGATTGTAGCTTTGTTTGCCCTTCCCTCTCTGATGTAGTTGTAGTGTTATGATTTTTTCTAGTAGCTTAAATAACAGGATGAAAAATAGCCTACTATACAGAGCTACATTGTTGCAGTATCGGGTTCAACGGAAGTGCAAAAATCAATAACAGACACCTCAAATTAGATTTTAACTATTTTATTTCAGCCCCAGGGGTAGCTATGTCTGTTTTGCAACAGTAGAGTAGCCCATACAAGTGCAAGTAAAATAAAAAGGTTTGCCAGTTCTCTGTATTGAGTTTCTTGTTAAAGTTACATATTTTGTAGTAATTCACCTGTATTCAGCCACCCCTGGGGGGATCTAGCCTTGAATGGATAGATCCTCTAACAAAGACTTCATTCTATATGTAAAATGCTCAACTACAATGCAAGTTCACCAAGTTTGAAAGTGTAACTTTGTGGGGGCAGTGCAGCTTTGAGAAAATAAGTTCAACCACAAAGTTAAATGTAAATGTCAAATAGCATGTTAGTTAACAGCCAAAGAGGTTTGTGTATTGGAGGCGTGCTTTGATGTGGGTGTTTCTTGTGTGTGTCTTTGCAAGTGAGAAGCATTTGTACATCCAAAACAGTAACACAGTTATAAGCTGTGTTCGAATACTCAAACTAACCCCACTAACCATACTATTTGTGACGTGAATTGTGTATGTAGTATGCTTATTGGTCATACTACCCACCACTGCGACCTGTACGCTCTCGTTGGCTGGCCCTCCCTTCATTCTCGTTGCCAAACCCACTGGCTCCAGATCATCTACAAGTCTTTGCTAGGTAAAGCCCCGCCTTATCTCAGCTCACTGGTCACCATAGCAGCACCCACCCGTAGCACGCGCTCCAGCAGGTATATCTCACTGGTNACCCCCAAAGCCAATTCCTCCTTTGGCCGCCTTTCCTTCCAGTTCTCTGCTGCCAATGACTGGAACGAACTGCAAAAATCACTGAAGCTGGAGACTCATATCTCCCTCACTAGCTTTAAGCACCAGCTGTCTGAGCAGCTCACAGATCACTGCACCTGTACATAGCCCATCTGTAAATAGCCCAACCAACTACCTCATCCCCTACCGTATTTATTATTTATCTCGCTCCTTTGCACCCCAGTATTTCTACTTTGCACATTCATCTACTGCACATCTACCATTCCAGTGTTTAATTGCTATATTGTAATTACTTCGCCACCATGGCCTATTTATTGCCTTATCTCCCTTATCTTACCTCATTTGCACACACTGTATATATACTTTTTTTTCTCTACTGTATTATTGACTGTATGTTTGTTTATTCCATGTGTAACTCTGTGTTGTTGTATGTGTCGAACTGCTTTGCTTTATCTTGGCCAGGTCGCAGTTGTAAATGAGAACTTGTTCTCAACTAGCCTACCTGGTTAAATAAAGGTGAAATAAAATAAATACAAATAAATAGTATGGATATAGTTAGTATGCCAAAATATGAAGTATACACACAGAGGACACTATTTCTGTACTTTAGGGCCCATAATGCAATTCCTCAGGAAATGGGCGTGGCTTCACATCATTTTCAGATTTGAAGAAAATGGCGGAAAATATGGAGCCGAAGTACAACTAGAGCAGATACAAATTCATTGCTTTAACTATTTATGACAAATGTTAAGAAAATGTTGAGCAATGTAATTAAGTTATGTCTTGTCAAATAAGTTACCTTACACATTATGTTGGCCGACAATTTGTTAGCTACTTCATATTTTCCTTACGAACCACATAGCATAATATTACAGCAGTACATACCGGTATGTTTGCTAGCTACCTAACGTTAGTTGGCTACTTATACATCAAACTTGCCAGTATATTAACTATAGGCTATCTAACTAACTACCCAACGGTTATTGACTTGATTATTCACGTCACTCTTAGCTTAGTTAAATGGTATAGTTGTGCGTTCACAAAGGACATTCGGGTGGTTTCGTAAATTCTCTCTGGCTATCTACTCAGATTTCAAAGCACTCTCATCTGAGTGTACCAGAGCGCAGAATAATGAATTTACGTGCGCTCAACACCCGTTGAATATGGCCGGTGTCAGTAAACATCAGCAAAAAAGCGTAATTAAATTGTTGCCAGCAGCACAGTTACAGTCACCAACCCTCTGGATAACATGAAAACTGCCTAACCAGCTCTGCTAGGCCGAGTAAAATGGTCAGAGTGGTATCATGTGTGTCTGGGAGTAGCTAGCAAGCTAGCCAACATTAGCTTGGGTGCTTGACTGCCGTTGTAAGGTCAGAATACTCAGTGTGCGCACAAACACTCTGACAACGCTCTGAATTTACAAGCGCACTCTGGCACTCCAGATTGAATTTATACTCATTAAGTATGTAGTTTACATTATGTTAGTATGGGTATTCGAACACAACTATAGTCACAGGTTGACATTCATCGTCTGAGTCTTGTCCTGGAGGCAGAACTGAGCACTTTCCACTTAGAAAGGCCAGCTGCAAAGTCAAAATTTGATATATTGTGATAATTCACAAAAAACAAACATTTGCTTAATTTAAGGTTAGAATTAGGCATTAGCAGTGGCCATTTTAGCATGTAAATCTGGGTGCGGCAAACAAAACAAAAATGTGGGATGCATGCCAGCAAAGCCACTACAAAACACAGCCCTAAACAATACATTAATTGCAGTATAACGGTGAGAAACGGTGCCCACCAACTGTTAGGGCCTACATTACATAAAGCTGTCCCAACAGCAGAGTCCCAACAGCAGTCTCAATACCTTACCACTGATACACCTGGCTATCATCGGAGCCTTGTCTGGCAGCGAAACAGTTAATTCAGTCTCATTTACTGCCTTTTAAAAAACATAGCTGATATAGCTGAGTTGCTTAAACAAATGTGGTTTCTACTGACAATTGAGATGTACAAACTATGGCATAAGGGGACGACAAGCGGATTAGAGGCAATCCGTAGTTTCGATTAAGACATTAATGTGTGAGCTGGGACAGACGTAGTCAATATAATTATTTGTTCAGCACTTTTGAAATGTACAGTGACAGAATTCAGAACATTGGCCATTCTTACAGTGTTTTCCCTGTATGGCAAGTCAGAACCGTAGGATAAATAAAGGGAGTATATAAGCAGACAATGAAAGCCCTTACAATATTCAATGATTACATTTCCCTTAAACAGGTTATAGGCTGCATGTGCACCACCAAGTCAGAACAGTAGGCTGAAATTAAGAGGGGAAAATAGACCAAATGATTAGGGTGAGGCACATGGGCTACTAACAGCTTACTACATAACATACACTTAGTATTACTTTCTTAGCTACAGTATACATATCTCCCTGGAATATTACATCATTTATGCAGCAGCATACAATACATTTTTGGACTCACCTTGTTGTGCTATGCTCACTTGAACAGGAAGGTGGCGCGGCGGTCCTTCGTGGGCAAATTTTGTCATCAAACTTTATCTTCAAAGTCTGGCATTCTCTGGATTTATGGTGCTTTCAAGACAACTGGGAACTCTGAAAAAAACAAAGTCAAATCATGATGACATCACTGATCTTCAGGTCGTAGCTCTAAAAAGAGGCCTGAGTTTCAGATTTACAATTCCAAGTTGGATGACCGTTCAAAACGTAATTTCCCAGTCTGAGATTTTTTCACGAGTTCCCAGTTGTCACTGAAGTCATATTTCGCAGTTCCAAGTTAAGTTGTTTTGAGCGCGGCACAAATCATGCTTCATTGACAGCATGGCCAATGTTGAATGTTTTTCATTTTAAGCTTGGAAAAGAGACCCTTAGTTCCAGACTTGGGACCACACAGCCACTCCACTGAATAGCAGGCTAGTGATTGCTTTGCAATGCTTGCAGTTAGCCACTGATTCCTTCCAAACCCCTCATTGTTGAATTTGCGATTTCCAACTTGTTGTGTAATGTTTATGTCAATGGCCGATGAGCACCGATACATTTTATCTATAATTTCTCTTCATTATTTCTCTTCATATGACAAGGATTAAAAAGGATTTGACAGTTGATTGTTGACTTGATACCTGATGATGACTGTCAGGTAAGATTATGAAAGTATGATGATGACACGATCAGTCCAATCAAAGCTACTGTAGATATAACGTGATTTGACGTCATTTTATCTGTGGCCAATGACCTTGAGCCTTCTTGGATGGGCACTTCTAATGTAACTCTATGGCAGCACCCAAGGGACTTCAATTTTTGTGTTGTACCCTTAGACTTGGTGGTGATGTAGTGTCCCCATGAGTGACAGAACACTGAGCCAATCATGGCGCAACTAGAGAACATTACCAACACCTGCGTTCCGTATTTTCCGCAGGCTGACCAACCACCACAGAAAGCACTGAGTTAGGCTGAAACACCTGCATTTTGGAGCTGCCTTACTCAAGAAAGCAAAACAAAGACCATGGTTGTATGCAGCTTTATTAACTCAATGATTTTTTTTACATTGTTTGCAAACTAATATGTGGACTTTGTGGCTAAGCCAGCTAGTGACCACTCTGCAGCGCTGCCTCCAGATCAAGATTCATGATGGAAACGCTAACCTGCATTATAGTCACTCACTTCTCAGCTCTGCTAAGGTGACTAAAATGTTGAGAGTGACTTATCTCATTCATCTTCCAAATGTTGTAACAGGAATGTCCAATCCTCTTCCTGGTGAGACACAGGGTAACCTAACATATACTGTAGGCTTTTTGAACAACAATATGCAACAATATTCAATGCTACTCTGTCAATTGTGCTTTATTATTAATACTCTCAGAAAATAAATGATGTCAATGATGCTTATGGGGACAATACTGTCAAATCATTTATATTTTTTTTAGGTTATTGAGTTCTAAAAACGCATCTATCTATGTTCTTAACCAGGCCTCTTTCTCTGTGTATTTCTCATTAGAAATGGATCATCACAAACGTTTTTGAAGGCAATTCCTTGTTTTATTGATGCAATAACAACAATATGCATGTAACTAGAAAGTATGGTTTAATGTAGGCTACACATTTGGAGTGTTATAAATTGAATAAACAAGATAAAAGATTACTGAACAGAAATATCACATTCTGAATTTCAATTTAATTGAATCACTACACTAATTTTTCTCCAATTTGAATATATATTCTATATTAATTTTCAGACAACAATATTGTCTATATTTATATTCTGACAATTAGAAATTATGTATTTTTACTGTCTTATAGGCTATGCTTAGCTTCAGGCAGTAACAGTAACAGAAAAAGAGCAACTCCCACATATGAGGGACTAACCTCCAAATAGGCGGAGTCAAATGATTTACACTTGTGATTGGACAAACTTGCATCTTGAGTTGGATTGACATATTGACTAGCCAACCATTGATATTAGCTTTGCTGGCCCTTCCCTCTGTGATAAGGTAGTGATAGTGTTATCATTCTTTCAATTAGGCTAAGAGGATGAAAACTAGCTTCTATACAGAGCTACATTTTGCAGTATTGCGGTCAACGGAAGTGATACATTCGTTAACAGACACCTCAAACTAGTTTTAACTATTTGATTCCAGTGCCAGGGTAGCTATATTTGTTTTGCAACAATATTTGTTTTGCAACAAGAGTATCACATAAAAGTGAAAGAAAAAGTTTGCCAGTTGTCTGCATTCAGTTTCTTGTTAAAGTTACATATTTTGTAGTTGTTCACCTGTATTCAGTCACCCCTGGGGGATTTAGCCTTGAATGGATAGATCCTCCAACAAAGGCTTCCTTCTTTATGTAAAATGCTCACCTGCCATGCATGGCTACCAATTTCACCAAGTTTGAAAGTGTAAATTTGTCTTGAGGGGGCAGTGCGACTTTGAGAATATCAGTTTATTGTGAATGTCAAATAGCATGTTAGTTACAAGTTCAAAAGGTACAATCTGTCGTTCTGCCCCTGAACAGGCAGTTCTGAACCCACTGTTCCTAGGCGGTCATTGAAACTAAGAATTTGTTCTTAACTGACTTGCCTAGTAAAATAAAGGTAAAAAAAAAGAAATGTGTATTGGAGGCATGCTTTGATGTGGGTGTGTCTTTGCAAGAGGGAAGTGTTAGTACATGCAAAACAGTAACATGGTTATAGTCACAAACCTGTCTAGATAACTTGAAAATTAGTCTAACCAGCTCTGCTAAGGAGACTAAAATGGTCAAAGTGAGGGAAGTCTTCAAAGTAAGTTATCCTTGAAGACGATCATTCATATTGTCCGTCTATTTGTATGGTCTCTGTATCTCTGTTCTGAGTGCCAGAGCAGACTACATACCTAGGTATGACACTCTCTGCACCACTCCTTTTCGGGGCAGAATCTGAGTATCTCAACTGCCATAGCAATGTGTGAGATGCATGGAGTGACAGACAGGTGAACCCCGCAGACACACACTACTGACTCTGGAGGTTGCCTTCCTAATGAGACCATGTCAATAAGACTGATTATGAGATGAGATGTGTTATTTGTCACGTGTCAAATAAAATAAGTGTAGACCTTACTGTGAAATGCTTACTTGCAAGCCCTTAACCAACAATGCAGTTCAAGAAATAGAGTTAAAAAAAGATTTACTAAGTAAACTAAAGTAATTTTAAATAAAAAGTAACACAATAAAATAACAATAACAAGGCTTTACACAGGGGGTACAGGTAACGAGTCAATGTGCGGGGGTACAGGTTAGTCGAGGTAATTTTTAAATGTAGGTAGGGGTAAAGTGAATATGCATAAGTAATAAACAGCGAGTAGCAGCAGTGTAAAAACAAGGGGGGGTTCAATGTAAATAGTCTGGGTGGCCATTTTATTAATTGTTCAGCAGTCTTATGGCTTGGAGTTAGAAGCTGTTAAGGAGCCTTTTAGTCCCAGACTTGGCGCTCTGGTACCGCTTGCTGTGTGGTAGCAGAGAGAACAGTCTATGACTAGGGTGGCTGGAGTCTTTGAAAATGTTTAGGGCCTTCCTCTGACACCGCCTGGTATAGAGGTCCCGGATGGCAGGAAGCTTGGCCCCAGTGATGTACTGGGCCGTACGCACTACCCTCTGTAGTTCCTTGCGGTCGGAGGCTGAGCAGTTGCCATACCAGGCAGTGCTGCAACCAGTCAGGATGCTCTCGATGGTGCAGCTGTAGAACCTTTTGAGGATCTGAGGAGCCACGCCAAATCTTTTCAGTCTCCTGAGGTGTTTGTCGTGTCCTCTTCACGACTGTCTTGGTGTGTTTGGACCATGATAGTTTGTTGGTGATGTGGACACCAAGGAACTTGAAACTCTCGACCCTCTCCACTACAGCCCAGTCGATGTTAATGGGGAGTGTTCGGCCCTCCTTTTCCTGTAGTCCACGATCATCTCCTTTGTCTTGCTCACGTTGAGGGAGAGGTTGTTGTCTTGGCACCACACGGCCAGGTCTCTGACCTCCTCCTTATAGGCTGTCTCGTTGTCGGTGATCAGGCCCACCACTGTTGTGTCATCAGCAAACTTAATGATGATGTTGGAGTCGTGCCTGGCCGTGCAGTCATGAGTGAACAGGGAGTACAGAAGGGGACTGAGCACACACCCCTGAGGGGCCTGCGTGTTGAGGATCAGCCTGGCAGATGTGTTGTTACCTACCCTTACCACCTGGGGGCAGCCCATCAGGAAGTACAGGATCCAGTTGCAGAGGGAGGTGTTTAGTCCCAGGGTCCTTAGCTTAGTGATGAGCTTTGAGGGCACCTATGGTGTTGAATGCTAAGCTGTAGTCAATGAATAGCATCCTCGCATATGTGCTCATTTTTTCCAGGTGTGAAAGGGCAGTGTGGAGTGCAATGGAGAGTGCATCATCTGTGGATCTGTTGTGGCGGTATGCAAATTGGGGTGGGTCTATGGTTTCTGGGATAATGGTGTTGATGTGGGCCATGACCAGCCTTTCAAAGCACTTCATGGCTACAGAAGTGAGTGCTACAGGTCGGTAGTCATTTAGGCAGGTTACCTTGGTGTTCTTGGGTACAGGGACTATGGTGGTCTGCTTGAAACATGTTGGTATTACAGACTCAGACAGGGAAAGGTTGACAATGTCAATGAAGACACTTGCCAGTTGGTCGGAGTACATGCTTTGAGTACATGTCCTGGTCTTACTTATTTCCCTCATTAAAATGCAAATCAATTTATAAAAATTTTTCACATGCGTTTTTCAGGATTTTTTTGTTGTTATTCTGTCTCTCACTGTTCAAATAAACCTACCATTAAAATTATAGACTGATCATTTCTTTGTCAGTGGGCAAACGTACAAAATCAGCAGGGGATCAAATACTTTTTTCCCTCACTGTAGTTCCCGGTTTATCCTGGGGGCTTCCCTGATTACTTTTTAGATTTCTTTTTCATTTCTAATTCATCTTTTCTGTCACGGACTGATCTGTTTCACCTCTCTTTGTGATTGTCTCCACCCCCCTCCAGGTGTCGCCCATCTTCCCCATTATCCCCTGTGTATTTATACCTGTGTTCTCTGTTTGTCTGTTGCCAGTTAATTTTGTTTCGTCAAGCCTACCAGCATTTTTCCCTCTGCTCCTGTCTCTCGATTGTTCCTGTTTCCTAGTTTTCCCGGTGTTGACCATTCTGCCTGCCCTGACCCTGAGCCTGCCTGCCGTCCTGTACCTTTGCCCCACCTTTCTGGATTACTGACCTTTGCCTGCCCTGACGCTGAGCCTGCCTAACGTCCTGTACCTTTACCTTACACCCTCTCTGGATTATTGACCCCTGACTGCCTTGACCTGTTGTTTGCCTGCCCCTGTTTAAGGAATAAAAGTTTGTTTCTTCAACACTGTCTGCACCTGGGTCATACCTTAAAACGTGATATTTTCAATAATGTAATGATCTTCTGATTGTATCTCTTCAGTTTTCTATTTAATTTGGAAAGAGAAGGGTTAATACTGATGCGAAAATATCAGGATTTTTTCTGGGTAGTAAAATCCAGCTAGTTATGCCAAGCATTGCCAAGGCCTTCAGAAGCTGGATGGCAGGTAGCCTAACGGTTAAGAGCGTTGGGTCAGTAACCAAAAGGTTGCTGATTCGAATCCTTGAGCTGGTAAGGTGCAAAAATCTCCCGTTCAAGGCAGTTAACCCCCGACAACACCTGCTCCCTGGGCGCTGATGATGTAGATTCAGAGGGGTTAGGTTAAATGCGGAAGACCCAATTTAGTTAAATGCATTCAGTTCTGCAACGGACTAGGTATCCCCTTTCCCTGCCATTCAGCTGTATTAGAGCAGAATTGCGGAGTGAGAATGGAATGAACCAACCACATTTTGACTTGCAATAGGTGGTACTGTACAAAAAAAATAAGTGACTTATCTAGGTACGTCACTATTGAGTGTGCAAGAGTAAAGAATCAGTGGCAATAGCAAGCAATAATCTTCCCATGCTAGTAGCTAGCCTGTGTTTGTCACGCCCTTGCCATAGAGAGCCCTGTGGGTTTATCTATGGTGTGTTGGGTCAGGGCGTGACTAGGTTATCTAAAGAACTCTATGTTGTGTTTTGAGTTGGTTCCCAATTAGAGGCAGCTGGTTGTCGTTGCCTCTAATTGGGAATCCTATTTAAGTTGGTTCCCTTCCCCACCTGCCTTGTGGGTTATTGTTTGATTGTTTGATTTTGAATGTGTTTAGTTAGTGCCAGTGTGCGCTACACACAGTTAGTACCGATCGTTGTTGTTTCTTTTGTTTCTTGCATTTGTATGTTTCACTTCATTAATTAAACATGTGGAACTACACCCGCGCTGCACTTTGGTCCAATCCTTCCAGCGATCGTGACAGTGTTTTAATAGTGTGACAATGGCGTTGACAGCTGCATCAGCAGCAGATGTTATCAACATCAAGGTGGATGATGTTGTAATCTTTTTTTTTTATATTATTTTTATTGAGAACACTAAGGCAACCTGGCTAAATGACTACCGACCCGTAGCACTCACGTCTGTAGCCATGAAGTGCTTTGAAAGGCTGGTCATGGATCATTATCCCAGAAACCCTAGACCCACTCCAATTTGCATACTGCACTAACAGATCCACAGATGATGCAATCTCTATTGCACTCCACACTGCCCTTTCCCACCTGGACAAAAGGAACACCTATGTGAGAATGCTATTCATTGACTACAGCTCAGCGTTCAACACCATAGTACCCACAAAGCTCATCAATAAGCTAAGGACCCTGGGACTAAACACCTCCCTCTGCAACTGGATCTTGGACTTCCTGACAGCCGCCCCCAGGTGGTAAGGGTAGGTAACAACACATCCGCCACGCTGATCCTCAACACGTGGGCCCCTCAGGGATGCGTGCTCAGTCCCCTCCTGTACTCCATGTTCACTCATGACTGCACGGACTGGCACGACTCCAACACCATCATTAAGTTTGCTGATGACACAACAGTGGTAGGCCTGATCACCGACAATGACGAGACAGCCTATAGGGAGGTCAGAGACCTGACCATGTGGAGCCAGGACAACAACCTCTCCCTCAACGTGATCAAGACAAAGGAGATTATTGTGGACTACAGGAAAAGGAGGACTGAGCAGGCCCCCATTCTCATCGACTGGGCTGTAGTGGAGCAGGTTGAGAGTTTCAAGTACCTTGGTGTTCACATCACCAACAAACTAACATGGTCCAAGCACACCAAGACAGTCGTGAAGAGGGCACGACAAAACCTATTCCCCCTCAGGAGACTGACAAGATTTGGCGTGGCTCCTCAGATCCTCAAAAGGTTCTACAGCTGCACCATCGAGAGCATCCTGACTGGTTGCATCACTGCCTGGTATGGCAACTGCTTGGCCTCCGACCGCAAGGAACTACAGAGGGTAGTGCATACGGCCCAGTCACTTGGGCCAAGCTTCCTGCCATCTGGGACCTCTATACCAGGCGGTGTCAGAGGAAGGCCCTAAAAATGTTCTAAGACTCCAGCCACCCTAGTCATAGACTGTTCTCTCTGCTACCACACAGCAAGCGGTACCAGAGCGCCAAGTCTAGGTCCAAGAGGCTTCTAAACAGCTTTTACCCCCAAGCCATAAGACTCGTGAACATCTAATCAAATGGCTACCCAGACTATTTGGCTACCCCCCTTTTACGCCGCTGCTACTCTCTGTTATTATCTATGCATAGTGACTGTAATAACTCTACCTACATGTACATATTACCTCAATTACCTCGACTAACCGGTGTCCCCGCACATTGACTCTGTACTGGTACCCCCTGTATATAGTCTCGCTATTGTTATTTTACAACTGCTCTTTAATTACTTGGGCTTGTAAGTAAGCATTTCAATGTATATTTTATTGTTCTATTTGTTGTACCTGCTGTATTTGGCGCATGTGACAAATAACATTTGATTTGATATGAAATAGGAACCTTTTCATAATGTTCCCTAATGGACATCAAAACACACTGAACCAAAATATAAATGCAACATGTAAAGTGTTGGTCCCATGTTGGCTGAGCAGAAATGAAATATTCCTGAAATGTTCCATACGCAAAAAAATTATATTTTTCAACAATTTGGTGAACAAATTTGTTTACATCCCTGTTAGTGAGCATTGCTCATTTGCCAAGATAATTTGCCACCAGACAGGTGTGGCATATCAAGAAGCTGATTAAACAGCATGATAATTATAAAGCATGATAATTATACACTATGATAATTATACATGTGCATCTTGTGCTGGGGACAATAAAAGGCCACAAAAAAAATATATGTTTTGTCACACAATACAATGCCACAGATGTCTCATGTTTTGAAGGAGGGTACAATTGGCATGCTGACTGCAGGAATGTCCACCAGAGCTGTTGACAGAGAATTGAATGATAATTTCTCCACCATAAGAGGAGACTGCTCCAATAACTTGTCCTGCCAGCCTGTAAATATGCCATAGTGTATGCTCTCATGGGATTGTAGTTTCCGTGTCAACATGTAACCACACAAGAGAGATGGATCTATATTGAGTTTATGACAAGCAACTCATTTTGATTATATTTACTCTATTTATGTATTAACCCAGCAAACAGGGGATGTCCTAAGGACATTCGTCAACATTCCCATTAACAGTACAATGCCACAAATTCTCCAAAGTTGTTTTGGAGAATTTTGATCTAGGTCCAACCGACCTCACATCTGCAGACCACGTGTATAGCGTTGTTTGGGCGAGCGGTTTGCTGATGTCAACGTTGTGAACAGGGTGCCCCATGGTGGTGGTGGGATTATGGTATGGGCAAGCATAAGCTACAGACAACGAACACAATTGCATTTTATTGATGGCAATTTGAATGCAGAGAGATACCGTAATGAGATCCTAAGGCCCATTGTCCTGCCATCATCTCATGTTTTACCATGATAATGCACGGCCCCATGTTGCAAGGATCTGTAAACAATTTCTGGAAACTGAAAATGTCCCAGTTCTTCCATGGTCTGCATACTCACCAGACATGTCACCCATTGAGAATGTTGGGGATCATCTGGATTGACGTGTACGACAGCGTGTTCCACTTCCCGCCAATATCCAGCTACTTCGCACAGCCATTGAAGAGGAGTGAGACAACATTCCACATTCCACAATCAACAGCCTGATCAACTCTATGCGAAGGAGATGTCACACTGGATAAGGCAAATGGTGGTCACACCAGATACTGACAGGTTTTCTGATCCACACCCCTACCTTTTTTTGAAGGTACAGTATCTGTGACCGCCAGATGCATATCTGTATTCCCAGTCATGTGAAATCCACAGATGATGGCCCAATGAATTTATTTTAATTGACTGATTTACCTAAATGAACTGTAACTCAGTAAAATCTTTAGAAATGTTGCATGCTACGTTTGCATTTTTGTTCAATATATCTTATCATAATGTTATACTGCAACCAAACCGGTATCTGTACTGAACGCCCTCTTATGGTCCCAAGGTTAATGTCATGTTTTAATGTTCCTTCAATGTTCTCAGAAGATCAGTGGGATAACGTCTTGCTGAAACCCTTAGGGACTTAATGGGAACGTTGCCGAATGTCCTTATGACATCCCCTGTTTGCTGGGTTAATACATAAATAGAATAAACAGAATCAAACCTCCAGCAATATAGATCCATCTCTATGGAATGGTTACATGTTGACTCTGAAACTACAATCCCATGAGACCATACTCTATGGTATATTTAGAGGCTAGCGAGACACGTTATTGGAGCAGTCTCCTCTGTCAAGCAAGAAGACACTTCATGGACATAATACTTTTCTTTCACACCTCAGAAATCTGATTATGTACAGATATTATTGGGAACTTTTTTGGGGGAAATAAGAGATTGAGGGAGGATGTGAATTAGTTTTGTTAAAACTGTTGTGTTTAGTCTGAGCCTAAACATAATCAAATGATTCACACTTGAATTCATTCACATCCATATACACTCAATCCTTGTAAGGACTAAGAATTTTTGCATTGACCAGGGGAAGAAAATTAACAAAAGCTATGGAGAACTCAACCCAAGTCAAGTTCTTTTATCTCTTTGGCTTACAAGAGACATTTAACAACAAATCGGTGTATTTTATCTTGTCTCTTATCACATACCTTCTCATTATCACTGTGAATCTGACTCTGATCATAACAATCATTCAGGAGAAAGGTCTCCATGAGCCCATGTATATCTTTCTGTGTAGTCTATGTGCCAATGGATTGTATGGAACTGCTGGTTTCTACCCCAAGTTCTTACTGGACCTTCAGTCAGATGTTCAGGTGATATCTTATGGTGGATGTTTGACTCAAGCCTATGTAATATACACATCTGTCATGTGTGAAATTTCTACTCTAACAGTGATGTCTTTCGACAGGTATGTGGCAATATGCAGACCACTACTATACCATACCATTATGACATCTTTAACTGTTAGAAAGTTACTCTTATTTTCTTAGGGTTGTCCTTCATTTATAGCACTCATAGCAGTTAGTTTAACCGTCAGGCTTCCTTTGTGTGGATCTCGCATTGATAAAATATTCTGTGACATTCCGTCTATACTGAAACATGCATGTTTACCCATTACCATTAATCAGAATTTGAACAAATTTGTAATATTGGTTCATGTTTTACAGTTACTTTTCGTTGTATTTTCTTACTGTCAGATTGTAAGGACTTGTGTAAAGTCATCTAAGGGAAGGATTAAGTTCACACAGACATGTGTGCCACATTTAATAACAATATTTATGTTCATCACAGTGACCCTGTTTGACAATTTGCAAGGGTGGAATAATGTAAATAGTACGCTAAATATGCGTAATGCAATGGCCGTACAATTCCTTGTTATACCACCTGTCTTAAACCCTGTCATATATGGACTTAACCTCCAGCAGATTCGAAGGGCAGTTTTTAGAAAGTGTAATGCACATAAAATCATTGATATGAGACATTAGTTACATGATCTTACACAAGAGGGAGACTTACTTATATCAGAAGCAAGGATAAAATGCGCCTTGGTCGACCAAGAATAGTCTTTTCTTTCGACCAATCAATTTGTCAAAATTTTAAAACATGTATTTTTCCATATATAGACACCTCCAATGAGCCTATTTATCTTACCATTTCTACCAACCTGCGTGCCAGTTGTGATTTTCATAGGCACATATTTGTGGAACACTTCCATTTAATTTATAATAGTATTTGTACCTCAAAATCATTGTCTGTGGTTAATCTACATTCTACAATATGAATCTAAATAAAAATGATACAAATCTAAAAGTAACTTTTATTGCCACTGCCAACTATGTAGAAATAGCTTACATAAAGCCAACACATAAAAACATTGTAGCCTTCAGGCAGAAAAATATCCTGATAAATTTAAATATCCTATAAATCACATTGGCTATGCATGGCCTGTCTGCAACAAACTCGAAACACTGTATCAACTATCAACTGGGTCAGTCATTTTATGACGTTTCCACTGGATCAGAGCATTACATTTTTCCCTTTCATGCTGAGTGGTTATCAAAAGGGAGAGAGCTGGAAATATTGTTCAAATACTATTGTCATTTTAACAGATTCTAAAAACAGACTTTGTTTACTTGCTGTTTTGAGGTGTAGAAAAATTACTTTGAGAAGCTCCACAGCTCATTAGTGGTGGTGAGTTAAGACAATCAGAAATACTGTCAGACATCCCTAAATGGGCACATTTATAGGCCTACATTTGCACGCAGGCCAGGTAGACTAGTCGTACTTCTATATGCGTAATCAGGTGCGAGTCCTTACTCAACATTGACAGGAGAGTTTCAAACAAAAAACTATGAACAAATTGATAAATCTCGTAAATGGAATTAAATTAACAAAAACATGTTTCTCACAATATAGCATAGGTTGTGAGTTCTGCAAAGCACATATCCACTCCGACATTGAGAACAGTAAATTACCGTAACCAAATAAACATTGCAGATTAGAAATTATGTGAATTAGCGGTAAATGTAGGCTCCTACTGGTGATATTTGTAATGGGGAATTTATAGAGATAGCAAACAATGCACACAATGAAGTTATGAAACAATGAATACTCATGAAATGGCGGGAGAGAGCCACAATCCCCATATTCTTGGACCGTGGTACCCCGCGGCCTCCTCAGTGGATTAGTCCACTGAGACAGGCACAAATCAGATACAGTAGGTGTCTCGTGTGCCATAAAAATATATATTTGGGACTGCTTGACACAAAAAATGTGTCATTGCAGACCCCATTTGTCATACAGTATTCCATAAGGTACCCAGACCTTGTCAAAGTTGTACAGTATACCCTTAATCTTGTAATAAATAAAATCTAGTGATAACATATTTTGGCATTTCTGCCATCCATTGTGACATTGTGGGAGGATGACCAACCTACCAATTAATGGCAATGCATTTCTTACCTGCTATAAATGCTATGGTTACACAGTTTCTTCTTATAACAGCCTCCAGTATCAACATTTCCAAGCAAACAAAAAAAGGGAAATTGAGAATCTGTAGACATGCTGAGACAAAAGAACATAGTCTTTGCCAGAATGTAGCCAGCTCAGATGAGGCATGACAAAGAATTGCCTTGGTGTACATATATACATTATATTATCCAAGAATAGAGTCAATGGTTCAATAATTGAAATGACCATTATTCCCAGATAACTGTAGCCTATCCATCACCTCAAGATGGATCTTTGTATCTATTCACTGATTATTATAATAGACTGCAAAATTCACCTGAGCTCTGTAGACTGGCCTTCCCTCGCTGTCTGACCCTGCTGGGACACCTGTCACCATCTGATCCTGCTAAGACATGATGAGCATAATGTTGTGTACTGACGGTGCACCATGCCAGTGAAGCCTGTAGAGCTGTTTATGCCGTGTCAGTGTGAAAAGGGATTTATATAGGAAAACTGACAGATAAATAACGTTACATTGCTATAATGACTCTAATAAAAACTCACATTGCGCTGTCAAAAAACATCAGAATAACGGTCTTCAATCGTTTGGCCGCTGGTTCCATTTCATACACAAATCCAAAAAGGTTATTAAGTTGTGATAACGCATCTATGTGCTCATAACCAGGCCTCCTCAGTGTAATAAGTGGAATAAAATAAGTGGATCATCACGACCACTTTGAATAAAATTCATTATTTCATTGATGCAATAAGAAAAATAGTCAACTAGAAAGTATGGTTGAATGTAGGCTACACATTTAGAGTGATATAATGTGCATAAACAAGATACAAGAAATGCAGAACAGAAATATCACATTCTGAAATTCTATTTAATTTAATCACTACATTTTTTTTAATCCAAGTTTAACGTATATTATATATTCATATTCTGACAAATCGAAATTATGTATTTTACAGTCTTATGGTGGTATGAATGATTGTTTTGGAAATTGCACAAAGTAGGCTATGTGTAGCTTCAGGCAGTAAATCAAATGATTTACACTTGTCATTGGACAAACCTTGAGTTGGATTGACATATTGACTAGCCAACCATTGATTGTAGCTTTGTTTGCCCTCTGATGTAGTGGTAGTGTTATGATTTTTTCTTCTAGCATAACGGGATGGGAAATAGCCTACTATACAGAGCTACATTGTTGCAGTATCGGGTAGCCTTGAATGGATAGATCCTCTAACAAAGACTTCATTCTATATGTAAAATGCTCACCTGCAATGCAAGTTCACCAAGTTTGAAAGTGTAACTTTGTGGGGGGCAGTGCAGCTTTGAGAAAATACGTGAAACCACAAAGTTCATTGTAAATGTCAAATAGCATGTTAGTTAACAGCCAAAGAGGTGTGTGTATTGGAGGCATGCTTTGATGTGGGTGTTTCTTGTGTGTGTCTTTGCAAGTGGGAAGCATTTGTACATCCAAAACAGTAACACAGTTATAAGCTGTGTTCGAATACTCATACTAACCACACTAACCATACTATTTGTGACGTGAATTGAGTATGTAGTATGCTTATTGGTCATAGTATGGATATAGTTAGTATGCCAAAAGTTCCCGGATGTACTAAATTCACCAAAATATGAGGTATACACACAGAGGACACTATTTCCGTACTTTAGGCCCCATAATGCAATTCTTCAGGAAATGGGCGAGGCGTCACATCGTTTTCAGATTTGAAGAAAATGGCGGAAAATATGGAGCTGAAGTACAACGAGAGCGGATACAAATTCATTGCTTTAACTATATATGACAAATGTTAAGAAAATGTTGAGCAATGTAATTAAGTTATGACTTTTCAAATAAGTTACCTCACTAGTTATGTTGGCTGACACTTTGTTAGCTACGCTGTCCTTACGAACCACATAGCATAATATTACAGCAGTACGTACCGGTATGTTAGCTAGCTACCTAACGTTAGTTGGCTACTTATACATCAAACTTGCCAGTATATTAACTATGGGCTATCTAACTAACTACCCAATGGTTAATGACTTGATTGTTCCCATCATTCTTAGCTTAGTTAAATGGTATAGTTGTTGTGCGTTCACAATGGACATTCGGGTGCTTTCGTAAATTCTCTCTGGCTATCTACTCAGATTTCAAAGCACTCTCGTCTGAGTGTACCAGAGCGCAGAATAATGAATTTACGTGCGCTCAACACCCGTTGAATATGGCCGGTGTCAGTAAACATCAGCAAAAAAGCGTAACTAAATTGCCAGCAGCACAGTTACAGTCACCAACCCTCTGGATAACATGAAAACTGCCTAACCAGCTCTGCTAAGGCGAGTAAAATGGTCAGAGTGGTCTCATGTGTGTCTGGGAGTAGCTAGCAAGCTAGCCAACGTTAGCTTGGGTGCTTGACTGCCGTTGTAAGGTCAGAATACTCAGTGTGCGCACTGACAATCTGACAACGCTTTGAATTTACGAGCGCACTCTGGCACTCCAGATTGAATTTAAGAACACACCCGAAGTCGTAAAATGTCTAACTAGTAATTTGTTGTGCTAACTAGCTAGCAAGAGGTTGCATAGCAACAGCATCATCTTCCGGTAGACAGGCGAAGAGCTGAAAGAATACTGTTAGTTTACAGTATACTAAAATGAACTAATAGTATATAGTATGTCGTATATACTCATTAAGTATGTAGTATACAGTATGTTAGTATGGGTATTCTAACACAACTATAGTCACAAGTTGACATTCATCGTCTTGTCCTGGAGGCAGAACTGAGCACTTTCCACTTAGATAGGCCAGCTGCAAAGTCAAAATTTGATATATTGTGATAATTCACAAAAAACAAACATTTGCTTTTTGGTCTTAATTTAAGGTTAGAGTTAAGCATTAGCAGTGGCCATTTTAGCATGTAAATCTTGGTGGGGCAAACAAAACATGTTGCACCGGACGTGTCACCATTCCGGTGCAACCTGTGCCGGCTCCACGCACCAGGCCTCCAGTGCGCCTTCCCAGCCCGGTACGTCCTGTGCTGGCTCCCGCACTCGCCCTGAAGAGCGTGTCGCCAGTCCGGTGCAACCTGTGCCGGCTCCACGCACCAGGCCTCCAGTGCGCCTTCCCAGCCCGGTACGTCCTGTGCCGGCTCCCCGCACTCGCCCTGAAGAGCGTGTCACCAGTCCGGTACAACCTGTGCCGGCTCCACGCACCAGGCCTCCAGTGCGCCTTCGCAACCCGGTACGTCCTGTGCCGGCCCCCTGCACTCGCCCTGAAGAGCGTGTCACCAGTCCAGTGCTTCCAGTGACGATCCACGGCCCTGAGCTTCCTGCGCCGGTGCCAAGGCTGGAGCTTTCCTCTGCGCCGGTGCCCAGTCCAGGCACGGCGTCCAGTCCCGCTCCATGGCCGGAGTTTTCCACTGCGCCGATGCTCAGTCCAGGCATGGCGTCCAGTCCTGCTCCAAGGCCGGAGTTTTCCTCTGCGCCGGTGACCAGTCCAGGCACGGCGTCCAGGCACAGTGTCCAGGCACGGCGTCCAGGCACGGCGTCCAGGCACGGCGTCCAGTCCCGCTCCAAGGCCGGAGCCTTCCTCTGCGCCGGGGCCCAGTCCGGGCACGGCGTTCAGCCCGGATCCATGGCTGGATCCGCGGTCTGAGCGGGTGTTACGTCCCGCACCGGAGCCGCCACCGACGCTAGTTGCCCACCCGAACCCTCCCCATCTAGTTTCAGGTTTTGCGGCCGGAGTCCGCACCTTTAGGGGGGGGGGGGATACTGTCACGCCCTGGCCATAGAGAGCCCTCGGGGTTCTCTATGGTGTTTTAGGTCAGGACGTGACTAGGGGGGTTTTCTAGATGTTATTTTCTATGCTGGTGTTGTGTATGGTTCCCAATTAGAGGCAGCTGATTATCGTTACCTCTAATTGGGGATCATACTTAGTTTGTCCTTTTCCCACCTGCGAGTGTGGGATATTGTTTGTGTTAGTGCCTTTGAGCGCTACGTAATTGTTCGATTAGTTGTTTCTTTGTTGTTTTTGTATGTTTCACTACAATTAAATATGTGGAACTCAACGCACGCTGCGCCTTGGTTAAATGATTTAAAAGACGATCATGACACATAAGGGGATGACAAGCAGATAAGAGGCAATCCGTAGTTTCGATTAAGACATTAATGTGTGAGCTAGGACGGACGTAGTCAATATAATGATTTGTTCAGCACTTTTGAAATGTACAGTGACAGAATTCAGAACATGGGCCATTCTTACAGTGTTTTCCCTGTGTAGTAAGTCAGAACCGTAGGTTAAATAAAGGGGGTATATAAGCAGACAATGAAAGCCCTTACAATATTCGATGATTACATTTCTCTTAAACAGGTTAAGAGAAATGTGCACCACCAAGTCAGAACAGAAGGCTGAATTTAAGAGGGGAAAATAGACCAAATGATTAGGGTGAGGCACATGGGCTACTAACAGCTTACTACACAACATACACTTAGTATTACTTTCTTAGCTACAGTATACATATCTCCCTGGCATATTACATCATTTATGCAGCAGCATACAATACATTTTTGGACTCACCGTGTTGTGCTATGCTCACTTGAACAGGAAGATGGCGCGGCGGTCCTTCGTAGGCAAATTTTGTCATCAAACTTTTCTTCAAAGTCTGGCATTCTCTGGATTTATGGTGCTTTCAAGACAACTGGGAACTCTGAAAAAAACAACGTTGAATCATGATGACATCACTGATCTTCAGGTCGTAGCTCTAGAAAGGAGGCCTGAGTTTCAGATTTACAATTCCAAGTTGGATGACCGTTCAAAATGTAATTTCCCAGTCTGAGATTTTTTCACGAGTTCCCGGTTGTCTTGAACTCACTGAAGTCTTATTTCTCAGTTACAAGTTAAGTTGTTTTGAGCGCGGCACAAATCATGCTTCATTGACAGCATGGCCAATGTTGAATGTTTTTCATTTTAAGCTTGGAAAAGAGACCCTTAATTCCAGACTTGGGACCACACAGCCACTCCACTGAATAGCAGGCTAGTGATTGCTTTGCAATGCTTGCAGTTAACCACTGATTCCTTCCAAACCCCTCATTGTTGAATTTGTGATTTCCAAACTTGTTGTGTAATGTTTATGTCCAATGGCCGATGAGCACCGATACATTTTATCTATAATTTCGCTTCATTATTTCTCTTCATATGACAAGGATTGAAAAGGATTTGACAGTTGATTGTTGACTTGATTCATGATGATGACTGTCAGGTAAGATTATGAAAGTATGATGATGACACGATCAGTCCAATCAAAGCTACTGTAGATATAACGTGATTTGACGTAATTTTATCTGTGGCCAATGACCTTGAGCCTTCTTGGATGGGCACTTCTAATGTAACTCTATGGCAGCACCCAAGGGGCTTGAATTTTAGAGTTGTACCCTTAGACTTGGTGGTGATGTAGTGTCCCCATGAGTGACAGAACACTGAGCCAATCATGGCGCAACTAGAGAACATTACCAACACCTGCGTTCCGTATTTTCCGCAGGCTGCCCAACCACCACAGAAAGCACTGAGTCAAGCTGAAACACCTGCATTTTGGAGCTGCCTTACTCAAGAAAGCAAAACAAAGACCATGGTTGTATGCGGCTTCATTAACTGAATATTTTTTTTTACATTGTTTGCAAACTTATATGTGGACTTTGTGGCTAAGCCAGCTAGTGACCACTCTGCAGAGCTGCCTCCAGATCAAGATTCATGATGAAAACGCTAACCTCCATTATAGTCACTCACTTCTCAGCTCTGTTAGGGTGACTAAAATGTTGAGAGTGAGTTCTCTCATTTGTGTCACTGTGACTTATCTCATTCATCTTACAAATGTTATAACAGGAATGGCCAATCCTCTTCCTGGTGAGACACTGGGTAACCTAACATATACTGTAGGCTTTTTGAACAACAATATGCAACAATATTCAAAGCTACTCTGTCAAGTGTGCTTTATTATTAATACTCTCAGAAAATAAATGATGTCAATGATGCTTGTGGGGACAATACTGTCAAATCATTTATACATTTTTTTGGTTATTGAGTTCTGAAAACACATCTATCTATGTTCTTAACCAGGCCTCTACCTCTGTGTATGTCTCAAAATTAAATTGATCATCACAACTGCTTTTGAAGGCAATTCATTGTTTCATTGATGCAATAACAACAATATGCATGTAACAAGAAAGTATGGTTGAATGTAGGATACACATTTGGAGTATTATAAATTTAATAAGCAAGATAAAAGAATACGGAACAGAAATATCACATTCTGAATTTCAATTTAATTTAATCACTACACACATTTTCCCCTACTTTGAACATATATTCTATATTCATATTCGGACAAAATTATTGTCTATAATAATATTCTGACAATTAGAAATGATGTATTTTTGCTGTCTTATAGACAATGTATAGCTTCAGTTAGTAACAGTAAAAGAAACAGAGCAACTCCCAAATATGAGGGACTAACCTCCAAATATGCGGAGACAAATGATTTACACTTGTGATTGGACAAACCTTGCATCTTGAGTTGGATTGACATATTGACTAGCCAACCATTGATTGTAGCTTTGCTAGCCCTTCCCTCTGTGATGAAGTAGTGGTAATGTTATCAGTTTTTCTATTAGGCTAAGAGGATGAAAAGTAACTTCTATACAGAGCTTCATTTTGCTGTACCGCGGTCAACGGAATTGGAACGTTCGTTAATTAACAGACACCTCAAACTAATTTTAACTATTTGATTTCAGTGCCAGGGTAGCTATGTTTGTTTTGAAACAAAATTTGTTTCGTAACAAGAGTATCACATAAAAGTGAAATAAAAAGTTTGACAGTTGTCTGCGTTGAGTTTCTTGTTAAAGTATTTAGCCATCGCTGGGGGATTTAGCCTTGAATTGATTGGTCCTCCAACAAAGACTTAATTCTTTATGTATGCCTACCTTATACACTTTTGTTCCAGCCCTTCCAGTACCATGTTCATCTGTACAAACAATAGTACGCAAGTATAAACACCATGGGACCACGCAGCCGTCATGCCGCTCAGGAAAGAGACGCGTTCTGTCTCTTAGAGATGAACGTACTTTGGTGCGAAAAGTGCAAATCAATCCCAGAACAACAGCAAAGGACCTTGTGAAGATGCTGTAGGAAACAGGTACAAAAATATCCACAGTAAAACGAGTCCTATATCGATGTAACCTGAAAGGCCGCTCAACAAGGAAGAAGCCACTGCTCCAAAACCGCCATAAAAAAAAGTCCGACTACGATTTGCAACTGCACATGGGGACAAAGATTGTACTTTTTGGAGAAATGTCCTCTGGTCTGATGAAACAAAAACAGAACTGTTTGGCCATAATGACCATCATTATGTTTGGAGGAAAAAGAGGGAGGCTTGCAAGCCGAAGAACACCATCCCAACCGTGAAGCACGGGGGTGGCAGCATTGTGTTGTGGGGGTGCTTTGCTGCAGGAGGGACTGGTGCACTTCATAAAATAGATGGCATCATGAGGGAAAATTATGTTATGTGGACATCTCAAAACATCAGTCATAAAGTTAAAACTTGGTCGCAAATGGGTCTTCCAAATGGACAATGACCCCAAGCATAATTCCAAAGTTGTGGCAAAATGGCTTAAGTACAACAAAGTCAAGGTATTGTAGTGGCCATCACAAAAAAAATAAAAAGTATACAAAAGTACCAGAGATTTTCTTTAAGAGGCATTAAAAGAAGACAAAAAGTATCCATCAAATGCATTTGGTGTGTCATCATAGTGGTCTCTGACTTGTGGTCAGATTCGATCAAGTGGAACAAACTTAAACTTGCGCCTTTTTTTCAATGCTGAATTGAATGTCATTGAGAAAACAGAAAGCTGTCATGTATTTTTCGCAAAACATCCTTTCTGAATTTAAAGTAATCCAAGAAGTAATTTTTAAAAAATCAGATTACATAATTTTTGTTGGTAACGTAATTACAGTTACTCCAACCCTGCAAAAGCACACATCAAAATGTACACACATGCAGACAGACACACCAAAGTAATTTAATACATACAAAATCAAATCAAATTTGATTGGTCACATACACATGGTTAGCAGATATTAATGCAAGTGTCGCTAAATGCTTGTGCTTCTAGTTCCGACAACGCAGCAATATCTAACAAGTCCACAACAAATACCTAATGGAATAAGAAATGGAATAAGAATATATAAATATATGGATGAGCAATGACAGAGTGGCATATAGGCTAACATGTAATAGATAGTATAGAATACAGTATATACATATGAGATGAGAAATGCAAGATAGGTAAACATTATTAAATTGGCATTATTAAAAGTCACTAGTGTTCCATTTATTAAAGTCACCAAATATTTCAAGTCTGTATGTAGGCAGAAGCCTCTTTGTGCTAGTGATAGCTGTTTAACAGTGTGATGGCCTTGAGACTGAAAAACAGCTTCTCGGTCCCATCTTTGATGGACCTGTACTGACGTCGCCTTCTGGATGGTAGTGGGGTGAACAGGCAGTGGCCAGGGTGGTTGTTGTCCTTGATTATATTTTTTGCCTTCCTGTGACATCGGGTGTTGTAGGTGTCCTGGAGGGCAGGTAGTTTGCCCCCGGTGATGCATTGTGCAGACCGCACCACCCTCTGGAGAGCCCTGCGGTCGTAGGCAGTGCAGTTGCCGTACCAGGCGGTGATACAGCCCGACAGGATGCTCTCAATTGTGCATCTGTAAAAGTTTGTCAGGGTTTTAGGTGACAAGCCACATTTCTTCAGCCTCCTGAGGTTGAAGAGGCGCTGTTGCACCTTCTTCACCACGCTGTCTGTGTGGATAGACCATTTCAGTTTGTCCGTAATGTGTACGTCAAGGAACTTAAAACTTTCTACCTTCTCCACTGCTGTCCCGTCGGTGTGGATAAGGGGGTGCTCCCTCTGCTGTTTCCTGAAGTCCACGATCATCTCCTTTGTTTTGTTGACGTTGAGTGAGAGGTTATTTTCCTGATACCACACACCGAGAGCCCTCACCACCTCCCTGTAGGCTGTCTCGTCGTTGTTGGTAATCAAGCCTACTACTGTTGTCGTCTGCAAACTTGATGATTGAGTTGGAGGCGTGCATGGCCACGCAGTCATGGGTGAACAGGGAGTACAGTAGGGGGCTGAGCACGCACCCTTGTGGGGCCCCAGTGTTGAGGATCAGCAAAGTGGAGATGTTGATTCCTACCTTCACCACCTGGGGGCAGCCTGTCAGGAAGTCCAGGACCTAATTGCACAGGGCGGGGTTGAGACCCAGGGCCTCAGTAGACACAAGCACACATTGAAAATGTACACACACATGTAACACTTTACCTGATTATAGATTGGCATTCATAGAGCCTTTATGAAAACATTTATGACATACATTTTCTAAATAAATCAGAATAGAACACACCTTTTCTTAGGCTGGGATTTACTCCGATAACGTTATAAATTGAACGGTTACCGTAATAACTTTTCTGCTTATGCCATCCGGTGGTTATTACATTCTCATGTGAGTAGCAACATTTTTTTTAAAGAAAAACGTAACAACTTCAACCAATCATGTAATAACTTAACAAAACAATATTTAAGTATTATTTCCCTTATTTGGATGGATATGGAATAGTCCCAAAGGTGCAAAACCCATCAATCTGGCACTCCAGGCATGCTCAAGCAAACCCTCAAAGTATTTCAACGATTTCAAATACTATTTGAACCCAGATCTGGATGGCGCAGAACTAACCCAGTCAGTAACACTAGCAACCATCCAGCTCAATCCCACCAGATATTACTATAAAATACCTTGACAAAAATAATAATACTGTAACGAAACCGGGACTTTTGTTTTGAAGATTACATATTTATTTAACCTTTATTTAACTAGGCAAGTCAGTTAAGAACAAATTCTTATTTACAATGACGGCCTACCCCGGCCAAACCCTAACTGGACAGCCGGTTGTGAAACAGCCTGGAATCGAACCAGGGTCTGTAGTGACGCCTGGGATGCAGTGCCTTAGACCCCTGCGGCACTCGTGAGCCCTGATTGATTTTGTATTAATGTGGTATTAAATAAATGGAGCCAGCACACATAAGCTCCACCAGGTACCTTTATACACAAACAACCTTTAGATCCTGCAAGGATCTTCGTCAGGTATTAATGTGGTATGAAGTTTATTATGAATGATACTGCAACATTCATGAAGGGGTTACAAAATGATTGCATGAAGGCAGGGCCCTTTACAGAGAGGGGGAGCAACAGTTCCTTAATTGTTTGGCTGTATAATACAACCAATGTCTACATTAAGGATCTGGCAGTCTCTCCTGTTTTCTTCAACTGAATTTAATATAAAACTTGTGTTTGTCATAGAATGATGCCAGGACTAGTTCATGTGGATAGACTGAGTGTTGTGCTTCATTTGACAGTGCGTATCTTTCTGCCACGAAGTGACGGGACTTTCAGCAAATGAAATAGGCTGGACTTTCCCACTTCCGGTGGCTATGTAATGTAATACGACACCAGAGTCATTTATTGAAGAGACAACTTCAGAAGCAAATAAACATTGATAAAACAATTCAAATACACAGTCCCCAAAACGACCTTAAACAGAGGATTATTTAGCAATTATCATGCATTCATTGTAATACATGACCTGTATTTAATCAAAAGCAGTAGCACTATTTATATTTCTTATTGTGCGCATTCGGAAAGTATTCAGGCCCGTTGACTTTTTCCACATTTTGTTAAGTTATAGCCTTATTCAAAAGTGTATTAAATGTACTTATTCCTAATCAATCTACACATAATACCCCATAATGACAAATTGAAAACAGGTTTAGACATTTTTGCAAATGTATAAAAAAAAAAAAATCAGGCCTTTACAGTAGAGTGGCCAGATGGAAACCACTCCTCAGTAAAAGTTACATGACAGCCCTCTTGGAGTTTGCCAAAAGCCATCTAAAGACTTTCAGACCAGGACAAAACCAGATTCTATGGTCTGATTAAAACAAGATTGAACTCTTTGGCCTGAATGCCAAGCATCAGATTTGGAGGAAACCTGGCACCATCCCTATGGTGGCAGCATCATGCTGTGGGGATGTTTTTCAGCAGCAGGGACTGGGAGACTAGTCAGGACCAAGGGAACGATTAAAGGAGCAAAGAGAGAGATCCTTGATGAAAACCTGCTCCAGAGCACTCAGGACCTCAGACTGGGCCCAAGGTTGACCTAACATGACAACCCTAAGCACACAGCCAAGACAACGCAAGAGTGGCTTCGGGACAAGTCTCTGAATATCCTTGAGTGGCCACCCCAGAGACCGGACTTGAACCCGATCGAACATCTCTGTGAGACCTGAGAATCGCTGTGCAGCAAACGCTCCCAATCCAACCTGATAGAGCTGGAGAGGATCTGCAGAGAAGAATTGGAGAAACTCCCCAAATATGTGTGCCAAGCTTGTAACCAAGAAGACCCAAGGCTGTAATCGCTGCCAAAGGTGCTTCAACAAAGTAGAGTCCATTTCTAAAAACATGTTTTTGCTTTGTCAGTGTGGTATTGTGTGTAGAATGAGGGGGAAAAAAAATATTTCATCAATTTTACAATAAGGCTGTAACATAAAATGTTGAAAAGGTCAAGGGGTCTGAACTTTGACTGCACTGTACATCAATTAAGTATTAAACACGATCCACACTCCAACACGTGGTAGCCATACAACAGTGACCATAAATAATACATCGTAATTATCAGTTATTTGACAGGGACATTGTAGATGTTTTTTTTTTTCAAAAGGAGTGGGTCAGTCCCATGCCTTTCACATGTGTTTATTGGACAGGATATAGAGAGGAGTGGTTGGGAGGAGAAAGTGCTAGAGCAGTGGGTCAGATTCAAACCCATGCTCACTGCGGTAGGTCAGTACATGTAATCCAGAGACCGTAGTTTAGACTGCTGGATCGCCACAGGGATTAGGCATTATTATATCAGGGCCATTGTACTTCCAGTTTATCCAGGTATTTGGGGACCCTGGAGGAGTTTTGCAACCATGTTGCTGTGTTGTCATCTTTGGTCTATGTAGTGCTGTCTCTAAATTTATATTGTATTTATTTTAATCACAGGCCCCCGTCCCCGCAGGAGGCCTTTTGGTAGGCCGTCATTGTAAATAATATGTTCTTAATTGACTTGCCTAGTTATTTATATATATATATATATTTTTTTTAACTGCTGCCCCCATTGTTTATCCAAAGACCTGGGCTGTCCTGTAGCTGCTTCACAAGGGCTCTAATGTCATAGTGGAGAGCCTCCTAGTAAACCTGTTACACACACAACCACACATAGGACTCTCATGTTATGAAGTGTTGTAACTACTGGGGGCAACAGGTCTCAGGGAAGGTGACATCAATGCACGATAGGCTAGCTCATTGGTTCAGGGTTCTGACTTATGGGCTAGTGTGTGTCATAAACCTCATTGGCGTTGGTGGGCAGTTTGGGTTTTTGACCACTATGGAACATTGGGGCCAGTTGGGAGTCGGAGTGTTTACATAGCGTAGAGAGACGTGAACACGACCACCCACGTTCAGCTGCACTACAGAACAACTCTGGGGACAGGAAGACTGCTATGGTTAGGATAGGATAGAGACAGGAGGGATATAGGTTAGGGATAGGGACTGTCAGTTTAAACCAGTGACATCAAGCACATGAGGTAATGAAGTAGGATCTGGCGGTGCAGAATACTGTTCAATTTGAGAAGGGCATGCATTCCTCTGCCCGGTCATGTCATGGGCCATAGCCCAGTAATCGACTGCCTCAGTGGCACGGAGGTGTTTCTATTGGTGTGGTCAAGTCCAGAGTTTCAGGTGTCACTATTCCTATGGTCTCGGCCTCTCCAGGCAAGGCCCCAGGTGGGTATCCGTGACAGGTTTGTACTGAAGGACAATTTTGCTGCCCCAACGGTGCGCAGTTCAGGGAAAGTGCATTTATATTTTTGTAAAGCTTTGTCCCATGTTTCATAAGCTGCAATAAAAGACCTGAGAAATGTTCCTTAAGCTTATAGTTCTGTTTTATAAGGTATATTATTTACCAAAACTAAGAGATTTTTTTATTTATTAAGTAGTTATTGAGGTGGCATTTCCTTACCTGGCTACCCAGACTCCTTGCTACTTACCATTCACCAACTGTAAAAGTGCCATAAACCAAACAATTATCAAATTAATTAATTAGCATGGTTGGAACAGGAATATTTCACAAGTTGACAGACAACACAAGGTGTATTTTCCAGGTTTTATTTTTGTACAGAAGCAAAATTCAGGGTCCTGCTTCCATCTGAACAAATGGTTGACACCTGGAGAAGAAAATACAGAATCAGACATTAGCACACCATCCCTAACCCTACCAGAACCACAGCTTGTGACTTATGCACAACATACAGTAGCTTAGCTAGATGTTCATCAGTCTAGAAACATGCTCAAGGTCAATTCCACCACCAGTATATTGTCTGACTCAAAAGGCACCCAATTCCCAATACAGTGTACTGCTTTTGAACAGAGTCTTACGGGTCCTGGTCAACAGTAACGCAAAATTAAGGGAATATGGCACCATTTGATAAAGTCAGGAAGCCCTTCTCAGACAAATGCCTCGATGTCTTCAACTGAAGAGACCCGCTGCTCTGGGGAACTGAACACAGAGACACAGAACGTGACCCTGACCCAGCGACCCCAGACAGGCTGTGTCCCATTCCGTCTCGTCATCGTATCATCACAGAAAGGAAGCGTAAACTAAACAAAATTTGTATATCACACCCTGAGTGCCTATACACTGCTGACATCTAGTGGAATCAGTAGGTACTACATCCAGCGTCCTGGTATAAATAGTTTTTTATAGGCAAAGGCTCAAAGTGAGCTATAAGCCAAAAGGAATGACATTTCCGGATGGAAAAATCTGTTTTTTGCCTGCCAAATGACTTCTCTTACACTCACAGACAAAATGATAACACTTTTGGAAACCTCAGTGTTTCCTATCCAATAGTACTAATTATGTCCATATCTTAGTTTCTGAGCCTGGGTGGCAAGCATTTTACTTTGGGCACGCCAGACTCTCCAAAACCGACCCCTCAGCTGCCGCTCCACAACAAGTTAAGGATATAATACATTACTTTTTCTAACAAAAGAACCATGGATTGTCTTCATTGGACACTTAGGAAGACCTCAGCAGAAGTTCTTCAACAGGTAATTGATTTGTTTTCGCTGTGAAATGTGTTTTGTGTGAACCATGAAGGCTAATGAATTCATGGTAATTGCAAAAATAGTGAAGGTGCTACCCTCAAACAATCAAATGTGGTGCTTTCGCCGTAAAGCCTTTTTGAAATTAACGCTGTGATATTGCCAAGAAACAGAGCTTTTGATGAGTATGAAACACTTGTATATTGGTGCATGTTTAATAATTCAACTTTTGGATTTTGAATTTGGCGCCTTGCATTTCACCTGGTAGTGCTCCCTAATAGGTTAAGACTGATTTACAGTACATTTCTACTATGCGGTGGCTGGGTTAGGGTATAGTACCTGTCTATGCGGTGGGTACAGGAGTCTGTGGCATGGCTGCTGGGGCTTCTGGCTTGGCACCCTTCTGCTCCGACACGGGGGTGGAGGGGATAGTCTCGTCTTTTGGCTCCACAATGCTCACATGGTCTGGCAGAGGCTTCTTGGGGCCGATCTTACCACTGGGGTCCCATGGTAACATGATCTTCACCTTGATGCCCAGCACACCTGACAGACACAAACACATCAGTGCCCTCTACCAAACAGTTCTCATTCTGTGTACGTAGAACAGTGAACTGTATAGAATAGAGTATGAGGGTTAGCCCGTGTGTAGTGTAGCAAGAAAGAGGTTGATCATAATATAACTAGACTTTAGTCATTCCTGGCCCTTCTCAGACAAATGCCTCAATGTCTTCAACTGAAGAGACACGCTGCTCTGGGGAACTGAACCCAGACACACAGAACGTGACCCTGACCCAGCGACCCCAGAGACAAACAGTGTCCCATTCCGACTCGTCATCGTATCATCACAGAAGGAAAACATTTCATCTTTAAAAGCAACAGACCAAAAATTATACTGTTGATGACTCACCTTGACAGCAGAAAAATCTAGGGGTAGGGTACAGGGGTTGATTTGGTATTCACCGTCTAACCATTAGTAGTATTGTCTAGAGGTAGGGTATAGGGGTTGACTTGGGACTCACTGTTTAGGGGTAGGGTAGTAGAGTCTGAGGGTAGGGTATAGGGGTTGATTTGGTACTCACCCTGTCGGAGCAGGACATGGCGTACAGCAGTGTCTACGTAGTAGTTGACTGGGTCTCCACTGTGGATCATCAGGCCGTCAACAAACTTCATGGACTTAGCCCTCTGACCCCTCAGCTTCCCAGAAACGACCACTTCACAACCCTTAGAGCCACTCTCCATGATGAACCTCAGCACACCATAGCAAGCCCTGGAAGAGGGATAGAAGGAGAGGAAAGGGATGGAAAGAGGAGGGATGGTGAAGAAGGTGGAGAAAAGCGGGTGGTGGAGAGCGAGAGGACGAAAGGAGAGGGGGGGAGAAAATGTAAATTAGAAAGAAAATTGTTTTAATACACGTCAACTATGAGATCACATCTGACATTATGAGCAATTTTCCTGGCCCTTCTCAGACAAATGCCTCGATGTCTTCAACTGAAGAGAGACACTGCTCTGGGGAACTGAACCCAGACACACAGAACGTGTCCCTGACCCAGTGACCCCAGACGGACTGTCCCATTCCGACTCGTCATCGTATCATCACTGAAGGGAGACATTGTACTGTATATCATGAGAATGGTAGTTTAAGTGGACTGTAACAGCAGGGGCATGTTCTGCTCAATGGATTCCAAGACACTCATGTTAGCATGCTAAGCTAACCAGTGTCTGCTCAAGATAAAGGATCTAGAACCTGCTTAACTTTCCAAATCCTAACCTGTACCATTACAGGTTAATGCATAACTGACCATAGAGCAGTGTCTATGTGCAACATGTTAGAGCTCACAGGCCAGGGTTAGGCTTACCTACGTACAGCCAGTCCTCCCAGCAACTTGTAGCGCAGGGACTCAGCCTGAGCAATGGCACACAGACCACGGGTTGCAACCTTCTCAGCATACAGCTAGAGGGAGAGAGTGGGGAGGTTAACCCTCTACACATACAGAGAGAGCAGGAGAGGCTACACAGCCTAAAGCTTGAGAGCTTGGTGCGGGTGCTGCAATGTGATAGCCGCGGGACCACCCCAGCAGAGAAGTGTAGCCTCGCGATTCACATTCTTAAAATTGTGGTGGAAATAGTCTCTAGAAGACCGACTACCTCATGCGTTGCTGACTACCTTCTTACCCAACTAGCCACCTGACTCCCTAACAAGAAACCATCTGAATCAACACAGTTCCTGTACTGGATTGAGCCCTTCTCAGACAAATGCCTCGATGTCTTCAACTGAAGAGACACGCTGCTCTGGGGAACTGAACCCAGACACACAGAACGTGACCCTGACCCAGCGACCCCAGAGACAAACCGTGTCCCATTCCGACTCGTCATCGTATCATCACAGAAGGAAAGTGGTTTCTGGTTAACAGTCTGGTGCAACGGCAAAGCTAGAGCTTCTCCAGTCACAGAGTATACCTTTAGACACACTTGAGAAGTTGAGTAACACACTTAAAATCATCCCCAATATGGAATTCACACTTGCTTTCATTTCAACTTCACACAATCATATTCCTCTATCCTCCACACTGCCGTCAGAAGCCAAACTTCTTCTGAACCACAGTTGTCAGCTCCCTGATGCTGGGGTTAGGGAGTATGTCTAATGTTCACACGTAAGCAGCTGTAGTGTGTCTAGTGGATGCATGTCAGTAGTGTGTGTTTACCTCCACGTTGCCCTCAGGGAAGCCAAACCTCTTCTGAACAACAGCGGTCAGCTCCCGGATGCGACGGCCCTTCTCTCCCAGAACATTCTGGGTCCTGAAACAACAATAATACTCCATTACTAAATGTGCTTTGCACGCAATCAGTTATCAGTCCTCTTGTTTTCCTGAAAGTTCCAGCTGTATTTAAATTTTTTTCATAGTTAATCTGATTATCAATTTCATTCAAATCAATAGATATTTTTGAGTTGGTAAATGCAGATTAGCTTGAATGATGCAGGACAGTAGCGGGAAGGCGCCAGCGTTCTCATTATGATGAACACACTTTGGTAATATGGCCCTTTCTAAAGCAGACCACTTTTACCAACCCCAACTCACCATATCTCTAATTAGACACCTAAACATTTTTTTTTAAGCAGCTGCACACACGACAGTCTGATTTGCACCTGTCTCAGTGGACTAAAATTCCACTGTCCAAGAAGGGGAGTGTGGTTAAGATGCACAAGAAACGTCTCACTCCAGAATGTTTGGTTATGGTAATTTTTGTTAATGCATTCAATTATTAATACAGTCGTTTATCATTCTTAATGTGGGAGTTGACATGTTTGCAGAGCTCACAACCCATGCTACACTTGTGAGAAACAAGCCGATTTCTCATTCCATTCACGAGTTGTCAATTTATTGTATTTTGTTTGAAGAGCTCCTATCAATGTCGAGTAAGGACGCGCACGGCCTACTTCTATATGCGTAATCTAATCTATAGGCTACCTGACCTGTGTGCAAATGTAGGCCATAAATGTGCCCACCCGCGAATGTCATAGTATTTCTGATTGTCTTAACTCTTTAGGGCTAGGGTCCCATTTTCCAAATTGTCGCCTGTCTGACGTGCCCAAAGTAAAATGCCTGCCACTCAGACCCAGAAACTAGGATATCCACATAATTAGTACTATTGGATAGGAAACACTGAAGTTTCTAAAACCGTTAAAATAATGTCTGTGGGTATAACAGAACTGATATAGCAGGCAAAACCCTTTTGACATTCCCTGACTTTGAATGGCTGGTAATAGAACTCATTGGGAAATAAGACACAGGTTGCAGTACCTATGGCTTCCACTAGATGTCAACAGTCTCTGGACAGCATTCTATTTTGTCTTGAGAAACAAGTTTGTCTTGAGAAACAAGAACATACAGGATGTTTACATCAGGGGAGCCACGAAGAGTTTTCTGTCTAGTGCACAAGATACACGGGAGCGCGCTGCACGGTGTTTACCTTCTGTATCGTGTAGGTTATTATCCGAATGAAATATAATAGCCAATATAGATTATAAATGATGTTTTTGGGGGGAAAAGTTGACAGGTATAATTTGAACGCATTCTTCACTGTACGACGGGCGAGTAGACTGGAAATGCTTGGTGGATTTTCTGAACATAACATGCCAACCAAACAGAGATTTATGGAAATAATAAATGACTTTTTCTAACAAAAGAACCATGGATTCTCTTGTTTGGACACTTGGGAAGCCCTCAGCAGAAGTTCTTCGAAAGGTAAGCAATTTATTTTAGCTCTTATATGGGTTGTGTGAGACCCGCGCTGGATATGAATTTATGCTAATGTGGAAAATATTGGAGGTGCTATCCTCAAACAATCAAATGTTGTGCTTTCGCCGTAAAGCCTTTTTGACATCTGACAGCGCTGTGATATTGCCAAGAAGCAGAGCTTTTGATGACTATGCAACACTTGTATATTGCTGAATGTTAAATATTTTGAATTTTTATTTTGAATTTGCCGTGCTTTGTTTGCTCCGAAAACGATCCCGTGGTCCCTAAGAGGTTAACTCACCACCAATAACGAGCTTTGGAGCTTCTCAAAGTAATGTTCTCTTCACCTCAAAACACCATCTAAACAAAATCTGTTTTTCAAATCCATTAACTTCTTAAGGAGCGGTGGTGCTCCAGACACCGCTGGAGGCTATTTGTGAAAGGAATAAGAAGTAATCCAGTATTTTATGACGTTTCCACTGGATCAGAGCTTTACGTTTTTTCCTTTCATGTCGAGTGGTTATCAAAAGGGAGAGACCTCTAAATATTTTTCTAATGCATTGAGAATGACAGTTCCTTAAAATAGGACCCAGATTGCAGTACCTATGGCTTCCACTAGATGTCAACAGTCTTTAGACAAGGTTTCATGCGTTTACCATGGAAGATAACCGAATAGAAGAAAATGTAAGGGGATAGAGGAAGTCACTTTAGTTTTTTTGTGCGCGAGACAGTGAGCGCGTTCCTCTGGATTTTACTTTTCTATCGTTTAGGATATTATCCGTATCAAATATTATAGTTAATATACATAAAAGTGTACCTAAGGATACATTACAAATGCTTGATTTGTTTGGGCAAAGTTGATAGGTATAATTTGAATGCTTTCTCTTCACTGTACAATGGGTGAGTAGACTGTGTATTTTCTGAACATAACGCGCCAACCAAATGGAGATTTATGGATATAAACAATTACTTTTTCTAACAAAAGAAACATGGATTGTCTTGCTTGGACACTTCGGATTGCCCTCAGCAGAAGATCAAAGGTAAGCGATTTATTTTAGCTCTTTTATGTGTTTCGTGAGACCCGCGCTGGTTATGAATTTATGCTAATGCAGAATATATGTGAGGTGCTGTCCTCAAACAATCAAATGTTGTGCTTTCGCCGTGAAGCCTTTCTGAAATCTGACAACGCTGTGATATTGCCAAGAGTCTACGCTTTTGAAGACTATGCAACACTTATTGATGAATGTTTTAGAATTCAACTTTTGGATTTTGAATTTAGCGCCTTACATTTCCCCGGGTAGTGTCTGGAATGGGGCGCTAGCGCCCCAATGATCCGTAAGAGGTTAAGCAAACCACCATAGTGTTCTTGGGCACAGGCACTAAGGTAACCTGCATAAATGACTACTGACCCGTAGCACTCACGTCTGTAGCCATGAAGTGCTTTGAAAGGCTGGTCATGACTCACATCAACACCATTATCCCATATAACCTAGACCTACTCCAATTTGCACACCGCCCCAACAGATGACGCAATCTCTATTGCACTCCACACTGCCCTTTCCCACCTGGACAAAAGGAACACCTATGTAAGAATGCCAGTTATTGACTACAGATCAGCGTCCAACACCATTGTGCCCTAAAAGCTCATCAATAAGCTAAGGACCCAGGGTCTAAACACCTCCCACTGCAACTAGATCCTGACGGGCCGCCGCCAGGTGGTAAGGGTAGGTAACACATCCCCTTCTGTACTCCCTGTTCACTCATGACTGCAAGACCAGGCACAACTCCAACACCATCATTAAGTCTACCAATGACAACAGTGGTAGGCCTGATCACCGACAACGACGAGACAGCCTGGCCGTGTGGTGCCAGGACAACAATCTCTTCCCCAACATGATCAAGAAAATTCGAGATGATTGTGGACTACAGGAAAGAGTGAGCACGCCCCCCTTCTCATCAATAGGGCTGCAGTGGAGCAGGTTGAGAGCTTCAAGTTCCTTGGTGTCCACATCACCAACAAACACGGTCCAAGCACAACAAGACAGCCGGGAAGAGGGCACGACAAAACTTACTCCCCCTCAGGAGACTGAAAAGATTTGGCATGGGTGCTCAGATCCTCAAAGGGTGCTACAGCTGCACCATCGAGAGCATCTTGACTGGTTGCATCACTGCCTGGTATGACAACTGCTCAGACTGTCTGCAAGGCACTACAGAGGGTAGTGCGAACAACCCAGTACATCACTGGGGCCAAGCTTCCTGCCACCCAGGACCTCTATACCAGGCAGTGCCCTAAAAATTGTCAAAGACTCCAGCCACCCTAGTCATAGACTGTTCTCTCTTCAACCGCACGTCAAGCATATCCGGAGCGCCAAGTCTAGGTCCAAGAGGCTTCTATCCCCAAGCCATAAGACTCCTGAACACCTAATTAAATGGCTACCCAGACTATTAGCACCCCCTCACACCGCTGCTACTCTGTTGTTAACCTCTCAGGGATCACTGCACAACTTGACCGTTTTGGAGAGCCTGGCGTGCCCAAAGTAAAATGCCTCCCATTCAGGCCCAGAAAATAGGATATGCACATATTTGGTACCATTGGATAGGAAACACTGAATTTTGTAAAACTGTTAACCATTTGTCTTTGAGTAAAACAGAACAGATATGGCAGGCAAAACCCTGAGGAATTTCTGTCCTGGAGAAAGTGGTTTTCACAGAGTGCCTCATTTGGAACCCCTCCCTCATGAAAATGCCCATAAAAGGGCATATGAATGCAGTACCTATCGCTTCCTCTGGATGTCCACAGTCTCGAGAAAGTGTTTTGATTCTGTTCAGATGAAGTAGAGCAGAGAAGAAGAGGGAATAAGGAAGTGCCTCTTTGGAAGTCTATAGTAGTGGGCGCGCGCTCTTGGGAAGCGTGCACTGTGTTTTCCTCCGTCTGTAGAGCTCAGTTTATATTCCGGTTGATTTATTATAGTAAATATACGTAAAAGTGTTCCTAAGGATACATTTAAAATGATGTTTGATTGTTCTTGGACAAGTTTATAGGTATAAGTTGAACGAGTTCTAGTCACGTTTCAATGGAGGTGTGGACGCTGTAGTTTCTGATTATAACGCGCGAACCAAATGGAGATTTATGGATAAAATACATGACTTTTTCTAACAAAAGAACCATGGATTGTCTTCGTTGGACACTTAGGATGACCTCAGCAGAAGTTCTTCAACAGGTAATTGATTTGTTTTTGCTGTGAAATGTGTTGTGTGTGTGCCAAGCTGGCTAATGAATTCATGGCTATGGGAAAAGTATGTGAGGTGCTGCCCTCAAACAATCAAATGTAGTGCTTTTGCCGTAAAGCCTTTTTGAAATCTGACAACGCTGTGATATTGCCAAGAAACAGAGCTTTTGATGAGTATGAAACACTTGTATATTGGTGGATGTTTAATAATTCAACTTTTGGATTTTGAATTTGGCGCCTCACATTTCACCTGGTAGTGTCGGGAGTGGGGCGCTAGCGCCCCAGTGATCCCTGAGAGGTTAACATCACTTTAATAACTCTACCCACATGTACATATTACCTCAACTAACTGGTACCCCCCTGTATATAGTCCCACTATTGTTATTTTACTGCTGCTCTTTAATTTCTTGTTACTTACATTTCTTATTCTTATTCTTATCCATATTTTTATTTTTTAATTGCATTGTTGGTTAGGGGTTCGTAAGTAAGCATTTCACTGCAAGGTCTACACCTGTTGGGGCATGTGACTAATACAATTTGATTTTGAAATACAACGAAGTTATATTTTAGCGCCTGCATCCGCTATGAGAATTCCTTAGTACTGGTTAGCATTGTGTTATCATTATGTAAATGTTCTTTCAGCTTTTTTTACGTTTGGAAAAAAAAAGTGTCCCTTGTGTGCACTACCGGTAATACAGTATATCCCGGTATGACGGTATAAAAACCTGGATACCGCCCAATACTACCCCTTACAAAATTAATACTACCAACAAACCTTTTAAAGCCGGAATAACACCACTAGCTACCAACATACCAGTAACGTTACCTTGTGGCCAGGATTATGATCTCGGTCCTGGTCGGGGTCACACGCACCTCCACACCGGAATACCCATCCTCAGCCAGCTCGCGCGTCAGGAACTCGTTCAGCTCGGCTTTGAAGATTCCGTCCGCGACAAACTAACCAACACAAGGTTGTAGGGAACATGATTGTAGTCACATAGCCACTAGTTAACGTGCTACTGTAGATGGCATCATTGGACAGCAAGTTACAGAGCTGGTGAACTGGGAAACGTTAGCGCCAAAGTTAAAATAATTAGTAGCCTGCCACCTGTGTGACTAACATTAGCCAACGGGACACTGACCACTGATCTACAGACACAACACTTCGACAATCAGAGTTGCAACGAAATGATTTGAATGGTGCCATTATGGTTATGCTTAGTCGCTAGTGCGGTAGAAAAGGCACCCCATGACACGTTCACCAGCCGAGTGAGGATTCCTGTACCCGTAGCTAGCATCTGTGGTAATCCTCTTTAGACTAGGGGACGAGGACGCCGATCAATACTACAACCAACTCCGTACTCATACTGCTAACACATGGCATCCACATTTTCTACAAATGCATCCGTTATAAAGAGCATTTTGGTACGAAATGTGAACTAACCTTCCTCTTCTTGGAGATTTGCACAGCCATCTTAACGGAGGCCGCTGACAGGAAAGAAATTGTTAAGGAACCGGAAGTGTATTTATACCCAGAATTGTGCGTTCCGTCGACACTTGATGACGATATGTTGGGCCCTTTCAAAAAAATGAAAAATACTGGTAGCTAAACAACGAACATTAACTTCGTTGGAAATGGCAGCGCATCTCAAAAAGCGAGTTTACGAAGAATTCTCAAAAGTTGTCCAGGTTGGTAGACCATGATTACGGAAAAAAAGAAGCATTCACCTTTTAACCAACGTTGTTCTTTCAATAAATTCCCCTGTCATAATGACCAACCTTCCTGGCCACCGGCACAGTAAGTAGAAATGGAACTTCTGGCTTCCCGCAGACTGTTTTTGTGCAACCCAATACATTTGAAAGCAACGCTAGTGTATGGAAATAGGCCCGCGTTGCTAAGAGCAGCTATCCTCTCCCCTCCTTCCATGATCCCTCCTTTCTCCCCTCTGAATTTTATCCTTTCTGCCTCTCCTTCTTCCATCCCTTCTTTCCCTCACCTTGCTCCTGTCTTCCTGTAGGAGAGTGATAACTTGTAACTGTGTATGTCTCTGTAGGAGCAGGATAACTCGGTGCGGCTGAAGATTGCCTCTGATCGGCCTGCTTAGTAAGACCCAGAATGTATGTATGTATGTATGTATGTATGTATGTATGTATGTATGTATGTATGTGTGTATATATATATGTATGTGTGTGTATATATATATATATATATATATATATGTATGTGTGTGTATGTGTGTGTCCAGAGTCCCACTAGGTCCTGGCTCAGCTGCTGGACACGCTGTTGGTCATCGGCACTCAGCTCCCAGAAAGCCCTACTGTTAGACACAGACTCAAAGAGGTGGCCTGCAAGGTAAAACACAGACATGGTCTGCAAGTTGAATCTCTCTCATACCTCTTTTCCATCAGTTTCTCTCATGCCTCCCTCGCTCATCCCCCTCGCTCATCGATCTCTCTCATCCCTCTCTTGCTCATCGATCTCTCTCATCCCTCTCTCGCTCATCCCCCTCTCATCGATCTCTCTCATCCCTCTCTTGCTCATCGATCTCTCTCATCCCTCTCTTGCTCATCGATCTCTCTCATCCCTCTCTCGCTCATCCCCCTCTCATTGATCTCTCTCATCCGTCTCTCGCTCATCCTCCTCTCTCTCAGCACCTGTCAGACACATATTTCGGCGTGAGGAATAAATGCCTTCAACTCCTGGGTTGCCTGGGAAATGTGGACACACCCCTAAATAAAGAAGGACAGGGATTGGTTCCAGCTGTGATTGGGGGCGGTGCTCCAGGTGTGTATATTTATTTGCGTTAACCAGGGTGGTTGAGTCAACAACGATAAAAATATTCACTACATGACATGTTTATTTACTTAATTTAACCAGACTAGTCCCCTCATCACATCACCATGTCCATGTCTGTGAGAGATGTGTGTGGGATGTGCAGAAGTAGTGTGTTATCAATGACTACTTTCCACTCTCCCTTCCTCCTCCTTCCAGGGGTGTCTGGCGGTGTGTGTGTGAGAGATGCGCAGAGCGTCATCAGTGACTACTTTGCCGACCAGGACCCCAGGGTCCATCAAAGCCATGGTATGACCTCACTTCCTCCTGTTAGGTCCCAATATACATACTAGCATGCTCACTTAGAATGCATGCCCAAAACAATGCTTCAGTCTATTGAGTGGATATTGAGAGGCCTCCCGATAGTCTGCACTGCTCTGAAAACACAGGACAGGTGCAAGTTAGGTGGATGCCGATACCAAACATATAGGAAGCCTTTCAATACTATTGACACGTGTCCAGAGGCTAGATAGATAATAGATTGATTATTAAATGTTCTGCTCTTCCTTTCAGCTGCAACTGCATGAAAGGAGAATGAAGATTCAACAGACCATATATGACCAGGTAGAGTGTGTGCGTGCACACGCGTGCAGTGCATGGGTTAATTTCCAAGCCTCTAAGTTGTTGGGTGTGTATGTGCGTTTCTCTCTTATTGTGTATGTGTGTGCATACATGCGTGTGTTTCTTTCCAAGCCTCTAGGTTGCAGTGTGTGTGCGTTTCTCTCTAATTGTGTGTGTGTGTGTGTGTGTGTGTGTGTCTAGGCCTGTCGGCTGCTGTGTGATGACTATGAGCAGGTGTGTTCGGCTGCCGTTCAGATGGTGTTTTTCCTGAGTCAGCTCTATCCAGAGAGGTAAGACACACACACACACACACACACTGTCTGTGTTCAAGAGCACCAAATCCGTGGTGCATTGTGGGTAAATTGTGACTGACAGCCTGATCTACAAATAATAATGAGTGCTTATTTATGATGCAAGTCAATTTGTGGATCAGTCAGTCAGCAGTCGCCTGCAATGTTGGCTGCAATGTCAAACAAGCCCAACACTACACACTGAACACAAACTCACTGACTGAGGGGATGAAAACAGCTGTGCGATTGGTGACTAAAGGTGTCATCCAATCAGCATCGTGCCTATCCCGTCGTCCAATGAGCAAGTCCATCTGGTCAACAACTCGTTTGGGAAGATCAGTCACATGGTCTCTGATGGATCCTGGGTAGTCAGGGTGCAGGCCGCCAAAACTGGTGAGTACACACACACAAACCATTCTTTCACATCTTACTTTTCAGAAAGTCATGGCTCTCCTTTCCTTCCCCTCCTCTCCTCCACTCATCCCTCCTCTCTTACTCAGGGTAACATGTTGCAAGTCAGTCCTCACTTCCTAGAGCAGACTCTGGACAAGAAGCTGATGTCAGACCTCAGGGTACGTACAGTGTGTGTGTGTGTGTGTGTGTGTGTGTGTGTGTGTGTGTGTGTGTAAAATGTCTCTTCAGAGGAAGCATACATGACAAATAAAATGCTGTATTTCTAATAATGTATATTTCAGAGGAAATATACGGCTCACAAGAAGGCCAAGGAGCTCTTTGTAATCTAGATGTAATGTAATACAGTATATACTGTATGTAGTGTAATCTATACATATTGTTATCTACACTGAACAAAAATATAAACGCAACAGGTATGACGTTTTGTTACAACGTTTCATGAGCTGACATAAGATCCTAGAACTTTTCCATACGCACAAAAAGCTTATTTCTCAAAAGAAATGTGCACAAGTTTGTTTGCATCCCTTTTAGTGAGCATTTCTCCTTTGCCAAGATAATCCATCCACCTGACAGGTGTGGCATATCAAGAAGCTGATTAAACATGATCATTACACAGGTGCACCTTGAGCTGGGGACAATAAAAGGCCACTCTAATATGTGCAGTTTTGTCATACAACACAATGCCACAGATGTCTCAAGTTTTGAGGGAGTGTGCAATTTACATGTTGACTGCAGGAATGTCCACCAGAGCTGTTGCCAGAGAATTGAATGTGAATTTTTCTAACATAAGCCGCCTCCAACATTGTTTTAGAGAATTTGGCAGTACGTCCAACCGGCCTCATAACCGCAGACCACATATAACCATGCCAGCCCTGGACCTCCACATCCGGCTTCTTCACCTGCGGGATTGTCTGAGAGCAGCCACCCAGACAGCTAATGAAACTGTGGGTTTGCAACTTCAGTGGGTAAATGCTCACTTTCGATGGCCATTGGCACGCTGGAGTAGTGTGCACTTCGCGGATGAATCACGGTTTTTACTGTACTGGGCAGATGACAGACAGCGGTTTGCTCACCCACACGAGTAGTGTGCCCCGTCGTGGTGGGGTTATGGTATGGGCAGGCATAAGCTACAGACAACAAACACAATTGCATTTTATTTATGGCAATTTGAAGGCTCAGAGACATCGTGACAAGATCCTGAGGCCCATTGTTGTGCCATTCATCCACTGCCATCATCTCATGCTTCAACATTATATTGCACGGCCCCATGTCGCAAGGATCTCTACACAATTCCTGGAAGTTGAAAATGTCCCAGTTCTTCCATGGCCTGCATACTTACCAGATATGTCACACATTGAGCATGTTTGGGATGCTCTGAATCGACGTCTACGACAGCGTATTCCAGATGTGTCGCGCTGCATGAGGCCAATAGTGGTCACACCAGATACTGACTGGTTTTCTGATCCACGCCTCTAACTTTTTGTAAAGGTATCTGTGACCAACAGATGCATGTCTGTATTCCCAGTCGTGAAATCCATAGATTAGGGCCGAATTAATTTATTTCAATTTACTGATTTTCCTTTGAAATTGTTGCATGTTGTGTTTTTATATTTTTGTTCAGTTAATATTTCAGAGGAAAAGTACGTCTCATGAGCGGGCCAAGGAGCTCAATGTAATTTAGATGTAATGTAGTCTGTATGCAGTGTGATCAAGATGGTGGCAGGGCAGTTCCGCTGAGCATGTTGTGTGTCACTGTTTGTTTGTTTGAAGTGTTAATTAGCAAAATCGTTAATCTTCAGGTATATTTAGCTTGTTACACTGTCTTTTGTGTATTTGTATTTTTTGTAACATTTTATGTACACGCTGCTATTTCCCTGTTTTGCCTTCTTCGCAAAAGAGGTTTCTAACCTCAATGGGTGGTTAAATAAAAACATATACAGTACCAGTCAAAAGTTTGGACACACCTACTCATTCAAGGGTTTTTCTTTATTTTACTATTTTCTACACTGTAGAATAATAGTAAAGACATCAAAACTATAAAATAACACAAGAAATAGTTATTTTTAGATTTTAGATTCTTCAAAGTAGCCACCCTTTGCCTTGATGACAGCTTTGCACACTCTTGGCATTCTCTCAACCATTTTCATGAGGTAGTCACCTGCAATGCATTTCAATTAACAGGTGTGCCTTGTTAAAAGTTCATTTGGGGAATTTCTTTCCTTCTTAATGCGTTTGATCCAAAGAGTTTGCAAAGATGTCATAAAGGCAAACGGTGGCTACTTTGAAGAATCTCAACTATAAAATATATTTTTATTTAACACTTTTTTGGTTACTACATGATTCTACATGTGTTATTTAATAGTTTTGATCTCTTCACTATTATTCTACAATGTAGAAAATAGTAAAAATAAAGAAAAAACTATTGAATGAGTAGGTGTGTCCAAACTTTTGACTGATACTATATAATGTGTGTGTGTGTGTGTGTGTGTGTGTGTGTGTGTGTGTGTATATATATATATATATATATATATATATATATATATATATATTACAGTTGAAGTCAGAAGTTTACATACAGTGAGGGAAAAAAGTATTTGATCCCCTGCTGATTTTGTACATTTGCCCACTGACAGAAATGATCAGTCTATAATTTTAATGGTAGGTTTATTTGAACAGTGAGTGACAGAATAACAACAAAAAAAATCCAGAAAAACTCATGTGAAAAATGTTATAAATGGAATTGTATTTTAATGAGGGAAATAAGTATTTGACCCCCTCTCAATCAGAAAGATTTCTGGCTCCCAGGTGTCTTCTATACAGGTAACGAGCTGAGATTAGGAGCACACTCTTAAAGGGAGTGCTCCTAATCTCAGTTTGTTACCTGTATAAAAGACACCTGTCCACAGAAGCAATCAATCAATTCCGATTCCAAACTCTCCACCATGGCCAAGACCAAAGAGCTCTCCAAGTATGTCAGGGACAAGATTGTAGACCTACACAAGGCTGGAATGGGCTACAAGACCATCGGCAAGCAGCTTGGTGAGAAGGTGACAACAGTTGGTGCGATTATTCGCAAATGGAAGAAACACAAAAGAACTGTCAATCTCCCTCGGCCTGGGGCTCCATGCAAGATCTCACCTCGTGGAGTTGCAATGATCATGAGAACGGTGAGGAATCAGCCCAGAACTACATGGAAGGATCTTGTCAATGATCTCAAGGTAGCTGGGACCATAGTCACCAAGAAAACAATTGGTAACACACTACGCCGTGAAGGACTGAAATCCTGCAGCACCCGCAAGGTCCGCCTGCTCAAGAAAGCACATATACATTCCCGTCTGAAGTTTGCCAATGAACATCTGAATGATTCAGAGGACAACTGGGTGAAAGTGTTGTGGTCAGATGAGACCAAAATGGAGCTCTTTGGCATCAACTCAACTCGCCGTGTTTGGAGGAGGAGGAATGCTGCCTATGACCCCAAGAACACCATGCCCAGCGTCAAACATGGAGGTGGAAACATTATGCTTTGGGGCTGTTTTTCTGCTAAGGGGACAGGACAACTTCACTGCATCAAAGGGACGATGGACAGGGCCATGTACCGTCAAATCTTGGGTGAGAACCTCCTTCCCTCAGCCAGGGCATTGAAAATGGGTCGTGGATGGGTATTCCAGCATGACAATGACCCAAAACACACGGCCAAGGCAACAAAGGAGTGGCTCAAGAAGAAGCACATTAAGGTCCTGGAGTGGCCTAGCCAGTCTCCAGACCTTAATCCCATAGAAAATCTGTGGAGGGAGTTGAAGGTTCGAGTTGCCAAACGTCAGCCTCGAAACCTTAATGACTTGGAGAAGATCTGCAAAGAGGAGTGGGACAAAATCCCTCCTGAGATGTGTGCTAACCTGGTGGCCAACTGCAAGAAACGTCTGACCTCTGTGATTGCCAACAAGGGTTTTGCCACCAAGTACTAAGTCATGTTTTGCAGAGGGTCAAATACTTATTTCCCTCATTAAAATGCAATTCCATTTATAAACATTTTCACGTGTTTTTCTGGAGTTTTTTGTTGTTATTCTGTCTCTCACTGTTCAAATAAACCTACCATTAAAATTATAGACTGATCATTTCTTTGTCAGTGGGCAAACGTACAAAATCAGCAGGGGATCAAATACTTTTTTCCCTCACTGTA
>QNTS01000561.1:85791-112208 GCA_003317085.1 Hucho hucho | reverse complement strand
TTTTGGCAGAGAGGTTAGAGTGATACACTTGCCCCACCCACCTACATTTAAGTCTGCTGTGGGAATTGTTTTTTAGATGGGTTTCTTGCAAAAATACAATATCAGACGAGAGTGCTTTCAAGTGGGCTAGGACCTTGCCTCTCTTAATTGGTTCGTTTAAACCCTTTACATTCCAGGAAGTAAACGTAAGCCCCGCCCTCCTCTCGTTTGTAGTTCCTATGGTGGCCTGCATAACATGTAACTCAATAAAAAGGTAAGAAAACGCACCCAACCTTCACGATCAGCATATGTAGCACCTACACCCGAGCAGTATCCAACCAACCCCTCCCCCCCGGCAAGCACCCTTACTCTCCACCCTGTCCTCCAACTTTCCCCTCCCCCTCAACCCACCTGTAGCAGGCATGCACAAATAGGAGAGAAAACAATATAAAAATAATAAACACATTGTCTGGCCGATGCCAAAAATGCACGGCGCGACCTCAAACAAGAGGTAAAACCAAAATAAAATCCCAACTATACGTTCACCTCTTACTATCCTAGAACTTCTACTAACATATGAACCGAGGAGGCTCCCGCAAATAAAGTGTTCAATTAGCATCTAATAAACCAAAACAGAATAAATTGCAACTTAAACATATTGCGCACTTAAGTGTCATCCTGGGTCAATCCCTGAGATAAGCGATACATAGTATCACAATAATATATTGCTAAGCAGAGCCGGTCTAAACATAAACCATCAGCATGAAAGTGAAATTAACGTTAAATGAGAGCCCTGACCGCCCTCCATTGGTCGGCTCAGCGTCTTACATGTTCGGTACCGACATTAACACTTCAGTCAGCAGCCCTTGCTGAGACAGTGTGAAAAGGATTCACCCGTTATGGCATAGTATGGATTCGAGTCCCTAATACACAGCGACATGGCGCTCTAACCCGTACGGGGGATTGGCATATATTCCCGGATAAACTTCTCTGCATCCAGAATTGAGGAGAGCCAAATCTTCTCACCGGAAGGAGGGGTAATTCTGAGTCTTGCCGGGAAGAGCAAGGCTGGGCGAAGGTGGAGTTTGTAGAGTTTGGTCATGACCTCTCTGTAGCCGGCGCGATGCTTTGCGACATCGGGCGCGTAATCCTCATAGACACGGAAGGGATGTCCTTTATGTAACAGGTTACCCCCTGAAACTGTGACAACAGATGATTACTGGGCGAGGACGTTGGCCCGGGCCAGGCACTGGGACAAGAGCGCGATGTGCACGGTCCAGCTGGGGATCCGAAGCCAAAACATCCGATCCCATTGCATCTCTCAGTAGTTTGGCGAAGAAGTCGGTGGGGCGAGAGCCAGCCTCCACCCCCTCCGCCAGACCAACAAGGCGAAGGTTATGACGTCTGGATCGGCCCTCTAGGTCGACCACCTTCACAGAGAGCCTCTGTACACTATCCTGCAAGGACGTGCATAGATTCTCTAACTCGTCGATCCTACCAGCGTTGAATTCAGAAGCCTTCTCAAGGTCCACAATACTCTGGCCCTGCGAAGCAACCGCTCGAATGGTGCTCTCGATTTTGGAATCCAGTTCAGCAAGAGTAGCCTTAAGATCCTCAGCTATAGCAACACGTAGTTCTCCCAGAGCCCGGGTAAGTTCAGAAAGTGTCACGTTGTTGCCTGTGCTTTCCGCCATGTCTGTCTCGTTGTTTGGTGGGGAGGAGGCCTCCGGTGAGGATTTGCTGTCCTTTGGTCGCCTATTACTCGGCATGTTCACGTATAAAGTTACAGTAATGTATTAGAAACAGACGTTTGTTGTAAAAAAGTGCTGTAAAGTAGGTTAATTTAGACTGTTTCGCAAAAAAGTTGCAGGAGCCTCTCTCCAAACGTCCGTTCACTCCAACATGCTAGCTCCGCCCCCCGTTCTAGTTTTTTTGAAAGGGGCATGCTTATTTAGGGTGGTGAGGAAGGCACTTTTAAAGAATAACCAGGCATCATCTACTGACGGGATGAGGTCAATATCCTTCCAGGATATCCGGGCCAGGTCGATAAGGAAGGCCTGCTCGCTGAAGTGTTTTAGGGAGCGTTTGACAGTGATGAGGGGTGGTTGTTTGACCGCAGACCCATTATGGATGCAGGCAATGAGGAAGTGAACGCTGAGATCTTGGTTGAAAACAGCAGAGGTGTATTTAGAGGGCAAGTTGGTTAGAATGATATCTATAAGGGGGCCCGTGTTTACAGATTTGGGGTTGTACCTGGTGGGTTTATTGATAATTTGTGAAAGATTGAGGGCATCAAGCTTAGATTGTAGGATGGCCGGGGTGTTAAGCATGTCCCAGTTTATGTCACCTAGCAGCACGAGCTCTGAAGATAGATGGGGGGCAATCAATTCACATATGGTGTCCAGGGCACAGCTGGGGGCAGAGGGTGGTCTATAGCAAGCGGCAACGGTGAAATACTTTTTCTGGAAAGGGGGATTTTTAAAAGTAGAAGCTCGAATTGTTTGGGTACAGACCTGGATAGTAAGACAACTCTGCAGGCTATCTCTGCAGTAGACTGCAACACCGCCCCCTTTGACAGTTCTATCTTCTCAGAAAATGTTATAGTTAGGGATGGAAATTTCATGGTTTTTGGTAGTCTTCCTAAGCCAGGATTCAGACACGGCTAGGACATCCGGGTTGGCAGAGTGTGCTAAAGCAGTGAATAAAACAAACTTCGGGAGGAGGCTTCTAATGTTAACATGCATGAAACCAAGGCTTTTACAGTTACAGAAGTCAACAAATGAGAGCACCTGGGGAATAGGAGTGGAGCTAGGCACTGCAGGGCCTTGATTAACCTCTACATCACCAGAGGAACAGAGGAGGAGTAGAATAAGGGTACGGCTAAAGACTATAAGAACTGGTCGTCTCGTATGTTCGGAACAGACAGTAAAAGAAGCAGGTTTCTTGGCGCGATAGAATAGATTCAAGGCATAATGTACAGACAAAGGTATGGTAGGATGTGAATATGGTAGAGGTAAACCTAGGCATTGAGTGATGATGAGAGAGATATTGTCTCTAGAAACAATTTACACCAGGTGATGTCACCGCTTGTGTGGGGGTGGAACTGAAGGGTTGGCTAAGGCATATTGAGCAGGGCTAGAGGCTCTACAGTGAAATAAGACAATAATCACTAACCAGAACAGCAATGGACAAGGCATATTGACATTTAGGGAGAGGCATGCGTAGCCGAGTAATCATAGGGGTCCAGTGAGTAGTGAGGCTGGCTGGAGACACGGCGATTCAGACAGCTAGCGGGCCGGGGCTAGAAAGCTAGCAGAAGGGCCTTAGGGGGACGTCGCAGCAGAGGAAGTCTGTTATAGCCTCGTCGTGCGGAGCCTCCTCGCCAGTTGTAATGGATTAGTAAGGGTTCTGTGTGGTAAAGGGGTCTAGTCCAATTGGCAAAATAGGTATATTGGCCCAAGAAATTCAGCTAACAGTCCGATATGCTCTAGACAGCTAGCGGGCCGCGGCTAGCAGATGGGCATTCAGGGGACGTCACGACGGAGGGGCCAGTTGAATAACCCCCTCTGGCAGGTTACGTCGGTAGTCCAGTAAAGAAGGATCGGCGGGGCTTCGTACCGGCAGTAAAAGGGGTCCAGGTATTGTAGCCCAGGATTGGCTGATGTACCTCTTCAGCTAGCCGGGAGATGGGCCGAGCATGGTCTAGCTCCAGGCTAATTGGTGCTTGCTTCGGGACAGAGACGTTAGCCAGGAGTAGACACTCGGATTGCAGCTAGCTAGCTGCGATGATTCGCAGCTAAATTTTAGCTGATGACCGCAAGCAGTGGTTAGCTGACTACTAGCTAGTAGCTAGTTAGCTGGCTAGCTTATGTTGGGGGTTCCGATTCAGAAGTAAAGAAAAATACTTTAGAAAAAAGCAGATCCACACCACATTGGTTGAGGCGGGTTACAGGAGAGTATTTTGAAGTTGAGGTTTAGAAAAATATAACACAGATATGTGAAGAAAAATATATAAAACATATATACACACGACAAAGACGAGGACAAAGACGTCTGACTGCTACACCATCTTGGATCGACCATCGCCATCTTGGATTGACAATCTAGTTGAGTTTGTAGGACTGCCGGGGTGTTAAGCATATCCCAGTTTAGGTCACCTAACAGAACGAACTCTGAAGATAGATGGGGAGCAATCAATTCACATATGGTGTCCAGGGCACAGCTGGGAGCTGAGGGGGGTCTATAACAGGTGGCAACAGTGAGAGACTTGTTTCTGGAGAGATTAATTTTTTTAATTAGAAGCTCGAACTGTTTGGGCATAGACCTGGAAAGTATGACAGAACTTTGCAGACTATCTCTGGAGTAGATTGCAACTCCTCCCCCTTTGGCAGTTCTATCTTGACGGAAAATGTTGTAGTTGGGTATGGAAATCTCCGAATTTTTGGTGGCCTTCCTAAGCCAGGATTCAGACACGGCAAGGACATGGCAGGTTTTGCGGAGTGTGCTAAAGCAGTGAGTAAAACAAACTTAGGGAGGAGGCTTCTGATGTTAACATGCATGAAACCAAGGCTTTTTCAGTTTCAGTTACTTTTTCAGTTACTTTTTTCAGTTAACCTCCATCACCCAAGGAACAGAGGAGGAATAGGATGAGGGTACGGCTAAAGGCTATCAAAACTGGTTGTCTAGTGTGTTGAGGACAGACAATAAAAGGAGCAGATTTCTGGGCGTGGTAGAATAGATTCAGGGCATAATGTACAGACAGGGGTATGGTGGAGTGCGAGTACAGTGGAGGTAAACCCAGGCACTGAGTGATGATAAGAGAGGTTGCATCTCTGGACGCACTAGTTATGCTGGGTGAGGTCACTGCATGTGTGGGAGGTGGGTCAAAGGAGGTATCTGAGGTATGTTAAGTGGGTGTAATGATAATTTTGTTCTCAATGTTCATAAACTGAACTTCAATTAAACAACTCCGTCTGTAACCCAGAATTTATAAGATACTGGTTGAAATAACACAGACAGAAGCCCAGTCTACAATAGTCAAATGTCAATGTTTATTCAGGAGAGCTCTGAATTTCAAAGGTGAACACAGACTTTTTATATTGTATAAGCTTTAAGCTAAACACCAATGATACAAATGCCCCACCCTCTCTAGGAAATAGTGTTTTCCCACAGTACCCATTCATTGGCTTATCACAATCTTTGCAACATAAGTCAAACTTGGACAGCTCCTAGTATCCCTCCCGTCCCAAGGACAGGGGGGCCTTTGTTCTCACAAGTTCCTGTTCTTAGTTTCACAGTGGTCACAAGTTGTCTGCCACAAGCTGTTCCTGTTATCAGTTCCTACTTTCCTACGCACAAACATGTTAAGCCATTATACAGAGACAGGGTAAAATACTGTTAGTTATTGTTTATCTCATTACCTTGAAAGTATAATTCATTTAGTCATCATTAAACATTTAAATCATATGAAATCATTTACAACAGTGGGACTATGGGCTCCGCAGTAAACTAAAAAATGATAACTATCCTAAACAACAGTATACAAGGCATATTGACATTTGAGAGAGACATAAAGCGAGGCATAAAGCAATCACAGGTGTTGATTAGAGGTAGCTAAGACAACAACGGGTAAGACAACAGCTAATCAGCTAAGACGACAACAACTGGTAAAATGGCGATGAATGGGCAGAGAGGGTCTGTTAACTACACACAGGGCCTGAGTTCAAGGCTGGGGCCGACATAAACAAAAAAAATAAACAAAATGGAGTACCGTGATTAATGAACAGTCCAGCAGGCATCAGCTATGTAGCCAAGTGATCATAGGGTCCACTGAACAGCAATAGATGGAACAGGGATGCCGCGGGTAGTCGTTACTACGCTAGCACGCACAAGACACGGTGTTTAACGTTAGCAGGCCGGGGTTAGTAGAAGCGTCTACTCCGAGGTCCGGCAAAGGCCGGTTGAGGGCACAGCGGATGGAGTTACGTTGGCAGACCAGTCGTGGTGGTACGGCGGGGCGCCGTGTCGACAAAGGGTCCAGGCCAGATGGCAAAAGAGGTATTGTAGTTGTAGTAATTTTGTTTGCTAGCTGGGAGATGCGCCTGTCTCGCAGCTAACTGGTGCTAGCTTCGGGGAAGGGGCATTAGCCACTATAGCCACTCGGTAGCAGCTAGCTAGCAGCGATGATCCGATGCAAAGGTCCAGAGCTTACGGCAAGGATCCGATGGAGTAGGGGATTCTAGCCATGTTTGGGTAGAGTCTGGGTAGCATCAGCAGTGTAGCCGAGTGATCACTGAGTAGGCCGGGAGGTGGACCTTGCTCAGGGCTAGCTTCGGGGCTGGGTCACTCGGTGGCAGCTAGCTAGCTGTGATGATCAGGAGTAATGGTCAAGGGCTTACGGCAGGAATCCGGCATTGTAGTGGAGAAAACAGTCCGATACTGGCAGGCTGGCAAGTATTATCCAGGCTAAAAAAGTCTGGTGTCTGCGAAGAAGGTAAAGGCCACTAGCAGTGGCTGACAATGACTAAATAGCTAGTAGCTAATTAGCTGGTTAGCTTCTGAAGGCTAGCCTCTGATGGAGGTTCTGGCTATAAGGTCTAAATAGCATATCCGTATCACATTGGGTGAGGCAGGTTACCGGAAGGTATATTTAATTTAAAAATGGAAAAGAGATTTAAAATAAATTGAAATATATATATACAAAAAAATACAACAAATTACACGAGAGGACGACAAACCACGTCTGCACTGCTACGCCATCTTGGACTGTGGGCTAGAAGGTGGGCTAGCAACTGAGGCTTGCCGGTTTTGAATCCCAACAGAAAAATCTGCTGCGGAATAAACCAGGAACCGGAGGGTACTATCCATGGCCCATCAGGGGCTGCCCTGCTCAAACCTCTCCAATCTGTGTTTTGGTGTGTCTTTCAGAGGGGTTGTCAATTTGAGATCAATGTTGCAAGGAATATGGATATATAAAGTATTCTAATAAAACATAAGCATATCTAGTGAGAAACATTTTGAAAGTTGAATCCCTATTAACTATTATTGGATCGTATTTCTGTCCACGTGACCATGTAAACGTGTCGCTGAAATGCCACTTTGCTATCATTTACTACAGATTTCTGCTGGTTTTAAAACGTATTAATGGTATGTCCGTCAGTCATGATTGCTACTTTTCCTTACCAGTTCGTTCCCTCCCAACCTGACCAAAGAGTTGTATACCTTAACCAAAGCATGTCGTTTCCAATTGGAACAAATTAGCCACAGTGGGCAGAACAAGCAAGGAGGGGGGCAGAACCAAGCACGAGCTTGCAAGATCCCATTGGCGCGTTCTAGCATCATCTGCATATTTACGTTAGGGAACGCCTACTCTGTGAAGTGCGCGTGTGCAATAACTCAATTCGCATTTGCACTCCTAAACAACGGGATTTTTTAAAACTTTTGCAAAGGGTACAGTTTACAAACCTTAGTCCACTCTGTTCATAAAAATGTATCGAGATCAAATGTTTCATCGATGAGAACATTTGCAGAATGTCGGCCGAAATCCATCTTCTCCCACTCCCCGGCAGTGGGCTTCCTCTCACTACCATATGTGGTAGTGCGTGGAATCACCAAGCGGATGCTTCACATTTAAACATCCAGCGAAATATCTGCCTCATTGTTGTGGCCTGACTGTACTACTTCAGTGAAGGGGTGGGTGTGTTCCGGATCGTTGCTGATACTCCAGCGTTGTGGAACGTTGCAGACAGAAATGTCATGACTAGAGCTGATGTGATCGCTTATATAAATATTAGATAACTATTTGTTCTATATCATACATTTCTATCTGAACGTTGGCCAACGTTGTCTCCTGCTGAACGTGGCCATGATAAAATGTGGACTGGCTAATGGTAAAATGTATTAACTGAACGTTTGAAGCAAGAGCTGTTTGTCCCACCGCGTTCATCCAATAACCATGTATTTTATACACTTTTTTTCTACATGGACTTATATGTTGTGTGTGTGAGTCTCTCCCGTTTTCCAAAAGGCTATTATACTGCATTTAGGTTCCCATTCCTCCTGTTGTCAATGTCAGCCAATGTGTAACCTGTCCAAAGCAGTGTGGCCAACTCTTTTTTAGTTTAATTTTGTGCAGTGATTTATTTTAGACAAACATTTTACATTTACATCCCGCCCTGAATGTAAGCCAGGGCGGGATCAGCCAGCGGCAGCTTCCCGCATGCGCGATTCATTTGCAGTCTGGACGGGGAGGGGTGAACATCTCCTGCTCTGACTGCAGCTGGGAGGGACCTCCAATTGTACATATCGGGCTTAATATGTACTGAACAAAAATATAAATGCAACATGCAACAATTTCAAAGATTTTACTAAGTTACAGTTCTTATAAGGAAATTAGTCAATTGAAAGAAATTAATTAGGCCCTAATCTATGGATTTCACATGACTGGGCAGGGGTGCAGCCATGGGCCAGGCCCAGCCAATCAGTTTTTTTCCCCACAAAAGGGTTTTATTAGATAGATATACTCCTCAGCAAACCCCCCCACCCCTACTCAGACGATCCTGCAGGCGAAGACGCCGGATGTGGAGGTCCTGGGATGGCATGGTTACACGTGGTCTGCGGTTGTGAGGCCGGTTAAACGTACTGCCAAATTCTCTAAAACGACGTTGGAGGTGGCTTATGGTAGAGAAATGAACATTAAATTCTCTGGCAACAGCTCTGCTGGACATTCTTGCAGTCAGCGTGCCAATTGCACGCTCTCTCAAAACTTGTGACATCTGTGGCATTGTGTTGTGAGACAGAACTGCACATTTTAAAGTGTCCCCAGCACAAGGTGCACCTGTGTAATGATCAAGACATTTAATCAGCTTCTTGATTTGCCACACGTGTCAGGTGGATGGATTATCTTGGAAAATGAGAAATGCTCACTAACAGGGATGTAAACAAATTTGTGCACAACATTTGTGAGAAATAAGCTTTTTGCACGTATGGAACATTTCTGGTATCTTTTATTTCAGCTCATGAAACATGGGACGAACACTTTACATGTTGCATTCACATTTTTGTTCATTGTAAAACCCCTCCCCCCCAAAAAGCATGCAAAAAGTAGGCCATTGCCACTTTGACAATTTTTTTTTTTAGGCCTTGATATTCAAAATACATGTTTAATAATGTAGACATTGCCTGACTAAATAGATTGGATGCATGCATGGTGATTTTTATGTAAGCCGTGGCCTGATGCAGGGACACATAATAAATCCCAAAATAGGGGTAGCATTAATCTCACCATCTGTTTTTATAATGAGAATATAGACTACTTCAAGCCCCTTGTATTGTTTAAAATTGCAGGTGTAAAACAATGTATTTGTCATGTCATTTCATTACCAGATCATATTACATTGCCTTTAGGCTATGTCATTTGTCATTATATCTAGAATTAATAGGAATAGCAATGGGTGTCCAATCAAAGGCACAAAAACATGAACTCATTACCTTAATGCTTTCTCTGTTGAATCGAAGGAGAACCTGCTGTAAATCAAGCAGACAACAGATGAGCAACATCAATTCGCTAGGGATATCACCAGTGTAACTAATGTTCAAAACAAATTCTTGACATTCCTCCCAAACACCTTTTTTTCCAGCACTTGGGCAATTGTTGCATCACATGCGCTATCACAACAATAGTTTGTCATTTGTCTGTCATTCATAAAATTCCTTCATCAGATGATGATATGTGAAAATATTACGGCGTAACTAATCAGCTGGACACCAAATGCACATCCAACAAATATTATGCATAATTATTGAAAAACCACATTAATGACAGTATCAGTTTAGGTTTTAAATATAAAAGGAAGGTGACTCTCGGTTAGAAGCACCCGATTTTGAAATTGCATACATTTTGGATTTGTGTGCCCATAAAAACAGTTTTCACCCCATAACATAACGAGATCCACACAATGTTACAAGTTATATTGCATTTCTGAGATCTCTATAGAAAAAAAACTGTCAAATGGCTAGATCCAGGATTCTTACAGGGTTCAAGTTCAATGTCTAATTTAACAGATTAATGCCAATATATTATATAAAGACAATTTACACTGCCATAATTGCAAGGATAGAAAAGTAATATTTTATGTTGCACAATTTTGGACAAACCCATCAAGACACCAACCATGATAAAGGGTTAAACATAGGTTTTATATCAACTTGTGAATTGTATTGAATATTGCTATGATCTCCCCTTATTTCTTTATGTAATTACATACAAAAAAGCCTGAATATTATCAATGAATTATCAACACCTGTATCAAGTTGTCCTGTGTAGGAAATCCTCAGTGGTACCCTAGTTTATAGAAAGGCCCTTCTGCAGACAGTATGCCACCACCACACACAAACACACCTTGGGCAGTATGGCTTTGAATATAGGAAGATACCCAGAAACTGCTTGTCCAATTAAAATCCCTGATCACATCAAAGCGACTTCATGGCATTGTTGGCTAGTACCACAGGCATTAGTTAATACAACTCTGTCCCATTGACATCAAGACATCTCTGCTAATCCTTAGTCTGAGTTATCTAGATAATGGCTTGTTGAGTTTTTGGGTCTTAGAACCTCTCTGGTTCCTAGTGTCCCACAACCCACTGTGGCTGTTCCTTCATGGTAACGATCAGATCATTCGCTGTCGGACCGCCCCCTCGTCACTCCCCCTTCCATCACACTGTTGCCTGGCAAGAGAGCAGAACATTACAAATTTTAATTCTGATATTTGTTTTATTTGTAGAATAGTTTGGAATTTCATATAATTCCAATTAGCTTCCTCTCCCCTTCCTTCCTCTCCTCCCCATCCTTTATTTCCCTTCAGACTCACCTGTCATCTCAGTGGCACTGGTCTGGCTTTGTCCTGGGTCTGGAGAAGCTAGACTGGGGACTTGGGCCTTGCTGCTGGACTGGGGACTTGGGCCTTGCTGCTGGCCTCCCCAGCAGCAGGGTTAGCATTAGCAATATGGCTAGCTTTAGCAGTAGGGTTGTCATTAGCTTTAGCATTAAGGCCAGCATATGCATTTGGGGATTTGTCACTAGCAATTGGAGGTAGCTGCGTTGCTCCTCTTTCCGTCTGTGACATCAGTCTTCACCAGACACAGCACCTGAAGCAGTCCCATGGCGTCAAAGTCCTCGCCCTCACGCACCCCTCTCCTCATCAGCAACTCCAACACCTACAACACAGAGCTATACAGTTACACACACACACAAAAGCTGTGACAAAGGTATGACAGTGCCTCTTCCCCTTCAGGAGATTGAAAAGATTTGTCAGGGCCCTCAAATCCTCAAAAAGTTAACACAGCTGCACCATTGGGAGCATCTTGACTGGCTGTATCACTGCTTGGTAGCCGTGGAAAAATGCATATTGAAATTCTCAATTATCGTGGATTTATCGGTGGTGACAGTGTTTCCTATCCTCAGTGCAGTGGGCAGCTGGGAGGAGGTGCTCTAATTCTCCATGGACTTTACAGTGTACCAAAACCTTTTGGAATTAGTGCTACAGGAAGCAAATTTCTGTTTGAAAAAGCTAGCCTTAGCTTTCCTAGCCTTAGCTTTCCTTCCTAGTATATTGGTTCCTGACTTCCCTGAAGAGTTGCATATCGCAGGGGCTATTCGATGCTAATGCAGAACACCACAGGATGTTTTTGTGCTGGTCGAGGGCAGTCACGTCTGGGGTGAACCAAGGGCTATATCTGTTCTTAGTTCTAAATTTTTTTGAATGGGGCATGCTTATTTAAGATGGAGAGGAAAGCACTTTTTGAAGAGCAACCAGGCATCCTCTACTGACGGGATGAGATCAATATCCTTCCAGGATACCTGGGCCAGGTCGGTTAGAAAGGCCTGCTTGCTGAAGTGTTTTAGGGAGCGTTTGACAGTGATGAGGGGTGGTCGTTTGAGCTGTTCTTTCCATAATATGGACTTCGGTCTTTAAACAAATAGGGCTATCTTCTGTATACCACCCCTGTCTTGTCACAACACAACTGATTGGCTCAAACGCATTAAGGAAAGAAATTCCCCAAATAAACTTTTAACAAGGCAAACAAGGCAAATTAAAATGCATTCCAGGTAACTACCTCATGAAGCTGGTTGAGAGAATGCCAGGAGTGTGCAAAGCTGTCATCAAGGCAAAGGGTGGCTACTTTGAAGAATCTCAAATGTAAAATATATTTTGATTTGTTTAACACTTTTTTGGTTACTACATTATTCCATGTGTTATTTCATAGTTTTGACGTCTTTACCTGTATTCTACAATGTGGAATACGTTGGTGTCCAAACTTTTGACTGGTACTGTATGTCCTGATGCCTAGTCACATTACCTCTATACATATCTACCCCTACCACTCTAGAATCCCTGCACATTGTAAATACGGTATTGGCACTGACCCTTCAACTGTATATAGCTTCCTTACTTACGTTCTTCTTATTTATTATGCGTTTTTGTTCTACTTGACTATTCTCTATAGTACTACTGATCTTCATTACTGCATTGTTAGGGAAGTGCAAGCAAGATTCACTGTACTTGTGCATGTGACAATAAAAACTTAAACATCCAACACCTATAACACAGAGCTACACACACACACCTTCATGTACTTGTAGGACTTGAGCTCGCTGAGGTTTTCTTCCAGGAAAAGGAAGTAGAGTGTCAGGTCATCCCATTGCCCCTGGGTGCGCGGCAGAACACCGGTGGTGGGCAGTGATTGGTAGGACTTCAGGAAATGGGTGTGTGATTGGAAGAAGGGGCGCAGAGCGGAGTATATCACCACAGGAACCAGCATGGCGTACACCAGCAGGTTAACCAAGCTGAAATCACAACTTTATTTAAAAAAGGGAACAACAACAACAACAATTACTTGCTAAAAAGGTGGCGTAAAAACCTTAGCAAAGTGAAAACGCCCACGGCGACCAGCTTGCACTGTAATTGGTCGGGGATCGAGGTGTCATTGGCCAGGAGTCCGGTGCGTAGGGAACAGACGAACTGTGGGGAGGATCACAATTTAGGACCAATTAGTTAGCCAGATAACACACAACATAAGTTAGGGTCAGTTATGACTAGACCCACTTGGTCAGGGTTAGTTACCTGGTCAGTGAGGGAGGCGAGGCAGAGATAGTAGCCCAAGTAGACACAGGCCAAAAGCAAGGTGAGCAAGTTGAGGCCTCGACACAGCAGGTAGCGCCACAACAACCCAACACTCCTCCTCTTGGTCAGCAGATACTGCTCCACCACCGGGTACATGAAACACCCCTCAGTAGGGTTGGACACACCACTGTAGGGAGGGAGAGACATAGTGAGAGAGTGGGTTAGCAGTGGTGGAAGTCAGGCCCATAGTAATGTCTGGAATGGAATTAATGGAACAGTATCAAACACTTCAAAACGGTCTCCATGTGTATTACACCGGCTCTGATGCTCGTCGAATGTGGCAGGGCTTGCAAAGTATTACGGACTACAAAAGGGAAAACCAGCCCTGAGCTGCCCAGTAACGTGAGCCTAGCAGATGAGCTAAATGCCTTTTATGCTCGCTTCGAGGCAAGCAACACTGAAACATGCATGAGAGCAACAGCTGTTCCAGACGACTGTGTGATCACGCTCTCCGTAGCCGATGTGAGCAAGACCTTTAAACAGGTTAACATTCACAGATGGATTACCAGGACGTGTACTCAGAGCATGCGCAGACCAACTGGCAAGTGTCTTCACCTACATTTTCAACCTCTCCCTGACCGAGTCTGTAATACCTACATGTTTCAAGCAGACCACCATAGTCCCTATGCCCAAGAAAGCAAAGGTAACCTGCCTAAATGACTACTGCCCCGTAGCGCTCACGTCGGTAGCCATGAAGTGCTTTGAAAGGCTGGTCATGGCTCACATCAACACCACCATCCCGGAAAACCTAGACGCACTTCAATTCGCATACCGCCCCAACAGATCCACAAATTATGCAATCTCGATCGCACGCCACACTGCCCTTTCCCAACTGGACAAAAGGAACACCTGTGTGAGAATTCTGTTCACTGACTACAGCTCAGCGTTCAACATCATAGTGCCCACAAAGCTAATCACTAAGCTGAGGACCCTCGGACTTAACACCTACCTCTGCAACTGGATCCTGGACTTTCTGGCGGGTCGACTCCAGGTGGTAAGGATAGGCAACAACACATTTGCCACGCTGATCCTCAACACGGGGCCCCTCAGGGGTGCGTGCTTAGTCCTCTCCTGTACTCCCTGTTCCCCCACGACTGCATGGCCAAGCACAACTCCAACAACATCATTAAGTTTGCTGATGACACAACAATGGTAGGCCTGATCACCGACAACGATGAGACAGCCTATAGGGAGGTGGTCAGAGACCTGGCCGTGTGGTGCCAGGACAACAACCTCTCACTCAACGTGAGCAAGACAGTTCCTTGGTGTCCACATCACCAACAAACTATTATGGTCCAAACACACCAAGACAGTTGTGAAGAGGGCACGACAAAACCTATTCCCCCTCAGGAGACTGAAAAGATTTGGCATGGGTCCCCAGATCCTCAAAAAGTTCTACAGCTGCACCCGAGAGCATCCTTACCAGTTGCATCACCGCCTGGTATGGCAATTGCTCAGCATCCGACCGTAAGGCACTACAGAGGGTAGTGTGTACGGCCCAGTACGTCACTGGGCCAAGATTCCTGCCATCCAGGACCTACAGTTGAAGTCGGAAGTTTACATACACTTTAGCCAAATACATTTAAACTCAGTTTCACAATTCCTGACATTCAATCCTAGTACACATGCCCTGTCTTAGGTCAGTTAGGATCACCACTTTATTTTAAGAATGTGAAATGTCAGAATAATAGTAGAGAGAATTATTTATTTCAGCTTGTTTCTTTCATCACATTTGGTCAGAAGTTTACATACGCTCAGTATTTGGTAGCATTGCCTTTAAAATTGTTGAACTTGGGTCAAATGTTTCGGGTAGCCTTCAACAAGCTTCCCACAATAAGTTTGGTGAATTTTGGCTCATTCCTCCTGACAGAGCTGGTGTAACTGAGTCAGGTTTGTAGGCCTCCTTGCTCGCACACGCTTTTTCAGTTATGCCCACAAATTTTCTATGGGATTGAGGTCAGGGCTTTCTGATGGCCACTCCAATACCTTGACTTTGTTGTCCTTAAGCCATTTTGCCACAACTTTGTAAGTATGCTTGGGGGTCATTGTCCATTTGGAAGACCCATTGGTGACCAAGCTTTAACTTCCTGACTGATGTCTTGAGATGTTGCTTTAATATATCCACATAATGATGCCATCTATTTTGTGAAGTGCACCAGTCCCTCCTGCTGCAAAGCACCCCCACAACATGATGCTGCCACCCTCTTGCTTCACGGTTGGGATGGTGTTCTTCGGCTTGCAAGCCTCCCCCTTTTTCCTCCAAACATAACGATGGTCATTAGGGCCAAACAATTATATTTTTGTTTCATCAGACCAGAGGACATTTCTCCAAAAAGTAGGATCTTTGTCCCGATGTGCAGTAGCAAACCGTAGTCTGGCTTTTTTATGGCGGTTTTGGAGCAGTGGCTTCTTCCTTGCTGAGTGGCCTTTCAGGTTATGTCGATATAGGACTCGTTTTACTGTGGATATAGATACTTTTGTACCTGTTTCCTCCAGCATCTTCACAAGGTTCTCTGCTGTTGTTCTGGGATTGATTTGCACTTTTCGCACCAAAATACATTCATCTCTAGGAGACAGAACACGTCTCCTTCCTGAGCGGTATGACGGCTGCCTGGTCCCATGGTGTTTAAACTTGCGTACTATTGTTTGTACAGATGAACGTGGTACCTTCAGGCGTTTGGAAATTGCTCCCAAGGATGAATCAGACTTGTGGAGGTCTACAATATTTTTTCTGAGGTCTTGGCTGATTTCTTTTGATTTTCCAATTATGTCAAGCAAAGAGGCACGGCATTTGAATGTAGGCCTTGAAATACATTCACAGGTACACCTCCAATTGACTCAAATTATGTCAGTTAGCCTATCAGAAACTTCTAAAGCCATAACATAATTTTCTGGAATTTTCCAAGTTGTTTAAAAGGCACAGTCAACTTAGCATATGTAAACTTCTGACCCACTGGAATTGTGATACAGTGAAATAATCTGTCTGTAAACAATTGTTGGAAAATGTTATTGTGTCAAGCATGAAGTAGATGTCCTAACCGACTTGCCAAAACTATAGTTTGTTAACAAGAAATTTGTGGAGTGGTTGAAAAACATTTTAATGACTCCAACCTAAGTGTATGTAAACTTCTGACTTCAACTGTATATACTAGGCGGTGTCAGAGGAAGGCCCCAAAACATTGTCAGGCTCCAGTCACCCAAGTCATAGACTGACTGTTCTCTCTGCTACCGCACCGCAAGCGGTACCGGAGTGCCAAATCTAGGTCCAAAAGGGTCCTTAACAGCTTCTAACTCCAAGCCATAAAACTGCTGAACAATTAATCCAATGGCCACCCGGACTATTTACATTGACACCCCCCCTCATTGTTTTTACACTGCTGCTACTCGCTGTTTATCTATGCATAGTCATTTTATTTATTACATTTTTTATTCAACTAGGCAAGTCAGTTAAGGATACATTGTATTTACAATGACGGCCTACCCTGGCCAAACCCGGATGACGCTGGGCCAATTGTGCGCCGCCCTATGGGACTCTTGATTTGATGACATTCTATTAATTCCATTCCAGCCTTTCAGTCTGTTTGGTGCCTAATGAATCCAACCCAGTCAGCCTACCTGTCTGTGTATTCCCCAGCAGTGGCCATACGTTTAGCCAGAGTGACAGCACGGTTGTAGCAGCGGTCGAGCTCTTCCATGATGAAGCTGAGGTCTGACTGAAGCAGAGGAGAGGCAGAGAAACCCCAGAAAACCGCTGGACTATACATAATTACTGCTACCAACAGCAGGATATAGGGGAAGAACTGAGATAGCGGGAAAGGGAGAGAGGAGGGTGGACAAAGGGACAGAGCAAAGAGAAGAGGGATAGCAAGAGGAGAAAGGTTAAGTGTTAGTTCCCTTTGTGTGTTCTTGTGTAGCCCTACAGATAGTCTGCAAGTTCATGTTACCTTGTGTTGCCATAACTGTAGTGTTCGAGTGTGTAGGGCTGCCCAGCAGTAGGAGTCCACGTACATGGCCTGACGCCTGGAAAAGTTAGCTGGAGGGAAACAGCTGATCTGAACACCTGGAAGACAGAGACAGAAACACACAGAGAGAGAGAGATAATAATCACTCAATTATATCATGATTTAGTAATTAATTAATCAAACACGTAACCCCCCTCACACACACCTATGACCTACTCACCCACAGACACCTCCTGGGTGAAGGCTAGAGAGATGAGGAGGAGAGGGAGTCCCACCGCCACGCACGTCACCATCTTGTCCACGGCTAGCTCAGTGCGGTACCTTGCCTGACCCTGCTCCTTCAGGAGGAAATCACTGAACACATACTCTGTAGCGACGTGGGCGATAGCCATCTCTGGCTCTGTTGTCTTCTTAGCGGATCGACCCACTGTTTCGTTTCTAAACTAGTTTACCCTCGCTCTCGTGAGCTCGAAATGACAACGCTAAAGTTGAAACTGAAAGAAGCACCATTGAAAAGTTAGCAAGCTAAGCTACCGGTAAATTAATGTAACTAGTGTGTCACGTGTACGCTTGACCCAACTACATAAATCAATCAAGCCATGCTGTGAATTTAGCTAGCTAAATAAAATCTCTGGTTTGGCGGTGCACAACAAGGCAAATGCTGTTAACCAATTTAAATTATTTGATGTCCCTTCCGGTGTGTCTCTAAACTCCGGTAGTGCAAAGACCTCCCTACCCTAAACGTAACCCGTACCCTCTCCTTAACCATTTAAAATGTCAACTTCAATGGGTAGGATCCCAGATAGCAAGGACCCTTTCAGATCTTTCCTTTTTTTAGTGTTTCCAAGCTCTGTGATCTTTCCTTACTTCCTTTTTTTTTATTGAACCTTTATTTAACTAGGCAAGTCCGTTAATAACAAGTTCTTATTTTCAATGACGGCCTACCCCGGCCAAACCCGGACCCGGACGACGCTGGGCCAATTGTGCGCTACCCCATGGGACTCCCAATCACGGCCGATTGTGATACAGCCTCGATTCGAACCAAGGTCTGTAGTGACGCCTCTAGCACTGAGATGCAGTGCCTTCGACTGCTGCGCCACTCGGGAGCCCCTTGCTTGCTTTATTCTTTCATCCCCCCATGTCTTTCCCTGTGTTACCTTTCCACTGAATCATTCGCAAAACGTCTACAGGACACTGCACTTACACAGGCTTGCATGAAATAAACTGTTTTTTTCCATCCTCCCTTCATGCGCTGTAACTGCATGTTTTACTGTGTCTGATGAGAGCTGTTGCTCTTCCCTGAGGCCTGAGAGAGAGGGGGGTCCAGCCACTGAGTGTCCTCCATCTGCAGACCTCATCACTCAGGGCCCTCATCCCCCAGGACCCTCTATACTGCCACCTACTCTCAGGCCCTCTCATCTTTATACAATGCCTTCAGAAAGTATTCAGACCCCTTGACTTTTTCCACATTTTGTCACATTACAGCCTTGTTCTAAAATGGATTTAAAAAACAACAACTCAGCAATCTACACATAATATCCCATAATGGCAAAACGAAAACAGCTTTTTAGGCATGTTTGCAAATGTATTACAAATAAAAAACTTAAATACCTTATTTACATAAGTATTCAGACCCTTTGCTATGAAACTTAAAATTCTGCTCAGGTGCATCCTGTTTCCATTGATTATCTTTGAGATGTTTTTACAACTTGATTAGAGTCCACCGTGGGAAAGATAAAGGGAAAGATAAACAGAGCAAAGTACAGCGAGATGAAAACCTGCTCCAGAGTGCTCAGGACCTCAGACTGGGGCAATGGTTCACCTTCCAACAGGACAACGACCCTAAGCACAACGCAGGAGTGGCTTCGGGACAAGAATCTGAATGTCCTTGAGTGGCCCAGCCAGAGTCCAGATTTGAACTCGATTGAACATTTCTGGAGAGACATGAAAATAGCTGTGCTAAGACACTCCCCATCCAACCTGAAAGCTGGAGAGGATCTGCAGAGAATAATGGGAGAAACTCCCCAAATACATGTATGCCAAGCTTGTAGCGTCATACCTGAGTAAAGGGTCTGTGAACAGGTCTGAATACTTTCAGAATGCACTGTAGATATTCTATTATGGTTTTCTTGGTAGCCTATTGGTTTTCGTTGCTGTAAATTGAACTGTACGTGTTGGAAACGTGTTTATGGTAGGCTGGCATTGCTTAATTGATTATGTGGGTTGAATTTGATTCACAGAAGGGTATTGCGCCATATCACAACGTGTTGCTGAACTCATGAGCGAGTGGGATGATTTTCCATGTTTGAAGCGGGCCTTTATTGGCCTATTTATTTGACAAGACAGCTGTGTATGGCTGCATCTCACTGTAGTAGGCTGTAGGCTGTTTTGGTTATTTGGATCGCCATTTGCCTTTTTGTTTACTGTTATTGTAACTAGCCTAAATATAGATTGTCTCATGCCTTTATCGATCTGATATTTTGTTTAATAGGCCTACTCCTTGGTACCGTTGTTTTGATCTGTTTGCATTCGTTAGCATTCGCAGTTGTGTCGGATTCTAAGCCAAACTGCTATTCAGTATTTTTGTTTGCATGCATGGATAACTACGCTACTACTTTCTGCATTTAGTTTGCATTATTTTGGTAAGACAGCTGTGTGTATGGCTGCATTCACTTATGGCAATTCACCTATTACAAACAGCCTATCTATCTTGTAGCCTATATTGAATACCAGAACAGCCTAGCTGTCCACTGTGCTGATACAGAGGCTCCAGATTTCAAAAGCACTCAATGATCTCGGAGTCTCTGCATTTGAACTTTATGTTTATTGTGGTATGGCCTGATTATATAAGTAAAATTCCAATGCAAGAACCCCCAAACTGCCCCATTAATCACTTTATCCTGGCGCTGGGTCTGGGCTATACCCCTCGTCTATTGCCTGCACTAACCATGGAACTGTGTGATGACACAGCCAAGTATTGCTCCATAGCGATTTAATTAGCCTACATGTCATTTCTTTATATTATCAATTGTTGCTAATAATCCTCACCATCACCCACATGGCTGTGACTGCGTTTACAGAGGAAGCAAATTAAGATAAATAAAACGATGTAATTCAATGGAATGATAATGTAGGCTATACCAATTGAAGGGAACTAACAGTACATTTGCAGTTCAATCAATATGTATTGTTATTAGGCCTACTGATGGTCGATACTGATAGTGGCTAATATTGAACATGATAGAAAAGGAAGCAGAAAGTTGGGTATTGTAGAATTAAGACATTCAAGAGTGCCCATCCCTGTAAGTTAAAAGGCTGTACAATTTACATTTTGCATAATGGCACAGCATTTCATAAACTTTACTGTGGGAAATATGTTGATATGTTTTAGTTTGCTGCCATATGACTGTCATTTATATTTACAATTCTCTTATTCAAACAAATTACTAATTTACCTAGCTCTTGTCAAGTTATAAATGACAGTAAATAGAGAATGGTGTTATTTCTAACGGAAAAAAACAAAGTACTTGGAAGCGCTAGGTTCGCTAGACCTTATTCATGGTTTCCTTGGGCGTAAAGGTGTTTGAATTAGGAGGGAATTAAGTAAAGGTCAGAATAGAGCATATCTGTAGACACACCTTCATTTATTCCATCTCCACCCAAAATGAATAGCAGGTGAAAAGCATGCTACTCTCCTGCTTAAGGTCAGAATATGCATAGAGAGAAAAGTGCATAAAAAGGGAATTATGTTCCATTTATGCACGCTTAACTCGGGGTGGAGTCGGGCCAATGGTGAACAATAGTTTATAGCCTAGGCCAATATGCACAAAGATAATAATTCTGGATCTTATTTTGACAGGTTGCACATCAAAATACACTGCTCAAAAAAATAAAGGGAACACTTAAACAACACAATGTAACTCCAAGTCAATCACACTTCTGTGAAATCAAACTGTCCACTTAGGAAGCAACACTGATTGACAATAAATTTCACATGCTGTTGTGCAAATGGAATAGACAACAGGTGTAAATTATAGGCAATTAGCAAGACACCCCCAATAAAGGAGTGGTTCTGCAGGTGGTGACCACAGACCACTTCTCAGTTCCTATGCTTCCTGGCTGATGTTTTGGTCACTTTTGAATGCTGGCGGTGCTTTCACTCTAGTGGTAGCATGAGATGGAGTCTATAACCCACACAAGTGGCTCAGGTAGTGCAGCTCATCCAGGATGGCACATCAATGCGAGCTGTGGCAAGAAGGTTTGCTGTGTCTGTCAGCGTAGTGTCCAGAGCATGGAGGCGCTACCAGGAGACAGGCCAGTACATCAGGAGACGTGGAGGAGGCCGTAGGAGGGCAACAACCCAGCAGCAGGACCGCTACCTCCGCCTTTATGCAAGGAGGAGCAGGAGGAGCACTGCCAGAGCCCTGCAAAATGACCTCCAGCAGGCCACAAATGTGCATGTGTCTGCTCAAACGGTCAGAAACAGACTCCATGAGGGTGGTATGAGGGCCCGACGTCCACAGGTGGGGGTTGTGCTTACAGCCCAACACCGTGCAGGACGTTTGGCATTTGCCAGAGAACACCAAGATTGGCAAATTCGCCATTGGCGCCCTGTGCTCTTCACANCACAGCCCTCCATGTGCTCGCCAGAGGTAGCCTGACTGCCATTAGGTACCGAGATGAGATCCTCAGACCCCTTGTGAGACCATATGCTGGTGCGGTTGGCCCTGGGTTCCTCCTAATGCAAGACAATGCTAGACCTCATGTGGCTGGAGTGTGTCAGCAGTTCCTGCAAGAGGAAGGCATTGATGCTATGGACTGGCCCGCCCGTTCCCCAGACCTGAATCCAATTGAGCACATCTGGGACATCATGTCTCGCTCCATCCACCAACGCCACGTTGCACCACAGACTGTCCAGGAGTTGGCGGATGCTTTAGTCCAGGTCTGGGAGGAGATCCCTCAGGAGACCATCCGCCACCTCATCAGGAGCATGCCCAGGCGTTGTAGGGAGGTCATACAGGCATGTGGAGGCCACACACACTACTGAGCCTCATTTTGACTTGTTTTAAGGACATTACATCAAAGTTGGATCAGCCTGTAGTGTGGTTTTCCACTTTAATTTTGAGTGTGACTCCAAATCCAGACCTCCATGGGTTGATACATTTGATTTCCATTGATAATTTTTGTGTAATTTTGTTGTCAGCACATTCAACTATGTAAAGAAAAAAGTATTGAATAAGATTATTTCATTCATTCAGATCTAGGATGTTATTTTAGTGTTCCCTTTATTTTTTTGAGCAGTGTATAAGTGATGCATTCCCTGAATATGTTAAATGAAATAGCTTACTTTTTGACATATAAATTACCATCTCAGTTGTCTTACTTAGCACTGGAAAAAAATTGTCTAGAGCCCTGCAACTAATGTAAAGTAACTGTCAGAGTTCAACGATAAATTGGCCCACATAGTAGACTAAAGGCATAGAAATGGTAAATTACTTGGTAATAGGAAATACAATTACTTACATGACAGAATTAAAAATAGATTTTGGACTGACCATTGTAGACATTTTCAAATACATGCAACTTGAAAGTTTTATATCACCAAATTTCGACCTGAAATCTTTTGGACATCAGAGCAATGTTGAGGGAATCCTATTTGAGTCAGAAAAGGATACTCATATGATGGGCAAGATATACAAAACCTTGCAGAAAGCCTATCCAATTGACAATCTCTTAGAAAACAATATAAACGATTGAAACCAAGAACTGAGATTGACACAAGATGGAGCGTTGGAACCTAAATTACAGTTAACAAAAATGTATGCTTAATCCAGTATAAACGAATGTATAGAATTTATTATACAAGAGACAAAATGTAAACATTTTACAGACGTGTCTTAGTTTTACACTTAACACTTGACTCAATAATTAATGCATAGCCGCTGGAAGGAAGGGTGCTGAGGGTGCTGCAGCATCCCCTGATAAATAACAATTACAGAATACATGTTTAATGTAAAATGTAGAATTAAAAAACTCACTAAATTAGTGCACTAGGCCTTTAATACTCCTGTATGAGCAGAGAAAAATACTTGTTTTTCTGGGGGCACTCCTACTTCCCGCAGCTATGCCCCCATCAGATTCTCTTTGCTTTCAATTTGTCGGGCTGGGGCAAATTGGAAAACTCTATAGCCCTTCTGTCAGAGAAGAGCAACAGCGCCCTACTCTGGCTCTCATCAGTCTTATCGTGACTTACTTCATGACTTTGAACTGTTTGTCTCTTATACTTCGCCGTAGAAAAGACATGTAATCACCGAAGATTCAAAACTGTTCCAGAATTCCACCAGTTCAACTCTTTGAGGGTCGGGGATCTCGTTCTTGCTACATTTTCTTTTGTTGATTAGCCAAACATGCTTGTTGGAGGCGCATGACACAGAGCGTTCCCTTGCTAGAAAAGCTTGAAATCTAGCTCAGACTGCTAAAAAGACAGACGCCAGACGTTGATCACCTCGTTCACTTGACAGGAGCTTGGCGTCTAACGTTAGCGGGTAATGGTTTATCAGATTAGATGGCTTTTAATTGACAAAATGTCTCAAGTTTCTGTTTGTTTTCATGATAGCTAGCGAGCTACCAACACCCCAAGGGTAAAGTACACACAAGTAGCTAACTAATTGGCTTGCTTGCTATCCAAGCATAGGATTTAGATGTTATTACCTGTTAACTAATAAGATACTTTCGTTACAAACCTAGCTAGCTAGTTACAGTAATGGTATTGCTTGCCTTTGACTGCCAGCCACCTTATGCAAAATTGATGTAAAGAGCTATGCTAGCTAAATAGTTAGCTGTTGTTGAGATTGTTGCTTCCTTGAATTTAGCTGTTTAGCTAGCTATTGATAATTCATTTGTATCATTTAACCTTTGCCAGTTAGATTGCTACTTGTGGTGTGAACAGATCCTTGTAGAGATATCTCATCAGATGGATGTATTTTCTTGTCTTCTTAGCAGGCATGGAGGAAGCCAATCAAGATGCCTTTGACAGAGCCAGGCTGCAGGTGATCAAAGACAGCTATGAGAAGGCCTTTGAGTGCATCAACAGAGGCCTGACAGAGGATGAAGCTGGCCACAAGGCCCAGGCCCTGGCCCAGTACACACAGGGTCGCCAGCACCTCCTCAGGGCCATCAGCGTGCCCTCACAGGGGGACGAGTGTGTTGGCAGCTCCTGGGTGTCAGCCCGCCAGATGCAGCACAAGATGCAGGAGACACTCAACAACATCACCACTCGATTGGCGGCCATAGAGACCGGCCCAGACCCTGAGCTCCCACCACCTCTAGATGCCTCTCATGGAGTCCCTGGGACAGCCTCTAACTCAAACCTCTACCCCAAACTGGAGAAGGAGAAACCAGAGCGGCCGTCTCCACCCAAGCTGCTGATGACTAACCGCCAGGCTGGAGCTGTTGGAGGCAGTGTGTTTCCCTCCCTGCCTCTTTCTCCCACTAGACAGTCTGTGGTGCCTGGCGAGCTGCCCCCAGCCTACTCTTCCCAGGCGGCTGACGGCCACCTGACTATCTCCTACGGGACAGAGTCTGGAGAAATGTCGCTGGTGGGAGAGGAGTTCTACAGCCACATGTCCCCCTCTCCCCCCTCTCCTCAGAGCCTGGGGGAGGATGGAGAGGAACTCTTCTTTCTGCCTCACGGGGTGCAGATATTCTTTGTCACACCTGATGGCCAGGTCAGCGCTCCCTCCTACCCAGGGTATCTGCGGATGGTCAAGTTCACCAGCCAGCAGTCAGAGAGAGTGCCCAACCGGCCCCCAGCCTTCCTGCAGGTAAGAGGGATGTGGGGGGATGGGCGGATTAATTCTAGTCACTGTCTACTGTGGGTGTTGCCATTTACAGTGCCCTTAATATAGTGTCGACACTTATTGTATCTCAGCATTTCAGTGTATGATGAAATCACAGGGTACTTGGTATCTGTTTCTTTGATCTCTCTGTATCCGTTGTGCACTCTAACACGATTTTATCATCAGTGATTTGCTCTGCCTCTGCTCATAAACTCCCTTCTGTCATACAGAGGTGTTTGTGTGTGTGTGGTTGGTGTTTAGAATAGGGTTAGGCTCGTGTATATGTGGGATAGGCTAACTAATGATCTGTGTCCTACATCATGTGATCAGTGACTCAGTGGCCCTAATCCCAGGCAGGAGTTCTCTATGATGTCATGGTGGGAAACCCCAGTGGCCACTGTGTCAGGTTTACAGATATCTGTGTCACAACTAGTTACAGAAAAGAGACAGACAGGGTTTTGAATCTTCCCTGTGTTTTCCTGTATGTAGGAATGTAGGCCTAGTTGATATAGATGATAGGCGGATGGTTTCCCTCTTTGGTTTCCCCGTCCCTGTGGTGTCATCACAAGATAAATCAAATTTTATTTGTCACATACACATGGTTAGCAGATGTTAATGCGAGTGTAGCGAAATGCTACAGTTCCGACCATGCAGTAGTATCTAACAAGTAATCTAACAAATTCACAACAACTACCTTATACACACAAGAGCAAAGGAATGAATACGAGTATGTACATATAAATATATGGATGAGCGATGGCTGACCGGCATAGGCAAGATGCAGTAGATGGTATGGAGTACAGTATATACACATATGAGATGAGTAATGTAGGATATGTAAACATTATATAAATGGCATTGTTTAAAGTGGCTAGTGATACATTTATTCCATTCAATTATAATTATTAAAGTGGCTAGAGATTTGAGTCGATGGCCGAATGGCATAGGCAAGATTCAGTAGATGGTTTAGAGTACAGTGTATACATTTGATATGAGTATGTCGGATATGTAAACATTATATACAAAATTGTTTAAAGTGGCTAGTGATACATTTGTTACATCCAATTCCTATGTTTTAAGTGGCTAGAGATTTAAGTCAGTATGTTGGCAGCAGCCACTCAATGTTAGTGATGGCTGTTTAACAGTCTGATGGCCTTGAGGTAGAAGCTGTTTTTCAGTCTCTCGGTCCCAGCTTTGATGCACCTGTACTGACCTCGCCTTCTGGATGATAGCGGGGTGAACAGGCAGTGGCTCGGGTGGTTGTTGTCCTTGATGATCTTTTTGGCCTTCCTGTGACATCGGGTGGTGTAGGTGTCCTGAAGGGCAGGTAGTTTACCCCCGGTGATGCGTTGTGCAGTCCTCACTACCCTCTGGAGAGCCTTACGGTTGTGGGCGGAGCAGTTGCCGTACCAGGCGGTGATACAGCCCGACAGGATGCTCTCGATTGTGCATCTGTA
>QNTS01000561.1:67407-84866 GCA_003317085.1 Hucho hucho | reverse complement strand
GGCCGTGTCGGTGGCACTGTATTGTCCTCAAAGCGAGCAAAGAAGTTGTTTAGTTTGTCTGGGAGCAGGACGTCATGGTCCGCAACGGGGCTGGTTTTCTTTTTGTAGTCCGTGATTGACTGTAGACCCTGCCACATTCCTCTTGTGTCTGAGCCGTTGAATTGTGACTCTACTTTGTCTCTATATTGACGCTTAGCTTGTTTGATTGCCTTGCGGAGGGAATAGCTACACTGTTTGTATTCAGTCATGTTTCCGGTAGCCTTACCCTGGTTAAAAGCAGTGGTTCGCGCTTTCAGTTTTGCGCGAATGCTGCCATCAATCCACGGTTTCTGGTTGGGGAAGGTTTTAATATTTGCTATGGGTACAACATCACCAATGCACTTGCTAATAAACTCGCTCACCGAATCAGCATATACATCAATGTTGTTGTCCGACGCTATCCGGAACATATCCCAGTCCACGTGCTCGAAGCAATCTTGCAGCATGGAATCGGATTGGTCGGACCAGCGTTGAACAGACCTGAGAACGGGCGTTTCCTGTTTTAGTTTCTGTTTGTAGGCTGGGAGCAACAAAATGGAGTCATGGTCAGACTTGCCGAAAGGAGGGCGGAGAATAGCCTTGTATGCATCACGGAAGTTGGAATAACAGTGATCCAGGATTTTTACCAGCCCGGGTGGCACATTCGATATGCTGGTAAAATTTCGGGAGCCTTGTTTTCAAATTAGCCTTATTAAAATCCCCAGCCACAATAAATGCAGCCTCAGGATGTGGTTTCCAATTTACCTAGAGTGATATGAATTTCTTTCAGTGCCGTTGACGTATCAGCTTGAGGGGGGATGTACACGGCTGTGATTATAATTGAGGAGAATTCTCTTGGTAGATAATGCGGTCGGCATTTGATTGTAAGGAATTCTATGTCAGGTGAACAAAAGGACTTGAGTTCCTGTATGTTGTTATGATCACACCACGTCTTGTTAATCATAAGACACACACCCCCGCCCTTCTTCTTACCAGATAGATGTTTGTTTCTGTCCGCGCGATGCGTGGAGAAACCAGGTGGCTGTACCGACTCTGATAACGTGACCTGAGTGAGCCATGTTTCCGTGAAGCAAAGAACGTTGCAGTCTCGGATGTCTCTCTGAAAGGCAACCCTCGATCTGATTTCGTCTACTTTGTTGTCCAGAGACTGTACATTGGCGATTTAAAATACTCTGGAGAGGTGCACGATGCGCCCGTCGACGTAGCTTGACCAAAAGACCGCCGCGTTTCCCCCTTCTCCGGCGCCGCCGTTGTTTTGAGTCGCCGGCTGGGATCCAGTCTATAGTCCTGGTCAGTGGACCAAACAGAGGATCTGCTTCGGGAAAGTCGTATTCCTGGTCGTAATGTTGGTATGTTGACGCTGCTCTTATATCCAATAGTTCCTCCCGGTTGTATGTAATAAAACTATATTTCCCGGGGTAACAATGTAAGAAGTAATACATAACGGGCCATTCAGTGACATTAGTCCTTAAGTCTGAGTAGGTCCAGCATAGAGCCAGATAACCTCTGGCTCTATGCTGCTGCTGTCTGTCTGCTGCCTTCCACATGAACAGAATATTACACCAGCACCACTAGTCTTTGAACAGAGCCGGAGATAGATAACACAATCACACAGACACACACACCCCACGCTGTTTGTCTGCAGTGAGTAGAACAGTGGAGAAGGTTGTCCCCTCCTCAGTAATACTGTCTGCATGCTTTCCACACCTCAGCACTGGACCTACTCAGACTTAAGGACTAATGTCCCTGAATGGCCCGTTGATGCACTGTAGAATTAAATGACAGAACGTTTATGTCAGACCGTAGTATTTAGCACACATGCACCTGAAGTGTGTAAACATGTACTGAGACTGGTGATAAGATAAGGAAATGGAAATAATACAAGTCTTATTAATGTTTCACCAAGGCCTGAATGTAATCAACAACTGTATGCCTGTGTGGGAGTGTCAGAGATAGTAACAGCCCACTTGATGTGTTTGTCTTCACAGTGAGTTAACAGTACTGTATCATGGAGTTGGGGTGGGTTGGGGTCGACTTGTCATTGTGGAATATCCCAGTAAGCCTGGTCTGGGGGGGGTTAGGTTAATCGCTCCATATGAACTCCCTATACTGTCTTGTGTGATTGGCTGTACTGTTGATGTGTTCCAGGTGTGTGATTGGCTGTACCCGCTGATGGCCACTGACTCCCCGGTCCTGCTGTGTAACACAGGGGTGTTCATGTTCCCAGACATGATGGCGTCCGCCCCGGGGTCCTACGTGGGCGTTGTGCTGTCCTCTGAACTGCCTGTAGAAGACAGACAACTGTTCCAGGACCTGCTGTCCCAGATGACAGACCTCAGGGTGCAGGTGAGCTGCTGAGGCTGTGTCTCAAATGGCACTCTATTCCCTATATAGTGCACTACATTTGACCAGGGCCCATAGGGTCCTGGTCTCTGACTGGCCCATATGAAGGTGTCTGGTGGTCCAAGGAATAGTAATAGAATAATAGTAATAGAATAATAGTAATAGAATAATAGTAATAGAATTATAAACATGTCTCTCTGCCTGATGCATTTTTGCTGATTTAAGGTGTGTTTGAGTCATTGCCACACCACCACACCATGACAAGTGTCCTTGTGCAGAAGGTTATGGACCCCGGGTGAAAGAATGACAGGGTTGCCTACATCCATTCTTAATCAGCAGTTCAGATTCAGAAACGGCGATAGTTTGACGTCATTCCCAAGCGTTGTTCTTTGTTTTCTTCCAATGATCCCAGTGGAATGTAAGATTCAAATTAGAGATTTATCCCAAAATGGAAACCTATTTTCTGCATAGTGCCCTACCTTTGCCCAGAGCCTGGTCAAAATAGTGGACAGTATTCCATTTCGGACATTCTAGATTTAATGCAGTAGTAGATTAACATGAGCTATTCTGCTCTCTCTAGCCTCAATAACAATTCAGTCTGACTGGTCCATATTTTATTGGTCCATAGTTCTGATGTTACTGATGATGTAAATGCTTTTATTCTGGTGTGAAAATGACTGCTTGCTGCTGTAAGGCACTCTACTTCACCTGTGGGTCTTGGGCCTTCTCAATGTCTAGGGCAGATACTGAGGGTGTAGGGCAGACACTGTGGGTCGAGGGAAGAAACTGGGCACCCTATACAAATGGCACCCTATACAAATGACACCCTATTCCCTACATAGTACACTATTAACCAGAGCTCTATGGGACTTGGTCCCAAGTAGTGCGCTATGTAGGAAATTGGGTGCCATTCGGGATACATACGCTAAAGGCTCTAGTGCACTGCTTGCTCCCTGAATACGCCTGGCCTCAGCAGTTAGGGAATTTAGAACAACGGGCAGATGAAGAGCATTAATGTGTGCTAATGCTCTTATCTGGCTAGGACACAACACAGCCTGAGTAGTCACTACAGTAATGGAGTCAGACGGTGGTTCCGTCTCCGAGCAACAGTATTCAGCCAGGTTCTAACTGAGGGCATGTTGTTGTTGATAAACTACCTCTCACATGGACAGCTGCTTCTGGGATGGAATGCAATAAACAAGTAGGCTTTTCATGATCACATATTGAATATATGTACATTTAGGAGGTTGTGTCTGAGAATAGCAATGATGGTGTTTGAACAATGCCCCTCTGTCTGTTTTCCTCAAGCAAGGAGACATCTGAAATGTGTCTGGTGACCATGTCTTTGTTTAGAGAAGAATGAGACGTTGTGATCAGGATGGGGATAGAGGGAGAAGAGGCACCCTAGGGTAGCAGGAGGCTACTATTAGGAGGTTACTATGATGTGACTAGGAGAGTTAGCGTAAGGCACTTGAAGTTACCAAGAGGTTACCAGGAGTTTACCATGAGGCAGGGTCTGCTAGGCTCCAGCTAGGCTATCCAGTCCTGTATTAGTTGTAAGAGGACCATGACAACAAAGCATAGTTAATCAAACTTGAATGTTCTTCTCCCAATGCTGTATATATACACCACCAGGTGTCATAAAACCTCTGTTTCAAAGCGCCATATTAATACAAGTCCTGCTGCTGCAGGCTCCAAATGAGGCAGCAGACAGCATCAACCTGAGCCAGAAGGTGTCCATCACGCCCCTCAAGGAAGAGGAGGCCCCAGCTGCAGGAGAAGAGGAGGAGGAGGAGGAGGAGGAGGAGAAGAAGAACCTGCCAGAGTGGAGCGAGAAGGTGGCCAGCGGCATCCTCACAGGTCAGACCCAGGGCCCTAACCCCAACAACGCTAACCTTAACCAATGGCATTCTAACCCAAGGCTGTAGGGGTTAAGGTTAGGGAATGTATGCTGTGTTTCACTCACACCTACTGTGTTTTTTCCATCCAGGGGCATCGTGGCTGAGCTGGGGCCTGGTGAAGGGGGCTGAGTTCACTGGCATAGCCATCCAGAAGGGGGCGTCCAAACTGCGGGAGCATATCACCCCAGAGGACAAGCCAGCCCACGTCAGCCCCTCCGTCTCCAAGGGATTGCATGTAGCCAAACAGGCCACCGGGGGCGCTGTCCGCGTCAGCCAGTTCCTTGGTGAGAAGCAGCTGAGTGTCTGATTAGTTCTGGTGTTGGAAGATGCTGACTGTCTTGGTTCTGGTGTTGGAAGGAGCTGATTGTCTTGGTTCTGGTGTTGGAAGGAGCTGATTGTCTGATTGGTTGTGGTGTTGGAAGGAGCTGATTGTCACTAACCAACACCACAACCTTCCTCGACTGACAGACTAACCAACACCACAACCTTCCTCGACTGACAGACTAACCAACACCACAACCTTCCTCGACTGACAGACTAACCAACACCACAACCTTCCTCGACTGACAGACTAACCAACACCTGTTGGAAGGAGCTGACTGTCTGATTGGTTGTGGTGTTGGAAGGAGTTGACGGTCTGATTGGTTGTGGTGTTGGAAGGAGCTGACTGTCTGATTGGTTGTGGATGGGTGTGTTGTGTTATGACGGGGTGCGTATTGTGTTATGATGGGTGTGTGTTATGACTGGTTGTTTTGTACTATGATGGGGTGTGTGTGTGTGGTGGTATGACGGGGTGTGTGTTGGGTTATGTTATGATGGGATGTGTTTGGTGCTATGATGGGGGGTGTGTGTTTGTAGTGGACTGTGTGTGTATGGTGGTGTGTATTATGTTATGACGGGGTGCGTGTTGTGTTATGACGGGGTGTGTTTGTAGTGGACGGTGTGTGTATGGTGGCAGGGTGTGTGGGTAGAGAGCTAGCTCCTCACGTGAAGAAACATGGAGGCAAGTTGGTCCCGGAGTCCATGAAGAAAGACAAAGATGGACGTTCCAACATCGATGGAGCCATGGTGGTGGCTGCTAGCGGAGTTCAAGGTACACATAGTCACTGTTGTGGTTGTTATAGTCACTAGACTACTCATTGTATAGGACAAGACAGAACAACACAAACGTTTGCCGTGCGCAGTAGATCACCTGCTGGGTGTCAACGAACAGTGGAGATTCAGGGGAAATTAATAGATAATGGCGGCCGATGTTCGGTGGCCAGAGGCGTTAGGACGACCACCCCGCCACGCATGGCCGTCGTTTGTATTGGTCGGTCTTGTCCTTAAGGATGGTTCACATGGATGATGTGGCCCCTATTCTACCAAGTGTCTAGTCATTGTTGTGGTTCCTGTCATTCTACCTGAAGGCTTCGCTACCATGTGGACTGGCTTGGAAGTAGCAGCAAAGAACATCACCGTCTCCGTTGCCTCAGAAACCGTCAACACTGTCAAGCATAAGTAAGTCTTTCTCTGTACACTTCAACCAACATGTGTTGTCTGTGCTCTTCTCATTCAACATGGCTGCGTCTCAAATAGCACTCGATGGGTCCTGGTCAAAAGTAGTGCACTATATAGGGAATAGGGTGCCATTTGAGACGCTTCCATGTCAAAATAAGTAAAGCTGTTGTATTGTCACATACACACCGGATAGGTGCAGTGAAATGTGTTGTTTTATAAGGTCAGCCATAGTAGTGCGGCATTCATGGAACAAATTAAGGTTAAGTGCCTTGTTCAAGGGCACATCGACAGATTTTTCACCTTGTCTGCAAGGGTAATCGAACCAGGGACCTTTCGGTTACTGCCCCAACACTCTAACCGCTGGGCTACCAGCCGAATGTGTTCTGTGCTCAGTTCATTGACCATGTCTGATTGGCAGTACTACTTGCTTGACTTTACATTTGCTCTTGTCCACCCAGCTCTGATGTCTGTCTGTTCTTTTGCTTTCTGGGCCAGGTTTTGCTAGACCAGGTTTTGCCAAACCAGGTTTTTGCAGTGTATCTTGCAAACACTCACTTGTGTTTTATAAGCAAAAACAAGCAAGCATTGTTCATTTTCCTCTTCCACTTATTTTTCAGATTTAGGGGTCTACAAAACATCTTAGACCCTCCTAATGACAAGAAAACATGTATTTAAAGCCAGCCTTTAATGAACCCTGCTTAATAACGAGCAGCATGGCCAAGGCTTAGCCTCTGTTTCTGGGTGGTCTGAATGTAAAGCTGCTAGATTCACCTCTACTCTCTAAACAGGCTACTCTTCTATCCTACTGGGCTATGCACCCGTAATTCAACATGTAGCTTACACTGATTTCTCTGGTTTCTAACTAACCAACTCTTTTTCCTGACTTTATTGAAAACAATATAACTATTCCTAATACATAGTCATAGTATGAATTGATGCACTTATTGAATTGATGTGTATTATCTGTAGAAATAAGTGCAATCACCAGCCCCACAATATAATCAGTTGTATATTTATAGATTAATGAATAGTCAGACAACTTGAATAATTCTGTTGAATTCATGCTCTGCATGGGTGGTGGCTTTAATCCTAGTTGCATGTTGCTGTCCTTGCTGTTCCCTGTAATTGCCCTCCTTCCTCCAGCCCTCACCCCAAACCCCCCAGCCCTCCCCCTCTCAACAGTTGGTTGTGTGTGATTATAAGGTATGGGGCAGCAGCCGGCCAGGCCACAGACCATGCTGTGAACTCAGCCATTAACATGGGCGTCACCGCCTTCAACATTGACAACCTGGGCATCAAAGCTGCGGTGAAGAAGACTGGCAAACAGACGGCCGTGGCCATCCTGGAGGACTACCAGCTACGGGACCCTAATACTAACCAGAAACAAGTAGAGAAACGGGACAAATAGGCTCCATCTGGGAGTAAGTGTACGTCCCAAATGGCACCCTATTCCATATTGTAACTACTTTTGACCAGAACAAAATATAGAGAATAGGGTGCGATTGGGGACAGTCAACCCCTAGCCCCATGACACTTACCATAGCCCTTACCCACAGAGCACTGGTGTAGATATGAGAGGACTGGATAGGTGTGAGCAAAACGCAACTTCTACCTGCTTAGTCTGTCAGAAGGAAAGGCTGAGCAACTACCATATTGATTAAACATATCCTATTCTTTCAGATCTACCCAAGTGCCTAGAGAGTAGAGGCTAGGTTTGCATCCAAAATGGCACCCTATTCCCGATTTTATAGTGCACTACAAAGGGAATTGGGTGCCATTTGCGACGCACACCAGGTCCTCCTCCTGTCTTTCCTTTAGAGCTTTAATTAAAACACGATTTGTATTCTTCTGTAAAGAAATCTATCTATACATAAATGCTTTAGTTGACTAATAGCCTATAGAAATGTTACTAGGGTTTGATACAACTGTTAAGCACTTTAATCTTCATAATTAACAGTATAATGACATTATAATAATGTCAAATATTACATAACTAAGATGGACATTGTACGTAGGTAGGCTGGTGTATAATCACTAAGTTATTTGTGTTCAATGTTGGTGAGAAGACGTCACCGGAATTTAAAAAGTCACGTAGGTGATATAAATATAAACTGAAAACAGGATTCTAGTTTAAATTTCAGATGGAACTGTTTGTTTCAAGACTACTGCTGTTGACCTATTCTAGTAATACTTTAGTAACAGTAGTATTACTGCAGTTGTACTGTAGTAACACAGTTCAGTGTATCTGGAAGTAAAGGTGTAACTGAGGGAGAGTTGCACAATTCTGGTAACTGTCGCAAAATCCCCAGGTTTTCCAGAAATTCTGGTTGGAGGAATCTGGATGTTCTGCTTATTCCCACCTAGTCTCTTTCCCCATCCATTACCCGAGACCAGCATTGGGTTCTGGGTTTCAAGATTAATTCACTCCTGATTCCTGGAAGTTCCAACCAGGATTTCTGGAAAACCTGGGAATTTTGCAAAAGTTGCTAGAAATGTGTAACCCTTATCTGTAAGTCCAGGTGTATGGGGGGGGGGAAGAAACCCAGCAGCATGCTAACTATGTGCTATAAGAATACATGTTTGGGTTCATTTAAACAATGAAATAATGTTAATGTGTGAAACAAGACGAAACCCAAGCATGCACAGGAATAGTTCTATAGTCGTTGAGGGTACTATATAAGATTGAACAAGGGTCTCTAAGGTATACTCTTGTCGTATGACTTTGTAATGCAGAGGAAAGAATCAATCCAAACATAGAAGCAGTGGAGTTTTGAACTGGTTTGAGAATGGTCCATGGTTTGCTTAGTATGTCTTAATAACCAGTTACTACAGGCTGTATGCTACTGTAACCATAGGCCAATACATCCACCTTACATATAGCAAGCCCACGCTACTGTATCGTCCTGTGGTCCAGTTCATTATCTTTGAGAAGATATAACCTATCCTTTCAACTTGGTATCTGATTATTACTTTTTAAAGCTGTGATATACATTTTCTATTATTTTATTTTTTTCGTGTGATGTAAAGAGAATTATATTCAATGTCATTAACATTTGGACAATTGTTTTTAACTATGACATCTGAAACAAATAATTATGGCAAAATTACAGATATAAATACATTAACAGTTTCGGCACAATTTGAGTGTGTGTTTATGATTATTGTCGCTGTATATGCGTTATGTTGTCAACATACTGTATTTAACTTAAAATGCTGTCTACCATTCATTATTTACCTTGGGCTGATGTTTAATAATAATATTTCCCCTTCAGGGTTAATTGAAGGCAGACAGTCTTTTTGTGTGAACTTGAAATCTCATGCCGGCATTAAATACACATCAGCATTCTCACAAAGTGGTTGTGATTTTCCAAATAATGGCTTTGTGCTTCTGTGACCCTATGTGAACAAATAGTCACATGGTCTGATGATAACCAAATATCTGATATGTAATAAAAATCTATAGAAGAATGTGTTGTATATCATTGGTTTGGATAGAGCATGTCAGCTGTCTGTCTGGGTGTTTCTACTTCATAATCAACACTACTTAGTCCGGGTACCAGTCTCTGTAACAATCCTCTCCTACCCTTTGTCTTGACAAATGACACGGAGCGCAAGGGGTGACATGTAATAGCTGAACAGACTGGCAACCAGGCCGGACTCGGCTATCCCATTAGATGAAATATGGGTCAAAGGTATTTGGCTTAAGCATAATATATCATATTCAGAAATGCATTTGTGTTTAACTAGCATAAAGGATATTTTTCATGCAGATGCCACTCAAATTACCTGGAAATCAAGTTAGTGAAATAGGATAATTTTCAAGTGTTTTGCACCACGTTATCCAAGTGATTTATCCTGAATGCAAAAGAGCTCATTCACATTCAAATTAGTTGAATCACATTCAATGGAAATGGACTTTGAATTGTTTATGCATAATCGGTGATGATTAAGCTCCTATTATAATTAGGCTGTATTACTTCTCAATCACATAATGTCATATCACTGTATTAGAATTGTTTGAGGTTCAAGCCCTACCTCTATATTATGTTCATGATTTACATATTTGAGTTGCATGTTTTATAAATGTGTGATCAAGACAGAGATGGCTAGCTACAGTGAGTTGGAGTGCTGAAAGCTGCCCTGTATCTTTTAAGTTCTTGATAAAGAGCAGAGTGAATTTCCTTCTGCTCAAAATTAAACTATAGGCTACACGTCACACACCACCGGTCCACCATTTATGACTGAAAAGGTTGAGAGGGTCCATAGATGCTATAATCTCAAATTTGACCTTAACACCGAAACAAACAAGTCAGAATTCATTCTTGAAATGAGACAATTCTATATTATTTTTGTTCACAGAATTTAAAGGCCCAGTGCAGTCAAAAACTGGATTTTTCCTTTGTTTTATATATGTCTCCACAGGGTTGGAATAATAATGTGAAATTGTGAAAATTATTATGATAATGCCCTTTTAGTGTAAGAGCTGTTTGAAAAGACTAGCTGAACTTTCAGCCTGTTTTGGTGGGATGGAGTTTCAGCCTGTTTTGGTGGGATGGAATTTCAGCCTGCCTGGCAGGCATCCTTTTTATCCATACCAAACTTGGCGCAAAACTACGCCTACAAGTAACCTATATACCCAGCCATTACAGAAAGGAAAACGAAGAGAGAGGCCCAACTCGGTGGAAAATCTGTCTCCCTCCAGCAGGTGACGTTTATTCGTTATTTTGCCCACCAAGCAAGGAGTTTTTGTATGGAAGTCGATGAGACAGTGTCAAATTTGGTCAACAACAAAAATGTATGGCCTATTTGCTCTAATAGAAGTTTCATAATGCTTAAGTTGTTGCGAGTCTACTGATACAAGTAGGACACGTGACATCTCTGCCACTTTGAGAAAAAAACACTTTATGTTGGATTTGTCAGGAGATTACATATTCATGGGATGATAAAAGTATCATGGCATATATTTCCATCACAGGAGGTTGGTGGCACCTTAATTGGGGAGGACAGGCTGATGGTAATGGCTGGTGCTAAACAAGTGGAATGGTATCAAATACATCTAACAAATGGTTTCCATGTGTTTGATGCCATTCAATTGTCTCCGTTTCAGCCATTATTATGAGCCGTCCTCCCCTCAGCAGCCTCCACTGCTCTCCATTGAATACAGGTGGTTGATGTCAACAACACTCACTGAATATTAAAAAAAAAATTACAATAATGAGATATCCACCAATCCAAAGAAAGGATAGGAGGGAGCTAAACAGCCCACTGTGCCACTGTGAACAACAACTCTCATTGTTAGGGTGGAGAAACATGTATCTTGTCAGTATATCCATTATCTTTGGCTCTCTGTCAGCTCTCTGTCTTGGGACATCTTAATCCATGTCTTGAGACATTTTCAGACTTATAAATGAAGACGTCTTGAGATGTCTTAAGACGCCTTAGAAAATGAAGACTTGTTTAAGACAGTCTATGAACACCTCTTGGAAATACAATGTCTTGAGACGTCCGTCTTAAAACGTCTTGAGACATTTTATCATTTATTGTTGTTTTCATGTTTTATTAGTTATTAATTCTTAAGAGTCTACTGACGCATCCATGCGTCAATCAAATTAACATAATACAATAATCCCATAAAAAATCTGTCAGTTTAAGAAAAATATATATGCTAATTTGCATGGCCTGCGTCTCAATCCACCGCATTCGACCTTCTGCATCTGGTGGAAGGTGGCCGAGCTACAGCAGTGTTTGTCAGACCATGAGACATCCCAAAAATCGGTCTTCTCACGAAAACATCTGTAGCATTCGAACAGTTTGGCCTACAAACAGTTTGGCATGTGACCACTCTATGGAAAGATGAGACTCTTACGAACACGAGGATGTTCTCTGTTGTGGTCTATGACCCCCACAAGTGCCATGGAACCCGTCTGAAGGTAACCCAAACAAATGAATTCGTTTTGTGCCAACAAAAATAAAGGATTAAATATGTGTCCCCAAAAAATAAATAAGCTTTCTTATATCTCCTAGATATGACAGACACTTCAAAACCTTATTCCTCCAGGGTTAGATAACATTACATCTCTCTGTCTCCCTACACTGCTATCCCCTGAGTTAGACAACATTACAGCTCTGTCTCCCTACACCGCTACCCCCTGAGTTAGACAACATTACAGCTCTGTCTCCCTACACCGCTACCCCCTGAGTTAGACAACATTACAGCTCTGTCTCCCTACACCGCTACCCCCTGAGTTAGACAACATTACATCTCTCTGTCTCCCTACACTGCTATCCCCTGAGTTAGACAACATTACAGCTCTGTCTCCCTACACCGCTACCTCCTGAGTTGGATATTACATCTCTCTGTCTCCCTACACCGCTACCTCCTGAGTTAGACAACATTACAGCCCTCAACCAGTCCTGAGTTAGACAACCATCAGGTCACCAATGTTTCCATCTGCCTGCCCAATCATCAATAATTGTATTGTACATAACCTGAGGGTGTTGTTAACGATCTGACAATCAGCTCTGTTAATTCTCTCTCTCTCTCTCTCTCTCTCTCTCTCTCTCTCTCTCTCTCTCTCTTTCTCTCTCTCTCTCTCTCTATATATATATATCAGAAGTTTACATACACCTTAGCCAAATATATTTAAACTCAGTTTTTCACAATTCCTGACATTTAATCCTAGTAAAAATTCCCTGTCTTAGGTCAGGTAGGATCACCACTTTATTTTCAGAATGTGAAATGTCAGAATAATAGTAGAGAGAATGATTTATTTCAGCTTTTATTTCTTTCATCACATTCCCATCTGGGTCAGAAGTACACTCAATTAGTATTTGGTAGCATTGCCTTTAAAATTTTGAACTTGGGTCAAACGTTTTGGGTAGCCTTCCACAAGCTTCCCACAAAAAGTTGGGTGAATTTTGGCACATTCCTCCTGACAGAGCTAGTGTAACTGAATCAGGTTTGTAGGCCTCCTTGCTCAGACATGCTTTTTCAGTTCTTCCCACAAATGTCTATAGGATTGAGGTCAGGGCTTTGGGATGGCCAACCCAATACCTTGACTTTGTTGTCCTTAAGAACATTTCCACAACTTTGGAAGTATGCTTGGGTCATTGTCCATTTGGAAGACCCATTTGTGACCAAGCTTTACTTCCTGACTGATGTCTTGAGATGTTGCTTCAATATATCCACATAATTTTCCTTCCTCATGATGCCATCTATTTTGTGAAGTGCACCAGTCCTCAACATGATGCTGCCACCCCTTTGCTTCACTGTTGGGATGGTGTTCTTCGGCTTCCAAGCCTCCCCCTTTTTCCTCCAAACATAACGATGGTCATTATGGCCAAACAGTTCTATTTTTGTTTCATCAGACCAGAGGACATTTCTCCAAAAAGTACGATCTTTGTCACCATGTGCAGTTGCAAACCGTAGTCGGACTTTTCTGTAGCGGTTTTGGAGCAGTGGCTTCCTCCTTGCTGAGTGGCCGTTCAGGTTATGTCGATATAGGAGTCGTTTTACTGTGGATATAGATACTTTTGCACCTGTTTCCTCCAGCATCTTCACAAGGTCCTTTGCTGTTGTTCTGGGATTGATTTGCACTTTTTGCACCAAAGTACGCATCTCTAGGAGAGAGAATGCGTCTCCTTCCTGAGCGGTATGGTGGCTGCGTGGTCCCATGGTGTTTATACTTGTGTACTATTGTTTGTACAGATGAACGTGGTACCTTCAGGCGTTTGGAAATTGCTCCCAAGGATGAACCAGACTTGTGGAGGTCTTAAAAAAAATCTGAGGTCTTGGCTGATTTCTTTTGATTTTCCCATGATGTCAAGCAAAGAGGCACTGCATTTGAAGGTAGGCCTTGAAATACATCCACAGGTACACCTTCAAGTGACTCAGATGATGTCTATTAGCCTATCAGAAGCTTTTAAAGACATGACATCATTTTATGGAATTTTCCAAGATGTTTAAAGGCACATTCTGCTAGACATCTTCCTCAGCACCAGCATACAGATGTCCATGCTGTCTCTCTCATGCCTGCTTACCAAATGGCAAACTATTCCCTAGTGCACTAATTCTGTCTATCTGCGTTATGAACAAGCATGTTGCTGAAAAACCTTGTGTCTGTCAGTGCAGTTAGTGCACTGAGGGACTAGTAGAGTAATGACCGCCTGCTCCACGCCCCTTGTTTCAGCGCATCTAGAGGGGTGGACAGAAGATGAGAGTGAAGGGAGCGTGTTAGCGAGGTGAGATGCTTGGTGCTTCCCTTGGAAGGCCTGCATGTCAATGAGGGACGGCCATATGGAAATCACTGCTAAAGAGACAGAAACCAGCTGCAGCTCGTGCTGCTCACACTTGCTCAATCACAGAGCAACAAAGGGGCGGATGCTTCTTCTGCGGCTCAGACGGGCCATCATACTACACATATCAGCACTGACACAGCCTATTGGAGAGCTGATATATGCAATTGCTAAAAACTGACGCGGTTGACTGCATCCGACTTCAATTAAAGGTAAGTAGTTATTTGCCCAAAACATGTTTAAGATGCTATAATGTGTTGTTCCGTGTCATTTAACAACTGCTGGGTTTATGTTGTCAGAAATTAATATGATTAGAAAAAGCAAATTTTCAGTATGTGACAAACTGCCCACAAGCAGGAGAATTCTATCTGGCTTGCCAGCAGCGCTGTCCGTTCAGCACTGCGGAGTTCAATCTGACTACTGCCACCGTTATAGACTACCTGTCAGACTAGCTAGCTGCTAGGAGATCCGCACCTTCGGCGCTGTCCATTCAGCACCACTGAATGTTGGACGGACCTCAGAATTCATGCAGAAATCCAATTGACTCTACTCTCTTCAGTAGGCCTATATGACATTCAACTAAAACTAAAGGATGACTTATTTATTCTGCAAAGGAAAATATGTTGCTTGAGGTTTAAATGTTCTCATCCATAATGTTCCCCTCCCTGATTTGTCTCTTTCTGTGTAACATCACTACAGTCATGGAGCTGGAGCACTTTGACGAGCGGGAGAAAGCCCAGAGAAACACCCGCAGAGGCTCCAGGAACAACGGTCTTCCGAGCCCCACTCACAGCGCCCACTGTAGTCTGTACAGAACCCGGACACTGCAGTCCCTAGCCTCGGAGAAGAAGGCCAAGAAGGTCCGCTTTTATCGCAATGGAGACCGCTACTTCAAAGGGATTGTCTACGCTATTTCCCAGGACAGGTTCCGGTCTATAGACGCCCTGTTGGCCGATCTGACCCGCTCCCTATCAGATAATGTGAACCTGCCCCAGGGTGTCCGGACCATCTACTCTATTGACGGGACCAAGATAATTTCCTGGCATGGAGCAGCTGGAGGAAGGTAAGCTAACCCTTAACCTTAACACTACCCTAAGGGTTGGGATGAGACAGTATTGAGTAGCTAACCCTAAGGGTTGGGATGAGACAGTATTGAGCAGCTAACCCTAAGGGTTGGGATGAGACAGTATTGAGCAGCTTACCCTAAGGGATGGGACAGTATTGAGCAGCTAACCCTAAGGGATGGGACAGTATTGAGCAGCTAACCCTAAGGTTTGGGATGAGACAATATTGAGCAGCTAACCCTAAAGGATGGGATGTGATGAGACAATATTGAGCAGCTAACCCTAAGCGATGGGACAGTATTGAGCAGCTAACCCTAAGGGAGAGGACAGTATTGAGCAGCTAACCCTAAGGGAGGGGACAGTATTGAGCAGCTTACCCTAAGGGAGGGGACAGTATTGAGCAGCTAACCCTAAGGGAGGGGACAGTATTGAGCAGCTAACCCTAAGGGAGAGGACAGTATTGAGCAGCTAACCCTAAGGGAGAGGACAGTATTGAGCAGCTAACCCTAAGGGAAGGGACAGTATTGAGCAGCTAAACCTAAGGGAAGGGACAGTAAAAGTCTGAGAACAAAGTAAGTTGTGCATTTTCTAGGTTTCCCACTGTACAATGAGTGACCTGCTCTAGTAGGCCTATATAGTAGGCGTATAGTATATTTCCAGTAGGTCTGTAAGTGTCATAGCTGTGTCATTGTGTGGTGCATGCAGTGATGTGAGACTATGGTTGTGACCATGTAGGCCTATCTCTGTGTGTTGTCTACCTGGAGGAGAGAGCTATGTGTGTAGCTCCTTAGAGTCATACAAGAAGCTAGACTACACTAAGAATGTCAACCCCAACTGGTCAGTTGGGATGAAGCACGTGGCCCCCCATCCCTGGGCAGTGCCAAGGCTGGGGCCCTGGAGACCAGGGAGAGTAAGGACTTCATTCGGCCCAAACTGGTTACCATCATCCGCAGCGGGGTGAAGCCTCGTAAGGCCGTTCGCATCCTCCTCAACAAGAAGACGGCCCACTCCTTTGAACAGGTTCTCTCTGACATCACAGACGCCATCAAGCTGGACTCTGGGGTCGTCAAGAGACTGTACACCGTGGACGGGAAGCTGGTAGGTTATGAATAATGGTTGTACTAGTGAATTTACTGCCTGGTTCTCAGGCTTAGCTTTCCCCACAGACTCAGAGGGATGGGCTATAAAGCAATTAGAGTTAGAAGTAGGTTTCTGGGACTCAGTCTGCTGCGTTATCATCCTTAACCCAGTCAGTAGGTGTTTCAGGAGCACAGTATCACTGAGACATTTTCACAATGGATGACCTTTAAATATTTTTGAAGCATAGCCTTTATTGCCAGATGACTATATGGTTTAAATCCCATGAACACAGACCTTTAACACAGAGTCCTGAACACAGGATTACTAGAGAGAGTAAAAAGGAACAGTGAATCAGAAAGAGGCAAGTAGAGTTGTGAATCATGATGTTTAGTTGTGATAGGCCTATTAATAGTCAGTCTCTCCTCCCTTATATTGGTTCTATCAAAGAAACTCCAATGTAGTTTTCCTTTTTTCTCTCCTGGACGGATTCTATGGTGATCTGGTTGCCTGGGCTGGTTGCTAAGGAACAGCCTCTGCGGCAGAGTGGTGCAGTGGGAATGTTGTCTGTGTGTGGCTCAGTGTTGCAGAACACTATGTCAGTGCTATCGAGGAAGGCTAGAGAATGGTGCAGGGTACTCGTATGGCCCAGACATGACCGGAGATTGAAGCTGTACATTCCACCATAAATATCATGCCGATGAAATGCATTCAGGGGATTCATATGTAATGTCTGCGGTTCATCCTGTTCATCCGGTTCAGTTTAAATTCACTGTCTCATTAAATAATGATGGTAGAATTAGAAAGCATTGACGAGTTCTTCAGTCACGCACTTCCAGATCTATATCATTGTTTCTCCAGTTGATGATATATGAGGCCAATATGCTCTCTGTGCTACTAAGTGAGACTAATGGATTTCAGGGTTGGGCAATAGAGTACAGTTCTATACAGTGGGTATCAGAGTTGGGCTAAACAGTACAGTTCTATACAGTGAGTAACAGGGTTGGGCTATAGAGTACAGTTCTATACAGTGGGTATCAGGGTTGGGCTACACAGTACAGTTCTATACAGTGGGTATCAGGGTTGGGCTCCACAGTACAGTTCTATACAGTGGATATCAGGGTTGGACTATACAGTAAAGTTCTATACAGTGGGTATCAGGGTTGGGCTATACAGAACAGTTCTATACAGTGAGTAACAGGGTTGGGCTATAGAGTACAGTTCTATACAGTGGGTATCA
>QNTS01000561.1:26782-61991 GCA_003317085.1 Hucho hucho | reverse complement strand
AAAAAAAATCCAGAAAAACGCATGTGAAAAATGTTATAAATGGAATTGCATTTTAATGAGGGAAATAAGTATTTGACCCCTCTGCAAAACATGACTCAGTACTTGGAGGCAAAACCCTTGTTGGCAATCACAGAGGTCAGATGTTTCTTGCAGTTGGCCACCAGGTTAGCACACATCTCAGGAGGGATTTTGTCCCACTCCTCTTTGCAGATCTTCTCCAAGTCATTAAGGTTTCGAGGCTGACGTTTGGCAACTCGAACCTTCAGCTCCCTCCACAGATTTTCTATGGGATTAAGGTCTGGAGACTGGCTAGGCCACTCCAGGACCTTAATGTGCTTCTTCTTGAGCCACTCCTTTGTTACCTTGGCCGTGTGTTTTGGGTCATTGTCATGCTGGAATACCCATCCACGACCCATTTTCAATGCCCTGGCTGAGGTTCTCACCCAAGATTTGACAGTACATGGCCCCGTCCATCGTCCCTTTGATGCGGTGAAGTTGTCCAGTCCCCTTAGCAGAAAAACACCCCCAAAGCATAATGTTTCCACCTCCATGTTTGATGGTGGGGATGGTTTTCTTGGGGTCATAGGCAGCATTCCTCCTCCTCCAAACACGGTGAGTTGAGTTGATGCCTAAGAGCTCCATTTTGTTCTCATCTGACCACAACACTTTCACCCTGTTGTCCTGTTCATTGGCAAACTTCAGACGGGCATGTGTATGTGCTTTCTTGAGCAGGGGGACCTTGCGGGCGCTGCAGGATTTCAGTCCTTCACGGCATGGTGTGTTACCAATTGTTTTCTTGGTGACTATGGTCCCAGCTGCCTTGAGATCATTGACAAGATCCTCCCGTGTAGTTCTGGGATGATTCCTCACCGTTCTCATGATCATGATCAAGGGATATGGGGGAGGGGTGAGGAGGTGGGAGGAGTGGGGAGTGGAGTGAGAGGAGAGGGTGAGGCTGGGAGAGTGATAGCGGGAACGGGGAGAGGAGGTGAGGAGAGGGGGTGAAGACTAGTTGTTTGTGGTATCCTTGTTCCAGGTGACATGCCTTCAGGACTTCTTTGGTGATGATGACATCATGGGATTTCTCTTAATGCGACTCTGTACAGCAAATGGCAATGTTCGCTTCATGTATAATTCCAGGAGCTTGTGGATTTCACAGCTCTAAAGCAGTTCCACCTCTGACACCGCCAAAACGCTATGTGGATGTTTTTGTTTTAGATTCCGTCTCTCACAGTTGAAGTGTACCTATGATAAAAATTACAGACCTCTACATGCTTTGTAAGTAGGAAAACCTGCAAAATCGTCAGTGTATCAAATACTTGTTCTCCCCATTGGATATAGTCCTCTGTATATAGTCCCCTATCGATAGTCCCCTATATATAGTCCCCCATAGTTGGCCCCCTATATATAGTCCCCCATAGATGGCTCCCTATATATATATATATATATATATATATATATATATATATATATAGTCCCCTATAGATAGTCTATAGATGCCCAAACTGTCAAAATCCATGTGTTCAAAAAGCATTTATGATCTCTCCGTGCCTCAGGGGTCCCAACACAGTGGCTCATCCCTGTCTCTAGCCTCCACCAAGGTGTTTAGCTCCATGGATGAGGGAGACGGAGCAGGAAGTGAAGGTAGTAGAGAGGACATACTGTATACATGTTTAAGGGCAGCTTTTCCATTGAGCATGCTCTAGAAGGCATTGTCTGTGTCCCAAATTGCAGCCCATTCCCTTTATAGTGAACTGCTTTTGACCAGTGCAGAAAAAGTCAGTAAACAAAGTAAGTAAAAGTAGTGCACTGTATAGGGGATAGGGTGCCTATTGTACAGAGACTTAGGCCTAGATGCAATCCGTATCGCGGAAGTTCAGCACTATAGCGTGACTGACATTTAAAGGCAATGTTGCATTTGTAATTAAACGCTGCATTTGTCGGCTCAGTTGGAAATTACTTTTACATTTAAATTGGGCTATAGTGCTGATCTTCTGCGATACAGATTGAATCTAGCTCTTATTAATCTGGGGACTGTGGCGTGGAGAGTGCAGTAGCAACCATGACCGAACTCTCCTGCTTGCCTGGTTTGATAGCAGAGCTGAACCTGCTGAGTGATGAATGTCCCTCCGTCCCTCCGTCCATCGCTGAGAGGTACAAGGTGGGGAGGACTTTAGGTGACGGTACCTTTGCTGTGGTCAGAGAGTGTGTGGAGAGATGTACCGGCAGAGAATATGCCCTGAAGATCATCAACAAAGTCAAATGTAGGGGAAAGGTGAGAACTACCCCTGTATCGGCCCAGTTATACCGAAAGCTACAGAGTAGTAGGGAATCGCAGAGCTATCTTTTTGTGGGTGTATCTTCGAAATATGTCACATTCGCTAATAGCCTATCCAGCAGGATGTCAATGCTAGCTAGTGAGACCCTACCTCTTCCGATCGGTTATCGAGTGGTCGGGTCACTGCTAATTTGCATAAACTTGGGACTTGCTCAGCTCATAGTAGCTGACCGTTATGTCACTGAATGTTTCCTCATGTCTCCTCCCCCTATTGAAAATGACTGTAGTTTGATAGTAGTAGTATTATTATTATATTATTATTACTTGTACTACAGTACTATTAAGCTACTATTAACATCTGTAACCTGACCGTTCCTTGATGTTATTCCCCAGGAACACATGATCCAGAATGAGGTGTCAATCCTCCGTCGTGTTAAACATCCCAACATTGTCCTGCTGATCGAGGAAATGGACACCTACAACGAGCTCTACCTGGTCATGGAGCTGGTCAAGGTGAGTTGACAGGACAGTTAGACAAACAGAATAGATTTGGAGACAGGTTTAGAGAGGGAAACAGAGAGGAAAGGGCACAGACAGTCGGCTGAGTGGTCCGGAGCTTAGACCGCTACACCAGACTCGGACAAGCTGGTCAAGATGAGCTGTACCTGGTCAGGTGTTTCATAGATTACACCCTGTTATGGATAGAGTCATACAGTCATACAGGTCAATACTGTTCATTACAACTCTTTGTGTTGTGAGGTGTAATGTGTGTATCGGTCCACAGGGGGGTGACCTTTTTGATTCCATCACCTCCTCTAATAAATACACAGAGAGAGATGCTAGCGGGATGCTTTATAACCTGGCCAGTGCCATCAAGTACCTGCACAGCTTCAACATCGTACACAGAGACATCAAACCTGAGAACCTGCTGGTGAGTGTGTGTGTGTGTACATTATGTCTTTGTGTGTTTAATTATTTATGTTTATACACTACCGGTCAAACGTTTTAGAACACCTACTCATTCAAGGGTTTTTCTTTATTTTTACATTGTAGAATAATAGTGAAGAAATCAAAACTATGAAATAACACATGTGGAATCATGTAGTAACCAAAATAGTGTTAAACAAATCTAAATATATTTTATATTTGAGATTCTTCAAAGTAGCCACCCTTTGCCTTGATGACTGCTTTGCACACTCTTGGCATTCTCTCAACCAGCTTCACCTGGAATGCTTTTCCAACAGCTTTGAACGAGTTCACACATATACTGAGCACTTGGCTGCTTTTCCTTCACTCTGCGGTCCGACTCATCCCAAACCATCTCAATTTGGTTGAGATCGGGGGATTGTGGACGCCAGGTCATCTAATGCCGCACTCCATCACTCTCCTTCTTGGTAAAATAGCCCTTACGCAGCCTGGAGGTGTGTTGGGTCATTGTCCTGTTGAAAAACAAATGATACTCCCACTAAGCCCAAACCAGATGGGATGGCGTATCGCTGCAGAATGCTGTGGTAGCCATGCTGGTTAAGTGTGCCTTGAATTCTAAATAAATCACTGACAGTGTCACCAGCGAAGCACCCCCACACCATAACACCTCCTCCTCCATGCTTTACAGTGGGAAATACATATGCGGAGATCATCCGCTCACCCACACAGCATCTCACAAAGACATGAACCAAAAATATCCAATTTGGACTCCAGACCAAAGGACAAATTTCCACCGGTCTAATGTCCATTGCTCGTGTTTCTTGGCCCAAGCTAGTATCTTCTTCTTAATGGTGTCCTTTAGTAGTGGTTTCTTTGCAGCAATTAGACCGTGAAGGCCTGATTCATACAGTCTCCTCTGAACAGTTGATGTTGAGATGTGTCTGTTACTTGAACTCTGTGAAGCAGACTGGTAACACTGGGTCTTCCTTTCCTGTGGCGGTCCTCACGAGAGCCAGTTTCATCATAGCGCTTGATGGTTTTTGCGACTGCACTTGAAGAAACTTTCTAAGTTCTTGAAATGTTTCCGTATTAACTGACCTTCATGTCTTAAATTAATGATGGACTGTCATTTATCTGTGCTTATTTGAGCTGTTCTTGCCATAGACTTGGTATTTTACCAAATAGGGTTATTTTCTGTATACCCCCCCCCCCACACCTGTTAATTGAATTGCATTCCAGGTGACTACCTCATGAAGCTGGTTGGGAGAATGCCAAGAGTGTGCAAAGCTGTCATCAAGACAAAGGGTGGCTATTTGAAGAACACCTGACGTTCAGGGAGATCGCATTTATGGTAAACGCTATACATGCTGACTCAACCATTTAAAAGTCTGTAACGCGTCCGCCATTAAATCCTGGCCTATGCTTCACTGTGTGTCCCAGGTGTATGAGCATCAGGATGGTAGTAAGTCTCTGAAGTTGGGAGACTTTGGCTTGGCTAGCCCGGTGGATGGACTCCTCTTCCTGGTATGTGGTACCCCCACCTATGTAGCACCTGAGATCATCGCTGAGACAGGGTACGTCTCTGTGTGACAGGTGTATGACAGGTGTGACAGGTGTGTGACAAGGGTTTGTGTGTTGTCCTCTGACAGGTGTGTGTATTCTCATCTGACAGGTGTGTGTGTGTGTTGTCCCCTGACAGGTACGGGCTGAAGGTTGATATCTGGGCAGCTGGAGTAATCACATACATCCTGCTGTGTGGCTTCCCTCCCTTCAGTGGGTCTGTGCTGCTCTATGATACCTAGCTAGACAATACCATTATAACCCTTCAGTGGGTCTGTGCTGCTCTATGATACCTAGCTAGACAATACCATTATATCCCTTCAGTGGGTCTGTGCTGCTCTATGATACCTAGCTAGACAATACCATTAAACCCTTCAGTGGGTCTGTGCTGCTCTATGATACCTAGCTAGACAATACCATTAAACCCTTCAGTGGGTCTGTGCTGCTCTATGATACCTAGCTAGACAATACCATTAAACCCTTCAGTGGGTCTGTGCTGCTCTACGTCTTATTTGTCATAGGCCGGGATTCAATCCCAGGCATTCTCTAGCTCAATGCACTAGACTACCGACAATAAGCTGTTTATGGCATTTTCCCAGACATTTGCGGAGATCACATTCATAGTAAAATCTTTTCTTGTTGGCTGAAGCGTAAATTACCTTTAAAAGTCAGTTTTAGTCTGCTGCGCTATAACGCGCCTTGCATTGAATCCCGGCCATAGTATTTCAGCATACCCAGATAGACACTAACATTATAATGCTGATGATGACAATGACATGAGACTTGCTGTTGTTTTTGTCAAGGAGCAGTGAGGACCAGGAGATTCTGTTGGACCAGATTCTAACAGGACAACTAGACTTCCCTTCACCGTCCTGGGACAACGTGTCTGTCACTGCTAAGGTTGGTCTATGGTTTCATCCCTTCAGTTAGTGACAACATTTTTTTATAAAAATAAATAAACAAGTTGTTTGATTGATTTACTGTAGGAGCTGATCACAGGGATGCTGCAGGTGAAGGTGGAACCGAGATACACAGCTCTGCAGGTTCTGGATCACCCCTGGGTCAATGTGAGTAACTAGAACTTACTACATAGAACATACATATGGTAGGTGTGTGTGTGTTGCTTGACCAGGTTCTGTTTGTGTTCCAGGATGATGGGCGATTAGTGAACGACCAGCAGCTGTCTGTAGCTGGGAAGATTAAGAAACACTTCAACACTGGTCCTAAAGCATGCAGCACCACTGCCGGAGTGTCTGTTATCACAGTAAGGATCCCTCTTAGTCATTCTTACTCAAGGCTGTGTAGGTGTTTAGGACTGTTCAGAATGTGTACAGCCCAAAACATTAGGTTCTTCACATGTAACTCTGACATCTAATGTATGTCCTCTTCTACCTCATCTCCCTCTCTCTGCCGCTCTCCCTCTTCTCTCTCTCTCCTCGCTCCTGATTCTCTCTCTTTGCCCCTCTCTCCCCCTATCTCTCTCTCTCTTTGTTCTCTCTCCCCCTCTCTTCTCTCCTCCCTCTCTCATCTTTTCCTCTCTCCCTTTCAGACCACCCCTCTTGATAAGGAGCGGCAGGTTTTCAGACTAAGACACCAGCAGGATGTGAGGTTGAAGCCCCACCCCCACCTCCAGCCCCACCCCCAACCAACTGGCTTCCCCACTAAAGCCAGCCAAAGCTCCACCCACAGCTCCAACAACCCTGCCCTTTCTCCCGCTGACTTCACTTCAGAGTCAGAAGATTACTCCCCCAGCCCCTCCCCCACCTCCCCTAGCTCCGCTGACACTGTCCGCTCCCCCACCTCCCTCTTCTAGACTTCTAGACCCCGAAGGAAGAGAGAGGGAGAGGAGGATGGAGAGAGAAAGAGGAAGGACAGGGGGCACGTATCCCTGTACTAACACTAACCCATGTCCCTGTACTCACAACGAAAGTCTGTCGATGCCTGCCAATTACTTAAAAATTGATTTGCCATTCCAGCTACATTTTCAGTTAACCCTAAGATTCACTGGGGTCAGAGCCATACACAGAAATCAGTTAGGGTGGGGTTAGGTTTAAAGGTTAGAGGTTAGGGTCAAGGTTAAAGGTGTATTCTGGATGGGTTCTGCTCTGGCCCTGAGAGGTTACTAAGGCAGAGAATCTGTATCTGCTTATCTTTTCTGACACCATACAGTCATACAGTATTTAAGCCTTTTTTCAGCAATCACTGAATACTCGTCCGCTGAAGTCCCCTGGTGTTGGGAGATGAGTACTGCAGGGCAACCAACCTGCTAACACAACAACCATGAAAACTTACAGATCAAAATCTTCCATTTAACTTGATGGTACCTCATACGCCCTGAATAGGGCGTCTTAAGCATTTCTGTGATTAAACATACATTTTGAAAAATAATAATGATAATGATATTGACTTTGGGTCCTTGAAAAGCACTATATAAATTAAAAACCATTTATTATTCATTTTGAAAATGTATGCATCCAGTCAGTTATCTATTTCAGTGAAGTGATATAGCATCAAATTCATTACAACTTGTACAGTTAATTCTGTAGAAAAACACTTCCAAGTGAAAAGATGTAATCTCAGATTCAGAACATTCAATAAGACATGCTGTATGACACCTGTAATGTGAAGATATAATGTATGTATACTGAACAAAAATATAAACGCCACATGTAAAGTGTTGGTCCCATGTTTCATGAGTGGATATAAAAGATCACAGAAGTTTTCCATACGCATAAAAATATTATTTCTCTAAAATGTTTTTGCCAAATTTGTTTACATCCCTGTTAGTGAGCATTTGCCAATATAATCCATTCACCTGACAGGCGTGGCATATCAAGAGCTGATTAAACAGCATGATCATTACACAGGCACACCTTGTGCTGGGGACAATAAAAGGCCACTCTAAAATGAGCCAAGTGTCTCAAGGGAGCGTGGTGCAATTGGAATGCTGACAGCAGAAATGTCCACCAGAGCTGTTGCCAGATAATTGAATGTTAATTTCTCTACCAACGTCGTTTTAGAGACTTTGTCAGTACGTCGAACCGACCTCACAACCGCAGACCACGTGTAAACACGCCAGCCCGGACCTCCACATACGGCTTCTTCACCTGCGGGATCGTCTGAGACCAGCCACCTGGACAGCTGATAAAACTGAGGAGTATTTCTGTCTGTAATAAAGCCCTTTTGTGGGGAAAAACTCATTCTGATTGGCTGGGCCTTGGTCCCCAGTGGGTGGGCTAGTCTCCATGTGGGTGGGCCTATGCCCTCCCAGGCCCACCCATGGCTGCGTCCCTGCCCAGTCATCTATTTAACTATCTAGTGTTGAGCTATTCTCCAGTTCTTGGTGCTGCTGTAGATATAATATATTACACACTTTACAGAGGACCAGAGAAGAGAGCTAGAAGCTATCCAGGCATTCTGCTATACCATATGGATTGGTTGATTGAATATATTTTTGTCCATGACTGTTATGCCAGTGTACTAGTTCATGAAAGGTCCTCATTTAATGGACTATGGAAAGGGTTGTGTATTGGGTAAAGTATTAATGGACATTTTCATGGCTTTTTATTATTGTAAAAAATGTGCCTTGTTTCAGTTAATATGTTACTATGTTGATAGTGAAATAATTACCTAGTTAAAGTACAATTCCTGTCCTGAGCATAATAGATCAAGTGCAATTAGGTTCTGGATCTCTTACCAACATTAGACAGCACATAGACTTTTTAAAGCGATTGTTAACCATAAATAATCCATACATGTACGTGAATGTATGTCAGAACAGAGGTGTCATGGCAGCTGCTTTAAGTGCCGCTGTGTGTAAGCCAGGGGTTGGAACCTGTTGTCACCAGTTGAGCCCTCTGGGTTCTCTATGGTGATTTAGGTCAGGAGGTGACTAGTTTTGTTTTTGTCTAGTTGTTGTATATCTATGTTGGTTTTGTGTATGGTTCCCAATTAGAGGCAGCTGATTGTTGTTACCTCTAATTGGGGTTCATATTTAGGTAGTCCTTTTTCCACCTGTGTTTGTGGGATATTGATTAGGTTAGTGTGTGTGAGCACTATGTTTGGGCGATTCGGGGGCACATGGAGCTGTTGGCCCAGGCCCCAGGCCCCAGGCCCCAGGCCCCAGGCCCCAGGCCCAGGGCCCAGGCCCAGACCCAGAGCCTGAATGGCAGATGTTAGAGGAGTTTAGGTAAGGATATCGGAGAGAGGTGTTGGCGAGGAGTATGCTGCAGCGCAGGTGGTTTGAAGAGCGTGTCACCATTCTGGTGCCACCTGTGCCGGTTCCACGCACCAGGCCTCCAGTGCGCCTTCCTAGCCCGGTACGTCCTGTGCCGGCTTCCCGCACTCGCCCTGAAGAGCGTGTCACCAGTCCGGTGCAACCTGTGCCGGCTCCACGCACCAGGCCTCCAGTGCGCCTTCCCAGCCCGGTACGTCCAGTGCCAGCTCCCCACACTCGCCCTGAAGAGCGTGTCACCAGTCCGGTGCAACCTGTGCCGGCTCCACGCAACAGGTCTCCAGTGCGCCTTCCCAGCCCGGTGCCAGGGCCGGAGCCTTCCTCTGCGCCGGTGCCCAGTCCAGGCACGGCGTGCAGTCCCGCTCCATGGCCGGAGCTTTCCTCTGCGCCGGGGACCAGTCCAGGTACGGCGTTCAGCCCGGCTCCATGGCCGGATCCACGGTCTGAGCGGGTGCTACGTCCCGCACCAGAGCCGCCACCGACGCTAGTGGCCCACTCGAACCCTCCCCAATATAGTTTCAGGTTTTGCAGCCGGAGTCCACACCTTTGGTGGGGGGGTATTGTCACGTCCTGGCCATAGAGAACCCAGAGGGCTTAGGTCAGGATGTGACTAGGGTTTTTTTTGTCTAGTTGTTGTATATCTATGTTGGTTTTGTGCATGGTTCCCAATTAGAGGCAGCTGATTGTCGTTACCTCTAATTGGGGATCAAACTTAGGTAGTCCTTTTTCCACCTGTGTTTGTGGGATATTGATTTGGTTAGTGCGTGTGAGCACTACGTTTGTTGGATTCATTGCTTATTTGTTGGTTTTGTTGTTTCACTATTAAATATGTGGAACTCAATGCACGCTGTGCCTTGGTCCAGTTATTTTGAAGAGGATCGCGACAGAGGTTCAGGGAACAGAACTGAAAACCAGCATCAGAATCTGGTCCTATTCAAATAATGCATGTCATAACAAGATCCCCAGTGCTTCAAGGCAAGCCGCCGCCTCCTCCACCCTCTCTCTCTCCCAACCCGCAAAATGTCAGTCGCATCTCACTCTCTACAATTGTCTGTCCAATACATGTAAACTATGGCTTGCCCGCTCCCTATCAAGCTGCTCTATCTGCACAGATTGAAGTCATTTAAAGTCGAGCTAAATGTAATAAAAAAATAAAAAAAGATTTAAGAGGTTAAAAAAAGGAACAATATAAACTGTTACTTTTTTGGGGGTTCAAACTGGTTCAGAACTTTATTTTGCTGGTCAGAACAATGGAATGGAACGGAAATAATAATGATTCTGTTTAGAACAATACGATTGGAAAATAATTCTGGTTCCAACCCCTGGTGTAAGCACAGTGAGTTGGCAGGTCTAGAGAAAGAGAGAGACGCACAACCCCAGGACTTGCTTACTTAAGGGGTTCTTCTCCAGGTTAATTTCTCTGTAGGTGATGGCTTTGATATGGAAGGTTTGGGAATCGCTTCCTTTTAGGTGGTTGTAGAATTTAACGGCTATTTTCTGGATTTTGATAATTAGCGGATATTGGCTTAATTCTGCTCTGCATGCATTATTTGGTGTTTTACGTTGTACACTGAGGATATTTTTGCAGAATTCTGAATGCAGAGTCTCAATTTGCTGTTTGTCCCATTTTGTGAATTCTTGGTTGGTGAGTGGACCCCAGACCTCAACCATAAAAGGCAATGGGTTCTATAACTGATTCTAGTATTTTTAGCCAGACCGTATTTGGTATGTTGAATTTTATGTTCCTTTTGATGGCATAGAAGGCCCTTGCCTTTGTCTCTTAGCTCGGTCACAGCTTTGTGGAAGTTACCTGTGGCGCTGATGTTTAGGCCGAGGTGTCTGTTAACAAACACAAACAGACCCCACAGAGCTCCAGGACAGCAACACAATTAGACCAAACAAAAAGATAATTACTGAACATTTTGGAAAGAATTAACGAAAGAACAGAGCAAACTAGAATCCTATAATCCTATTTGGCCCTAAACAGAGTACACAGTGGCAGAATACCTGACCACTGTGACTGACCCAAATTTAAGGAAAGCTTTGACTATGTACATTCTCAGTGAGCATTGCTATTGAGAAAGGCTGCCATAAGCAGACCTGGCTCTCAAGAGAAAACAGGCTATGTACACACTGCCCACAAAATGAGCTGCACTTCCTAACCTCCTGCTAAATGTATCATATTAGAGACACATATTTCCCTCAGATTGTACAGATCCACAAAGATTTCAAAAACAAAGCCAATTTTGATCAACTTCCATATCTACTGGGTGAAATACCACAGTGTGCCATCACAGCAGTAAGATTTGTGACCTGTTGCCACAAGAAAAGGGGAACCAGTGAAGAACAAACACCATTGTAAATACAACCCATATTTATATTTCTTTATTTTCCCTATTTGCACATCGTTAAAACACTGTATATAGGACATATGACATTTGAAATATCTTTATTCTTTTGGAACTTCTGTGAGTGTAATGTTTACTGTTCACTTTTGTATCTACTTCACTTGCTTTGGCAATGTTAACATAAGTCTCCCATACCAATAAAGCCTTTAATTTGAATTTAATTGAAATTGAGAAGCACAGTAAGTTGGCAGGTCTAGAGGGAGAAGCACAGTAAGTTGACAGGTCTAGAGGGAGAAGCACAGTAAGTTGACAGGTCTAGAGGGAGAAGCACAGTGAGTTGACAGGTCTAGAGGGAGAAGCACAGTGAGTTGACAGGTCTAGAGGGAGAAGGACAGTGAGTTGACAGGTCTAGAGAGAGAAGCAGAGTGAGTTGACAGGTCTAGAGGGAGAAGCACAGTGAGTTGACAGGTCTAGAGGGAGAAGCACAGTGAGTTGACAGGTCTAGAGAGAGAAGCACAGTGAGTTGACAGGTCTAGAGGGAGAAGCACAGTGAGTTGACAGGTCTAGAGGGAGAAGGACAGTGAGTTGACAGGTCTAGACGGAGAAGGACAGTGAGTTGACAGGTCTAGAGAGAGAAGCAAGCACAGTGAGTTGACAGGTCTAGAGGGAGAAGGACAGTGAGTTGACAGGTCTAGAGAGAGGACAGTGAGCTGACTGTATCTATCTGCTGAATGTAATTGTCCAAAATACATTTGTTACCAAATTTCTGTTGTGAGAGAAAGAAAAGGTACTGATTGAAAGTATGTTGCTGTGCAAAATATGTATTTTTACCCAATGATATGTAAGATTCAGTGACTACATGTGAAGCCAATTTGATTGGGATTCATCACAAGTAGCACGTTTTTTTTCCTGATGATGGTGTTGAATGGTCTTTGTTCCTGAAGAAACAACCCTTTAACTGTGGTCATCAGCAAACCAAACCTGTGAATAAATCACTTCCTCAATCTGAGAGCCTGGTCAATCTGGGATTTACAAACAGCAGCCACAGCAGCAGCAATAACAACATCCAGTCAGTAGATGGCAGTATAGGATAATCTGTACCAGATCCAGAAGGTAGTAGTAATACAACAACAAACACAATAAACATTTCAGCACTGAGCTTCCACTCTTGAGATAACTTTTAGTGCATGCATGGGTTTATAAGTAAAATACATATACATATTCTATTCTATATGCCAGACTATAGGACAACATAGTACTAGTTATGTTCAGACTGCTATAAAGAATGGAAAATTCACTTGCATAAGAGCTTGCTTTATTTATTTTTATTATAAATACAACAAAAAGGAAACCAATTTTATATTGCACAGTTTATCAATCTGTATATATCGGCATAGCTTAATGTAAAACAGCTTCAAACAAACACAAGGTAAATACCTCAGAAATTGCAACATACGCAAAAAACAACAGGTAAATACAAATAACTTATAAAATCATATGATATACTTATATCAACAAAATATACTACATACAAATCAAAAAAAGTGTTTGAAAGCAATAAGAAATGACATCAAATTGCAGTGCTAATGTCAACACAAATAAAATGCATTTATTTAGCAAAATCCTCCTTACACAAATATTTGTCAAATATTCTAAATAAACCCAGAATGTCAAATTCATATTGATGGTTATTATGAATCAAACCAGTAAAGTAAGCTAGATTTTCCATCCTACAGCCACTGTAGGTCTCTGCATTCAGAGCCCCTGGTTTAGCTAGGCTGCTGTCTGTACCATTACAATGCAAACCCAAACTCTTTGCATACTGTGATTTCTTTTTTTCCTTTTCATCCTACTGTCAACTCACACGTAGCATACTTAACATTGTTGTAATATTTTCTGTTTATTCAAAATAGTTAAGAATAATTTTGGATGACTATAGCCTGTTCTTGGTTAAGTTAGCTACATGCCCCAACCTTTCATTTAGCCTGGTTATCAGTCTGTTTAAATCCTTGCCTTTGTTGAAATATAAATAAAATAATTACCGAACAACAAATGGGATGGAAATCATTACAAGGATTGTTATTTCCTGCTGATAATGTGAAACGTGATTAAGAAACAAATTACAATTACAATGGACACATTTCACACGGTACGTAGAGTTCTGAAACTGCCCTTACTGACATGTAAACACATTAGCAAATTAACATAGAACAATTTGTCGTTTTTGACACCTACATCAATAGACTACTGTGATGGGAGACCAACTATCAGTTAATATTACTAACCAACTTTTCTGCGTCCCAAATGGCACGCTAATCCCTTTATAGTGCACTTGCATGGCTGTGTGCTCGATTTTATACACCTGTCAGCAACGTGTGTGGCTGACATAGCCAAATCCACTAATCTGAAGGTGTGTCCACATACTTTTGTTTATATAGTGTGTGTGAGATGGCTGATAAGATTGTAATGTCACATGCCACAATACATAGTTGAATTATCTCAGCCCTATGGGTCCTGATCAAATGTTGTGCACTATAAAGGGAATAGGGTACCATTTTGGACGTACACTAAGATATGACGTGAGAGAGTCATGTCACGATTTGGACATAGAATTATGGTTCAACTGTAAAAATGGAAACTAAATGAACATGTCTTGTTCTTTTCAAATATTTTCTGGAAATAAACTCTTTACATCATCCTTATATACAACAGTTTTTACTTTTTTCCTAGAAAAGTGTCCCAAGTTTGATATGTATTTGACATACAAATGTTGTATAAACGTTATTAACTGTAGGTTTGTTTATTGTATTTTTCACAGTTTTAAATATGACCAGTTGAATAAAATTGTACATTCATTTTTTTTTATCAGTGTTGAAAGAAACTGTCACCGTAGCACTATAACTGAGCTCTTCTTCTAAGATCATCAGTTGAAGTATGTTTTCTCCACGTCTTATAACCTATATTTTAACCTGTCTGTCTCTAGGCCTTATGATATACAGTGGGGTCTGAAACTATTGACACCCTTGATAAATATGAGCAAAAATGGCTGTATAAAATAAATTATTGAGCTATATTGTATAATAAAAAAATACATATATTATTTTATACTAATTCAATTGCTCAGAGAAAGGGATTTTGTTTAACAAGTAATATATATATTTTTTTTTATGTAGGGGTAGGGTTACAAAGGGAGGGTATTACTGGAAAAGTTTGAAGTTTACCAATAAACTACCAGCATTTTGGTATCCTTTAAGGATTTGATGTAATCTATCACAAAACATCTAGTGGCACTTTTGGGTACTTCAGATTATCACAGGCCAAAGATCATACCCCCCAAGACATTCTAACCTCCCATGTTATTGGTAATGGTGAGAGATTAGCATGTCTTGGGGGTATGATCTTTGACCCTTTGTAACTTTCCCACTCATCATTATTCACTCAGGATTATCCGTAACCATGGTAGCATCCACATTAATTACGAAGTGTTTAGAAACGTATTATATTCTTATTTAAAATAAAAGTGATTCCAAAATGACAGAATACATTATTTACCATTCATTTCTACCATTCTATAATCAGAAACACAACCTAAACAAACTGCAAATGCATCCAACAAGTTTGTAGAATCCCAAGCTTGATGTAGTCATTGCATGCTAGGAATATGGTACCAAACACTACACTTTTGACAACTTTATTTATAAGAATCTTTAGAGATCTTTCATTTTCACTTCTACCTTTTTGAGAATTATTTTTTTACTTGTTAAACAAAATGTCTCTAAGCAATTGTATTAACATAAAAAAATATAATTCTCAAATTTTGGGGAGCATATAATATAGCTCAGTTTTTGAATTATTTATTTTATACAGTCATTATTGTTCATCTTCATCAAGGGTGTCAATAATTGCGGACCCCACTGTATTCCTACACTGTATTACTAATCTGGTAAACAGTTTATAGTTAGTTAGTTAACCTGTAGTTAACTTGTAGTTGACCTGTATGGTTAGTTAACTCTTTTACCGTAGTTGTTAACTTGTATTGGTAGTTAACAGCAGCTAACCTGTATAGTTGGTTAACAGTAGTGTCCAGGTGTCCTCTAAGCCAGCAGCCATGTTGTACTGCATCTCTGTCTCTGTAACCGTCAGTATCTGTTCTGGTGCTCGTAGTGCCACCGGTTGAAGTCGATGTTGAACGCCACAATGCTACCGGATGCCATGCCAGTGATGAGAGTCCTGGGGGGGGGGGCACACACAATACAGTATGTTCATCAACACAATGTACTTCTTTATGACCCATTACTTTACTAACATAAACACAATAGGTGAGGTGTGTGTGTATGTATGTGTGTGTGAAGAAAGTGACGCTTGTGTATTGCTCCAAGGCAAGTGTGCTTTCAGAACCTTTCACTGCAATTTCGTTGTCTCTATGGCAACTGGTTCTATTTAAAGAAAACAAAGCTCACTGAAGTGCGAACGTTCCGTTTCCCCAAATGTACCCTGACAAGCATGAAACACACAAGCCCTTTCAGTGTTACAGACTACATACCGCTCTACAACCAACCAACCACACACACACACACACACACACACACACACACACACACACACACACACACACACACACACACACACACACACACACACACACACACACACACACACACACACAAGAGCCATTGATTCTGTTGTAGAGGCAACCTGACTAGGAGGACTAACCTCTGGTCGTGAGAGAGGTCCATGGCGCGGACACCAGCATCACAGCCTGGGTAGATGTAGAGTTGTTTGAAGTCACAGGCCTGCCACACCTCCACCACCCCGTTGTCTCCACCCGTCACCAGGTTCTGACCATCACTACTCAGCATAATGGCCTAGGGAGCACATCATAATAATTATATAAAAATAAATAAAATAAATAACATAAAAATATATAACAACATCATCTACCTCAAATCACAGCCTAGGCCCTATGTAGTAAACTACTTTAGATATTTAGACCCTAGTCCCTATGTAGTGCACTAAGTTTGAATACTGCTGTCCAGCAATGATTACAAACACAATTTACTGAGCTCGTGCAATTTAGATTTAAAAAAAGATATATATGTTGCCCTATACGTTGTGCAAAGTCAGTAGAATCTCATTCGAAATTATTCACAGCTGTAACGGCTGCCAAAGGTGCTTCCACCAAGGGGTGTGAAGACATATGCAATTAAGAATGCGATCAAGATATCTTAATTTAAAAATATATCTATATTATTATTCATTTGGAGAATGTTCTATAATTCTCTTTCACTTTGAAAATGTGGAGTAGGTTCTGTAGATCGGTGGAAACCCCATCCCCAATTGAATCCCTTTTTTTATATTTAATTTTAAGACAGTAAAATGTGAAGACTGTGCAAGGCGTGTGTAGACTTTTACTAGGCACATATTGTGTCTGTGGTCTTACCCGTGTTGAGTCGTTGACCTCCATCTGAGCCAGTAGTTTTCCGTTGATGCTGAAGTTACAGAAGCGTCCTCTCTCATAGCAGATGATACAGTGGCCCTCGCTGGACACTGATATGAGGCGGGGACACAGGCAGTTATCTGGGCCCTCCAGGGCCCGCAGCAGGTCCCCTGTTATAGTGTGGACCAGACATGGACCCTCTGGAGGGAGAGCAAGATAGAGTTACACACTAACATGCACGGACGCATGCACACACACTATTTCAAGAATGTTACTCAACATTCCACTCCTAACTGAGATAATTCAACTATGTATTGTGGCATGTGACATTACAATCTTATCAGCCATCTCACACACACTATATAAACAAAAGTATGTGGACACACCTTCAGATTAGTGGATTTGGCTATGTCAGCCACACACGTTGCTGACAGGTGTATAAAATCGAGCACACAGCCACGCAATGTCCATAGACAAACATTGGCAGACGAATGGCCTTAAGAGCTCAGTGACTTTCAACGTGGCACCGTCATAGGATGCCACCTTTCCAACAAGTCAGTTCGTCAAATTTCTGCCCTGCTAGAGCTGCCCCGGTCAACTGTAAGTGCTGTTATTGTGAAGTGGAAACGTCTAGGAGCAACAACGCCTCTGCCGCAAAGTGGTAGGCCACACAAGCTCACAGAACGGGACCACCAAGTGCTGAAGTGCTGAAGTGCGTAGTGCGTAAAAATCGTCTGTCCTCTTTTGCAACAATCACTACTGAGTTCCAAACTGCCTCTGGAAGCAATGTCAGCACAATAACTTTTTGTCGGGAGCAATAACAGCACTTACAGTTGACCGGGGCAGCTCTAGCAGGGCAGAAATTTGACGAACTGACTTGTTAAAAAGGTGGCATCCTACAACTGTGCCGCGTTAAAAGTCCTTCAGTAATACCATTCTACTGCCAATGTTTGTCTATGGAGATTGCATGGCGGTGTGCTCGATTTTATACACCTGTCAGCAACGTGTGTGGCTGACATAGCCAAATCCACTAATCTGAAGGGGTGTCCATGTACTTTTTTTTTATATAGTGTATGTTTTTTTAAATACTGTGACTTCAATTTCATAGTACTTCTTTCTATAGTGCCTTGGGTTCGAGAAAAGCACTTTATTAACAAGATGAATCATTATTATTAGAAGTGCACTACACAGGGAATAGTGTCTCATTTGGGACTCAGGCTGTCTTTACTGACCTTTGGCTCCACTGATGACCAGCCCCAGCTCGGCACACACAGAGACACACACCACCTCATGGTCATGGCCGGTCAGCACAGCTCGTGGTGCCGGGTAGTCACCTGGAACACAACACAACAGTTGGGTTTTGTTAAGAACAACATACCATGGCTTGGGATCGTTGCAACAGAGAGCACTTCACTGGGGGATGCACTTATTAGGAGCGACTGAGAAGAATGTAATGAACTAAGAACTGTCTGAAATAAGAGCACTCATCAGGACTCAAATGTGTTGTTATGTTGATAAATAACTGACCACAGACATTGTGAGAGTGACACCCACCCAGCTACTGCCAGCGAGGTCCTGGTTAATTATTATATAAATGTTGTGACGGCAGATCATCCCCTTCCCCATCCACCCTCACCTCACACTGTCCCTTGATTGATGACGGCTCGGGGAGAGGTTAGTGAAGGGAGGTCCTGGACACCTGGAGTCTCTCCCCTTCTCATCCCTCTCTCCTCTCCTCCCCTCTACCCCCTTCCACCCCTCTCTCCTCTCACCCCATATGTCCTTTCCTTCCTCTCTCTCATCCCTCTTTCTTCTCCCCTCTCCTCCCTTTCACCCCTCTCTCTTCTCCAGTTCCTTAGAGAGTAGGACCAGAGCAGACCTGTCAGTCCCAGGACAGCGTGAGGCCTCCAAAGAGACCACGGACTCATCCAGCTCACCTGCGCTACAAAAGATTCAGTCAGCCTACCTCTCCACCTCTACCTCCCCACCCTGCCTCACATTGCAGTGGTATAGGCCGAGCTGTGCCTGAGAGGGAGGCGGGGGATTGAGCTGGAAGTTAATTTAATGACCAGGGGCCTCATTTATCAAGAATGCATACATTTCTCACTAAATTCTGAGCAATGGATAAATGGCAGCCTAACATTTGTTGTGTAGCGGGAATAAAAAGAAACACAGTCTACATGAGATCTCCTTACCAATGGCAAATGCATCTGTTTCATCATTAGGCATATGTTTTAATGTTTTAGTAGCCTACCATTATTATCATTCCTGTGTATCAAACGCCTCCATTTTCCTCAAAAGAACAATATTTGCTTGTAATACAGTTGATCAACCACTAGATGTTGTGAATACTCATGATCTGAGATTTGCGTGGAGATAAGCAAAGTTCAACACTGATAAATACCAACCTTTGTGGGAAAACTGGCACAGGCAAGGTTTAGAGTCTTTTCTGTGCACTGACTGGGCACGGACCTTTGATAAATGAGGCCCGAGGTGTTAAGGACACATGCAGGCTGATGTACATTAGAGGGCACTGTTCTCTCCCTGCCAAGGGTTACAGCATCTTCAACTCTGTCAAATATGAATCATATTATACTCTCCTACCTAGAGGGCTGTGAACTGAAGTCTGACAAAAGGTATTATTGTTCATCTTAAAATTGTATCATAAATTATGATTAACTGCTTTATTAATAATACAACTAAAAAGCTCATATACAGTACCAGTCAAAAGTTTGGACACGCATACTCGTTCAAGGATTTTTCTTTATTTTTGTACTATTTTCTACATTGTAGAATAATAGTGAAAACATTGAACACATATGGAATCATGTAGTTACCAAATCAAAATATATTTTATATTTGAGATTCTTCAAAGTAGCCACCCTTTGTCTTGATGACAGCTTTGCACACTCTTGGCATTCTCTCAACCAGCTTCATGAGGTAGTCACCTGGAATGCATTTCAATTAACAGGTGTACCCTTCTTAATGCGTTTCAGACAATCAGTTGTGTTGTGACAAGGTGTGNNNTATACAGAAGATAGCCCTATTTGGTAAAAGACCAAGTCCATATTATGGCAAGAACAGCTCAAATAAGCAAAGAGAAACGACAGTCCATCATTACTTTAAGACATGAAGGTCAGTCAAAATTTCAAGAACTTTTAAAGTTCCTTCAAGTGCAGTTGCAAAAACAATCAAGCGCTATGATGAAACTGGCTCTCATGAGGACCGCCACAGGAAAGGAAGGCCCAGAGTCAACTCTGCTGCAGCAGAGGATAATTTCATTAGTGTTACCAGCCTCAGAAACTGCAGCCCAAATACATGCTTCACAGAGTTCAAGTAACAGACACATCAACTGTTCAGAGGAGACTGCGTGAGTCAGGCCTTCGTGGTCGAATTGCTGCAAAGAAACCACTACTAAAGGACATCAATAATAAGAAGAGACTTGCTTGGGCCAAGAAACACGAGTAATGGACATTAGACCAGTGGAAATCTGTCTTTTGGTGTGATGAGTCCAAATTTGAGATTTTTGGTTCCAACCGCTGTGTCTTTGAGATGCAGAGTAGGTGAACGGATGATCTCCGCATGTGTGGTTCCCACCGTGAAGCATGAAGGAGGTGGTGTGATGGTGCTTTGCTGATGACACAGTCAGTGATTTATTTAGAATTCAAGGCACACTTAACCAGCATGGCTACCACAGCATTCTGCAGCAATACACCATCCCAATTGAGATGGTTTGGGTAGAGTTGGACAGCAGAGTGAAGGAAAAGCAGCCAACAAGATCTCAGCATATGTGGGAACTCCTTCAAGACTGTTGGAAAAGAATTCCAGGTGAAGCTGGTTGAGAGAATACCAAGAGTGTGTCATCAAGGCAAAGGGTGGCTACTTTGAAGAATCTAAAATATAAATTATATTTTGATTTGTTTAACACTTTTTTGGTTACTACATGATTCCATACGTATTATTTCATAGTTTTGATGTCTTCACTATTATTTTACAATTTAGAAAAAAGTAAAAATGAAGAAAAACCCTTGAATGAGTAGGTGTGTCCAAACTTTTGACTGGTACTGTAGGTAGCTACTGAAGACCACTATGTGTTTCATCTATAGTGAAGAACTTATTAAATGTTCACTCTGAAAAAACTGATGTCAAACAACCTGGTTTGATTGATATGGAATATGATTAGTTGAAGTTCTCTCCATAGAAGTAACCTTCCTTTGTTAGGGAAGGTGCACAGTACAGTAAGCAGTGTGTGTGTGAGTGTGTGTGTACCATGGGAGTGTTTTCTCCTGCAGTATAGTGCTGCGGCACCCTCTATTAATTAGAACAAACCAAGCTGAAATTCTTAATTAGCTTCAGTAAAGATAATGAGAAAAACACTCACCTCAACCACAGCCCCATGTGACACCCATTCATGCACAGTACACACAAATACATTACATATACGAACACGCACACAAACACTCTTACACACACACTCTTACACACACACACTCACACACGCGCACACACACACATGCACGCACACACATGCTCACACACTGTTATTGTGTCCAAGTCATACAAATGGTGAAGTGGTTGTTTTGAACACAGATAATCAGTGAGTATGAGGAGCTAAGTGAGAAGCGCAGCAGAAATCAAATCACACTCTGGAGCTGAATAGCCTGGCCCGCCCTTGCCCATCCAAATAAACTATTGAAATAATGATCATTTATTTGACTGAGATGCGCACCGACAGAAAGATGCATTAATCTCAGATAAAGCCTCAGAGTGAGCAAAACAGATTCCCTCTGTCTCTGTATGTGTAGACCATGCATCTAACGCTGTCTGGACAAAAGGAGTATGGTATGTTATACTTTTTCTGGCCAGACAGCATCAGATACATGGGCTACATATAGTAAGACAGAGTGGCGCTGTTTCGCTTGCTAGTTTCTGCAGCGAGGAATAAGCCCAATGCGTTTCTATTGGCATAATATCTAGACCTAAACTTGTCACCTGCATTCCCGCCTTTGGGACAATGACTCGCATTGTTAGGGCGGAGACATGAGCATCTCGTCATTATATACAGATCTTTGGTTTCAGCCTCTTGAAAATTAGAAAGGAAAGTTGGCGGGTGCACAGTGCACTGTTCGGATGCTGGCTTCCCCTAAAGTAAATTTATGTTTTGCCAAAATTATATAATTACTCCTGTCTAAATAAAATAATTCAAAAGATTTTACCAGAGAGCTTGACTTAGCTACAGAGGATCATTGGCTCCTTTTTTTTAAATAGCCTAGCGCGGCTATAGGCCTAGCTGAACATTGAGTTGTGTCTGTCAGTGAATAGCATCTCAAATGGGTTTAGATAATGTGTCTTGAGTACAAGAAGAAGGGGCATGCACTAAACTCTACAGAATGTGCTCTGCTGTCTCTTGCCAAATCTTGCACAGTCATTGTTTCATTGTGTGAATTGTTTGCCCTTTAATTCTTTATTGTTATCAATTCAACATTACATACACTACCGTTCAAAAGTTTGGGGTCACTTAGAAATGTCCTTGTTTTTCAAAGAAAAGCCAATTTTTTTGTCCATTAAAATAACATCAAATTGATCATAAATACAGTGTAGACATTGCTAATGTGGTAAATGACTATTGCAGCTGGAAACGGCTGATTTTTAATGGAATATCTACATAGACGTACAGAGGCCCATTATCAGCATCCATCACTCCTGTGTTCCAATTGCACGTTGTGTTAGCTCATTCAAGTTTATCATTTTAAAAGGCTAAATGATCATTAAAAAACCCTTTTGCAATTATGTTAGCACAGCTGAAAACTGCTCTTCTGATTAAAGAAACAATAAAACTGGCCTTCTTTAGACTAGTTGAGTATCTGGAGCGTCAGCATTTATGGGTGCGATTACAGGCTCAAAATGGCCAGAAACAAAGATCTTTCTTCTGAAACTCGTCAGTCTATTCTTGTTCTGAGAAATGAAGGCTATTCCATGCTAGAAATTGACAAGAAACTGAAGATCTTGTACAACTCTGTGTATTACTCCCTTCACAGAACAGCGCAAACTGTCTCTAACCAGGATAGAAAGAGGAGTGGGATTCCCAACTGAGCAAGAGGACAAGTACATTAGAGCGTCTAGTATGAGAAACAGACGCCTCACAAGTCCACAACTGGCAGCTTCATTAAATAGTATCCACAAAACACCAGTCTCAACGTCAACAGTGAAGAGGCAACTCCGGGATTCTGGCCTTCCAGGCAGAGTTGCAAAGAAAAAGCCATATCTCAGACTGGACAACAAAAATTAAGATGATTAAAAAAGATTAAGATGGACAAAAGAACACTGGACAGAGGAACTCTGCCTAGAAGGCCAGCATCCCGGAGTCGCCTCTTCACTGTTGACGTTGAGACTTTTAGCATTTTAATTAAGGTTTTTATGATTAACCACATGACAATAATTTTGAGAAACTAAAACAGTATTATTGAAGTGAAAGTGTTCCACAAAAATGCGCATACATTTTTTTAAATAACTGGCACGCAAATAGGTAGAAATAATAAAATAAATTGTAAACTTCCCCAAACTTGAAACTCACAAGCTGCCTGTGGTCTTTATTATAACACACATTAACAACATTTGAAGAAAAAAAAACGGGCCCGCCTATAGAAATCAAATGGCAGTCCAACTGATTCATTCTGGCGCCAGCCCTGCTCCCTGTCTCTGTCCATTATTCCATAACAAGAGTGGAAACCAGGATTTTCACTGCCGATCAAAGAATGCTGCTATTAAAATAATAATCTACCTTTATAAACTACAGCTCCAGAATGAGGTGCTATGAAGAGCTTCCTCTCTCTACCCCTGGACAAAGGGCAACTACTACTGGCTACAGTTACACTGTGTGTGTGTCTGTGTGTGTGTTTGTGTATGTCTGTCTCTGTCTGTTTGTGTGTGTGTGTACATGTGAGTGTGTGTTCTGACTTACTGTTGTTGGGGTTGTCTCCTATGATGTGGTGTCGTCCACTCCAGTACCACAGTAGCAGAGTAGCGTCTCTGGACCCTGACACGATGTAGCAGTCTCCCCCGATGTAGCTCTCTGACCTGGCCAGACACGTCACCACGTCCCAGTGTCCAAACACTATCTGGGTCAGCTTACCTGCAGGACAGAGAGAGCAATATAAAGTAATGTAGACATACAGTAGTAATAAGGTCTGTACTATTAAATGGGTCAGCTTACCTGCACAGAGAGTATTATGAACCTATGTGTCTAGGCCTACTGTGTGGAAGTAGTACAGTGTAATATAGTAGTAGTATAGTATTACAGTAGTATAGTAGTAGTATTATGGTGGTACTATAGTAGCTAGTAGTACCATGGTAGTTAGTATTACCTGTCTCGGTGGAGTAGACTCTGAAACCCTTGTCCCAGAAGCCACAGACCAGGATGTAGCGGTTGTCGGCGGTAACCACGAAGCAGTGTGTGTTGATCTGGATGCTCTGATCCAGCAGGTCTGTGATCTGACGCTTGTTACTCCCAGAGTTGTTGGCTACACACACACACAGAGGGAGAACTTAGTATTCAGTACAATGGTCTGGCCTGGCCTCAGGGTTACACTCACCAATCAGAGGGTCCATCTCTATGGGCAGGTGGTGGGCCTGTTCCAGGGAGTAACCTGGCGCTCCTCTCAAACCTGGAAACACACACACATTTCATATGTATGTCACACAAGCAGGTACGCACACATACACATACCCTGAGCACTCTGAGAACCTGCTCCATGGTCAGAGGTTGGTTCATGAAGGTTTCCATGAAGTTTATTGATTTCAGTTTCTGACTGTCAGGCTGAGTAGAGCTATGATCCCCTGGAGGGCAGAAGCACAGCAGCATGCTGGGAATATGAAGCCCTTATTATTCTGCTCATTATTGTTGGAACCCAGAACCCTTTTCTTCTCTCCAACAGAATATCATTGGAGTTGCAGCTGTGGTCCTTAACAACAGAATGTAAGGCTCTACTCTGGTCCTCAACTCAGTGTGTGTGTGTGTGTGTGTGTGTGTGTGTGCGCGCTCCGGTGACAGATGTGGAAGTGTGAAGAGAATGTGGTGCAATCGCAGCCTAATTTCCCAGTAAGCTTTGCAGTGACCCTTGATCCTGAGGTGAGTTTGGTTCCTGAGAAGTGTGCATGTGTGTGTGTTTGTGTTTGTGCGTGCGTTTGTGTGTGTGTATGTGTGCGCCTGTGTGCGTTTTTTTCTTTGGGTGGTTGGGGGGTAATGTTGTTCACACATGCCTGAGGACCAACATGTGGAAGCACTCAGTCGCTCTTTACCTGACCAAGGGGTGTAGCAGGGTGGGTAGATATTGTCCTGACTTGATTTTAACATTAATCTGAAGACTGTTATTTATCTAATTACCTAAATATGTTTAATTGTTACCCTATTCAATTAATCGTATAACAATTAACTCATTAGGATCTGGGGCACCACGAGAGCGGTTCTTTAAAGAGTCTCCAGAATTAAACTCTAAAGGTCTTTATCTGTCACGTCTATAAACAGTTAACTTATTAATCGTAACCTCGTATTATATCATCATTCTGCAAAAACCAGAGCCTTACTTATTCAGAACAACACAAGTTGGTTTAATTATTTATTTACTAGCTAATTAAATGGTAACACAGGATAAACATACACACTTAATACGTTAAAAACAGGTCCCTAGCGGAATGACAACAATATGCCTGCTTGTTATAAAAGAGATGGAGGGGTGGGGGGCAAAGAGGGACAGAGACACTTAACCTTGGTACATTTAGAAACTACTCTCACTTACAGTAATCATATACTTTGCCACCCTCTTTGAGTAAGAAATCATGAATGTATTTACATGAAATGCCGGATCTCTCTCGGTGGACAGGGTCTTGGAAAAGGGGTTGGGCCTTTATGTGGCACGTTTGTAAGGCTCTGATTGTCCCAAAATGGTTCCAACAAGTCTTCTACTGTTGTTGTTCTCTGTAGTTGTACGGTATCCGGTGACTTGTCGTGTAGTCCTGAACAGAACTACAATAGATTTTTCTTCCATTCATACCTGAAGATACTTCTTTGAAGATGATGATTCCCAATGGGGTGGTGAGAGTAACGTAATACGATGGTTTGAGCAGAGTAACGTTAGTAGAATGGTCCCACTTAAATTTGCTTTCGAAGATACTTTACTTAGGACAGCTAATCAGCTGTACCAGTGATTGTCCGACAGGTGAGTTTATCGTCTCTACCTCGTGTTGAGATTCAAAGTTCAGACCACTTTAAATGTGCAGCTGCATCTCAACGTTTTTCTGGTCTGATATGTTCATTCTTAACCCAGTTTGTTCAAAAGGACGGTTCCATCAGGCTGACACGCTCTCTGACCTCACTCAGGGGCGTGACTTGTCACTGTGCAAAGTTTATGTAAAACAATTATCTCTTATGGCTCCTAAAATCACATCCCTTTCTCAACAAAACACTTTCATCATTTTTAATATTACATGCACAACGCATAGGATGGACACTTCACACATATAGTGGGTATACTTTCCAAGTTACAGTATTTCCTATATAAAAAAAAATATGAAATCACAAAATAACAAACAAAATGACATTAGTGTTCTATAGATCGCCTCTGACCATTCCCCACATTCTATGTTAGAAATGTTGTTCCAGTATTCGCTTTTGAACATGTTAGTTTTAGGCGGGAAAAGTCTCTTGGAACAAAGGTACATTCCTTTGGTGAATTTGGAGACCTGAATCTTCTCCTTTTGATTTACGACAGGACGTGAGCTGTTAGTCCCCACTAGTCCTTTCCTCTCCCCCTCTGTGGGTGAGAGGAGGTCTGAGTGAAGTTATTAATTGTAAACCTGATCTGACCTATTTGGATTCTCGTGGACAGTCATGACAATATGATGTAGTGGTAAGTCACTGGTCAAAAGAAGTGGACTATCTAGGGAATCAGGTGCAATTAGGGATGCAACCATGAATGACTGTGGAGATGATGCTGGATAACCCTGGTTTATCCAGACCCAGGCTGCTACAGACCCAGGCTGTTACAGACCCAGGCTGTTACAGACCCAGGCTGTTACAGACCCCGGCAGCTACAGACCCCGGCAGCTACAGACCCCGGCTGCTACAGACCCAGGCTGTGTAGGTTAGCCCTGGTTGGTATGGAGGGGTTTTACAGTGCCACTGCAGTGGTAGGTAGCACCTGTGGTGGAACACGCAAATAGTTTTACAAGAGCATGTGTGTTCTGGCCTATGAGTGTGTGTGTGTGTGTGTGTGTGTGTGTGTGTGTGTGTGTGTGTGTGTGTGTGTGTGTGTGTACGCACACATACACTACCGTTCATAGTTTTGGGTCACTTAGAAATGTCCTTTTTGTCCATTAAAATAACATTAAATGTATCAGAAATACAGTGTAGACATTGTTAATGTCGTAAATGACTATTGTTGTAAATTACATCACTCCTGTGTTCCAATGGCACGTTGTGATAGCTAATCCAAGTATCATTTTAAAAGGCTAATTGATCATTAGAAAACCATTTTGCAATTATGTTAGCACAGCTGAAAACTGTTGACTGATTAAAGAAGCAGTAAAACTGGCCTTCTGTAGACTAGTTGAGTATCTGGAGCATCAGCATTTGTGGGTTCGATTACAGGTTCAAAATGGCCAGAAACAAAGAACTTTCTTCTGAAACTCGTCAGTCAAACAAGGACATTTCTAAGTGACCCCAAACTTTTGAACGGTAGGGTATGTGTGTTCTGGTCTGTGCTTTCTGGCCTCTGTGTGTGTGTAGTACCCTTACCGACGGTGTTGTGCCAGCGGTTGACAGCGAACAGTCTGCTGCAGGTGACGGTGACAGCGGCAGGGACAGAGAGGTGTGGCAGGGTGTTGGCTGCTACGTGTGTCACCGGGGAGTTGGAGGGGAACTTCAACACCATGATCACATCCTGCTGCATCTGGTCCTTGAACATCAGAGGGCTCTGGGGAAGGAAACACTATTGAGTAGAAGAGAGAAGAAGAGAGGGCGTGTGGAGGATGGAGTATGGAGGGATGGAGGAGGATGAGGAGAGAGAAGGGGACAGAATGGAGAGAGGTAATTAGTGGGGAGGTAAAACAGGTTTCAGACACAGAAGAGCTGCATGTACATGGTGGAGGAGGAGGAGAGGAGGGGGGAGGAGGAAGAGTAAGAGGGGAGAGGGTATGGAGGAGGAGGACATGAGGGAGGATGAGGGAGGAGGAAGAGGGGAGGGAGGAGGGGGGAAGAGAAGGGGGAAGAGGACCACCCCCCCAACAGTCTGATGGTCAGTGAGACAGACATACATACAGACATATAGGCAGACACACATACACAAATACAGACAGACAGGGGTTTGAAACATGAGATGGAATTGTTGTTTATCGTACATGAAACATCAGGGATAGTGGTTGTCCATCCATATGCATGTATCTTCACTTTCAAACACAGTCAGGGCAACATTTTCCTACTGCTAAATAATTTAGGTAATTGTTGTACTTTGCACAATTCTTTTGCACTACAAACATGTGTACCTCAGTTTAGTTGGCTATATGGGGATAGCAAAAAGGACATCAGCTGACTGCTGTGGTCAAACTGGGTCAGTAGGGGGCACTCTTCCCTCTGCTCTACACAATAGACACCAACTCCTCATTCAATGGAGCCATGGGAAATCTGTTGCTAGCAGTTATTTTCTGGTACTGATTAAGGCATTGGCATTGTTATGGTTTTTGATATTTAGTGGGGAAAATGTTTGTAAAATAAATGTATTGTCTGTGTTGACTTCTGATGCTTTCATTGCAAATTTCAACTTTTTAGTGCTGGTGCTTACAACCTGCTTGAATACAGACATACGTGAGAGTTGAAATGGGGAGTGGGTACAAGGAGTGGAGGACATGGTAGAGAAGATAGCATAGAGAAACCTATTGGCAAAATATTCTCTCTCCCACCATGGAGAGATGGGACTGCCACACACACACACACGAAAGAACAAACGCGCACACACACATGCACAGACACACTTGCATGGATACACACACACACAGATAGACAGAGACGCAGTGGAGAGAATTTTTTCAGCATGCCGTGTGTCTCACCAGGTGCATGGCCGAGCTGCGAGGAGGATGTGGCTCGATGAGCAACTGAGACGGAGTCTGTCCAACAATCAGAATCTGCTTCTCCATCGCCTGAGGAGAGAGGAGAGACGGAAAGGGAGAGCAATAGGGAGAGGAGAGGAGAGAGCGAGGATAGAGAGAGAGAGAGAGAGAGAGAGAGAGAGAGAGAGCGAGCGAGCAGGAAGGCGGGGGAGAGAGAGAGGTGGAGAGAGAGAGGGAGAGCGAACAGGATGGCGGGGGAGAGAGAGAGAGGGAGTGAGGGAGGGAGAGCGAGCACGCAAGAAGGCGGGGGAGAGAGAGGGAAAGAGGGAGAAACAGCGAGAGAGGAAGAGAGAGGGGGAGGAAATAAATAATAGAGAGAGGGGGAGACAGAGAGAGGAGAAAGATGAGAGAGAGAGGAAGAGGAGAGAAAGAGAGAGAGAGCTGCTGTCACTATCAATATTCATCAAAGTGATGGGTCAATGCGTTACTTGATAATGCAAGCAAATCCCAACTCAGACGTGCCTCCGAGAAGGGTGGTCGTAGAGGGAGGAGAGGGGTGCACTCCCAATCCGCCTGGGTGCTCCCCCTCCCCCTTCCTCCGCCTTTCCTCCCCCCTCAGCCTGCAGAGTCATCCAAGTGTTAGTATGGAAGAGACAACCCTTTCCCTATTAACATGCTTCAGTTAACCATTCCCATACCCATCCCGGGACCCTCCACACTAACGCTAACCTGGACTGACATGATGCTAGGACTGCAGCAGGCCCCACGTCCATGTTACTGTGCCTGGAACAAAGGCAGAGAGCAAACACACACACATGCAGGCACACACAAATCACATACAGTACTAGACAGTACACACCACTCAGTATCTATTGTACAGCTTCTATTGGCAACCACATGCCACAGTGGAAGCAGTGCGTTCTGGGTAGAAGGTGATTCTTAGCCAAGACCGTCTACCCACAATCCCCGGGTCACTTCCCGTCATGCATAGCACCAGATACCCCTGGTCAGTTGAACATTGTGGGACGCCAGTGGATGTTTCCCACGAGTCGTTGGGCGGCGAACACATTTGGCAACGATTATCAGTCAGTGGCTCTTTACTATGCAGTCAGTCAAGTAATAACCTAGTCCCATTATAGCTATTTTAGGTGAGGGCAGGGCTGGGTCACCAAGTCTGTTCACATAACGAAATCTGAGCCAGAGATCAGAAAGAACCAGAGGGCCATGTGGAAAACATCAGCCTTTCTTCTGACCATTCATTCTATTCAAGAAAAATGTACAGAAGAATTCCTTCTTTTGGTTCTCCTGGAGAACAATGGCTGTGTACAAGGTGCTCTATTTCTACAGGCAAAGAAAGAGTGATGGCAGAAAGCGCAGCGAGAAAGGGAGAGAAAAAGAGCAGAGAGCAGGGAGAGAGAGAGTGAGAGAGCGAGAGAGTGAGAGAGAGCAGAGTGATTGAAGGTTATCTGAAGCGCGTGTTTTCTCCCGACCATAACAACGACATGCTAATAGCTCTAATACTCTCTGCGGTCAGTGTGTCAGAAAGTCACCTGTATCTCAAACAGCCATCTAGAAGAAGTTCATTCGTTTACGACCCGCCTGCTTTAAGGCCCTGCCTGTCTTTTGGCTGATAAGTGACACGTATTGCGTAACTATCTGCTGATGTAGCTCCTAGCAACAACCAACCTGCCTGGATGAACACACTGGTATATCAGCAGCTATCACCTGGCCTGGGGTGCAGGCAGATGGACGGACGGGCGGGCAGGCAGGGGGATGGACAACAGACAGACAGACAGACAGGTATAGTACGTGGTATAGTACTGACTCATGGTACCTGGGAAGTGGGAACTAACTAACACCTGTTTATCAGGTACGCATCACCTTTCACCCACATAGAATGAATGCTCAACACACCAAATCAACATGGATTGGTCATACTAATAGATTGTGTTTTTCTGTGAGATCAGACTTTTCCTCTGGAAGTGTGATGACTGTAGTTCTTAATTATCACATACTTAGATTCTAAAGGATCTATAAGAAACATTGAAGAACAAACATTAACCAAGGCACCCACACAAACCCAACATATATGATTTTGAATTCCATCCTTTCATACACTATTTAAACCTTGTTGTGAGGTTATGAAGTTAACACGTTATGAAGTTAACATTTCCCATTGTCATTGGAACAATGTAAGTTACTTTGAGATGAGCCAGTGTGGATTGGCTGTAGGTAATCCTTCACCACAGTCAGAAGTTAGCCGTCTCTCTGAGTTGACTACTTTATGTAGAAGTACACCGGTTTGTCTCTAACAATGTTGTCACAACCACAGCTACCATCACCAGTAATCTGTGTCTTTTAAGTTATGTATAGTTTATCAAGGGATCTTCTTATAGTTTAGGTCAACTATTTAAACACTAGCATGCCAGCGGTGCTACTACGGCTAAGTGACTACAGTAAGCATTAATGAAAGAAGCTTCAAAGCTTCTGTCATTAGGAGAACACCTTCATTGGTCTAGCAAATCACACATGTTGTTTGTCCCTTCAATAGGCAGTAATTGGCCTTCTAACTGGAGGCTGTGTGACTGGCTGTCTGCAGGAGAACAGCCTCACTGATGAATCATTTGTGTCTGTTTGTGTCTGAGTGACACAGCAGGGTCTGTATCAGGGGGCTGCTGTCATGTTTTCCATATGAGAAGGCTGTCAGGATCGACATCAAGGCTGCAGTAGGACTCCTGTTCCAGCAGCGCGCCCAGTAGACCTGTCACTGTGCCCTCAGCCAACCACAGCCCGGACACCTGTCTTAGCCAACCACGTCCCGTGCGGCCCGGACAGACCAAACTCATGTAACAGCAGCAGCCATCAGCCAGTCTAATCTGACACCTAGTCAGAGGAATGATTATCTTTCAATCTGACTTTCTAATTCCTTGACATTTTAATGCCATAATCGCAGGGGTTAACGTCAGCGCTGCGGTTGCACCTGTCAGACAGGTATGAACCAGATCCTGCCTGAAGCCAATCAACACATCCTAAAATGTCCTGGAGCCAATCAACACATTCCAGAATGTTTTGGAACCAATCAGCACATCTCAGAATGTCATGGAGCCAATCAGCACATCCTAAAATGTCCTGGAGCCAATCAACACATCCCAGAATGTTTTGGAGCAAATCAGCACATCTCAGAATGTTATGGAGCCAATCAGCACATCCTAAAATGTCCTGAAGCCAATCAACACATCCCAGAATGTTTTGGAGCCAATCAGCACATCTCAGAATGTTATGGAGCCAATCAGCACATCCACTCAGAATGGCTGACTGACTGGCTGGCTGACTAACTGAGAGGCTGGCTGGGTCAGCTAAAAGAAAACCACGTTGGGCTCCTTTGACTGGGAGCAGCTCCACACATGGATCCCATCGCTGCCACCATATTTCCACCAATACACAGGATCCCACCACTTCCACCATTATCAGGAGAATCTATACTTGTGCGTGCCAAAAAGCATATCAAAGCAAAACATATCATCTCTCACAGACTCACTTGTTATTTTGCAGACTAGACCTTAGGTTTCTGTCTCTGAGTTAATGACAGGCAGTAATGAATTCACCTGCTATAGAGTAAAATTAAGAGGATCTGACGAAAGCATCAAGGTATTCAGGCATACCTTCTTTAGTACTTATCATATTTGTTGCATTTAGCTGAGCTAAGTCCTCCCTCCAACACACACAGACACACAAACCCATGTTAGAATGGACACAGCATCAACTGGCCACCACCATTAGGCAGTATGAAGCTACACAGTCAGCTCCCATCCCAACACTATCGCCTCGCAGGGTGGCAGACAGACAGCTTCCAAAACCTCACAGCCGGATGACTCCAATAATTGCCATTGTCTGAAAAAGCCTGAGAGGAAATAATGAAAACCAAAGCCGTTGTCCATATTGTTTGGTAATTAGGCAGCTGAGTGATTTGCATAGTGGTCACTTGATAGATAAAGGCGGCCCGGGAAGTGACGGGATATAAATGAGTTGTTTTGCAGTCGGCAGATGGTGGATATCACAGAGAGAGGAGATCACACTGGAAACACCACACTGCTGCTGCATGCCAGCTGCTATTGCTGTAGTCTCAGCTCCCCTCGACCGCTCTACCTCCCTCTCTCTCTACCTCAACCTCTCCTTCTCTCTCCTTCTCTCTCTCCACCTCCCTCTCGCTCTACTTCTCTCTCTCTCTACCTCCCTCTCTCTCTACCTCAACCTCTCCTTCTCTCTCCTTCTCTCTCTCCACCTCCCTCTCGCTCTACTTCTCTCTCTCTCTACCTCCCTCTCTCTCTACCTCAACCTCTCCTTCTCTCTCCTTCTCTCTCCTTCTCTCTCCTTCTCTCTCTCCACCTCCCTCTCGCTCTACTTCTCTCTCTCTCTACCTCCCTCTCTCTACCTCAACCTCTCCTTCTCTCTCCTTCTCTCTCTCCACCTCCCTCTCGCTCTACTTCTCTCTCTCTCTACCTCTCTGTTTCTCTCTCTGCAATTAAGCTATTCACAGCTTCCTCCTGCTCAGAGAACAGCTCGGATCTAGTCAATTAATTAAATGTAAATGAGAGGATTCACTCCCATGTCTATTCACAAGATGACCCCTTGATAATTTATATCAAACAACACTTCAGACTAACATTCATTGACCTGGGTGTGAATGTGAGTGAGTGAGTGAGTGAGTGAGCGAGCGAGCGTGCGGGTCTGCAGTAGTATAGGGGCAATACAGAATAATGTCAATAGTAAATGGAGTTTAAATAAAAATACCCTTGACTTTGTACTGTATTGATTATGTATTTGCAACAACTATACTGTAAACCCATATCTGTGTGTACTCTGTATGTGTTTAATGTGGTTGTTGTCATCTATATCCTGTTGGCTGTAAATGTGTATGGTTTAATATCTTTAATGCGAGACAAATTCCAGTAAAATAACAAATAAATTAACTGAACTGAACCTAGATAGACAGAAGCTGCAGTATCTGTCTATGCTGGAGCTGGGTAGATGGGATGGGTGGGGTGAGGGGGTGTTTGGTGTCCATGGTGACAGTGACGTGCGTATCGTAGCATGTCGTGTCATGGCGTACCTCTCTGAGGGCGGGGTCAGTGATGCTGTCCAGGCTGACGGAACCCTCGTAGGTCAGGTGGTGAAAGACATTGAGGGCGCGCACCGCCTCGGGCCCGCGCTGCTTGTAGCCGAAAATAAGGTCAACCCACTGATGCAGCTGACACGACACAAACTCACTTTCCAGAGCCTGTCAGAAAACACAGACACAAGCAGCGGGGTTAGAGGGGAAAGGCATCCGGCAGCATGAAAACACACACAGTAAACACACAGTACACAGTACACATAACACACACAACACAACACATGCAGGGTGAGTAGAGGATAAAGGCAGCCTGCAGCATGAAAACACACACAGTAAACACAGAACAATACACACAATGGAAACAATAACACACACCACACAACCCAACACAGGTTATACTACACACACAGTCTATGTTACTGTACACACAACTGACAACATCACTGCACTACTCAACACATAAACCCCACTGCACTAGTTGTTGTCAAACAGGGAGGAAAACTACTATTGAACCTAAAGCATTCAGTGATAATATAGAATCCTGAGTTTTGATAGCAGCTATTCTCTCTCCAGCCAGACTGTGATAAAAACTCTGTCCCAAATGGCACCCTATTCCCTATATAGCGCACTACTTTTGACCACGGCTCTCATCAAAAGTAGTGTACTAGCTATATAGGGAAGAGGGTGCTATTCGGGACTAAGCCTAATAAACAGGATGAGCCTCAGGGAGCCTGTTTAATGTCTCCAGTCTGATATCAGCCAGGTATCATGTTTCTTCTCTGTCTATTAAAAATAATGACTAGCTATCTTTCTCATGGAGCTGTTCAATACTAATGGAGATCCACTTTACTGTAAGCCATGTGTGTGTGTGTGTGTGTGTGTGTGTGTGTGTGTGTGTGTGTGTGTGTGTGTGTGTGTGTGTGTGTGTGTGTGTGTGTGTGTGTGTGTGCGTGCGCGTGTACGTGCACTAGTGTGTATGGAGAGGAACATGGATTTCTGATGGGAGTCTTAAGGGTGTTTTATATAAGATATCAAAGTAAAGATAACTACAGTATTCCTGTAATCTTACACTGACCCCTATGGTAGACAGTGGTACTGTTGTGTTATATCACTATAGTAGACAGTGTTACTGTTGTGTTACATCACTAAGGTAGACAGTGTTACTGTTGTGTTATATCACTATAGTAGACAGTGTTACTGTTGTGTTACATCA
>QNTS01000561.1:5054-21780 GCA_003317085.1 Hucho hucho | reverse complement strand
GTAGACAGTGTTACTGTTGTGTTACATCACTATGGTAGACAGTGTTACTGTTGTGTTACATCACTATGGTAGACAGTGTTACTGTTGTGTTACATCACTAAGGTAGACAGTGTTACTGTTATGTTACATCACTATGGTAGACAGTGTTACTGTTGTGTTACATCACTATGGTAGACAGTGTTACTGTTGTGTTATATCACTATGGGAGACAGTGTTACTGTTGTGTTATATTACTATGGTAGACGTACAGTGCTGACGTTATTATTGTTCTTATTGTCGACCCAGTGGCCACACACTACAACTCTAGCAGCAGATATGCATAAAGACATGCTGCAGGACTTTACACTCTCCCTCCCACAGGACAATAACAGCCTCTACCAACAGAGCGGAGCTAGCTACAGCACACAGACAGAGCTGAACACAGAGGGAGCTGAACTAGCCACGGGGCATGTCACCACAATTGAATCTGGCACATGCAAAGATGGAAACTGGAGGGAGGAGGGGTGGAGGGAGGGTGGGAGAGGGAAGGAGAGAGAGAGAAAGAGAGAGAGAGAGAGAGAGAGAAAGAGAGAGAGAATGAAAGGAAAAGTAAGAGGGAAGCAGAAAATGACGAACGCTATAATGACATTTGAGAGCAGGATGAGTGAGGACAGAGATGGTGAGTGAAGATGATGATTCTCTAGGTATCCATCCATGGATTCCGCATGTATACTAATATCTATATTACAAGATAAGAAGACTGTGCAACCCTCCCCCCCACTGCCGAGGCCTGGCCCTCCACCTCCCTCCTCCTCTCTGTGCCACCCCTCCACCTCCCTAGGTTGATGTAGATGTAGCTGACCAGGCAGTAGAGGAGAGCAAAGGGAGAGAGGAGAGGAGTAGAAGAGAGCTGAGCTTACTGAAAGGTCACCTCTGCTCGCCGCTAACCCCCCCAGGCCCTTCCCATCACCACTCCTACCTCCCTCCCCCCAGCTCTGTCACTCCTGCTGAAAAGGTCAAGTGTGTTCCTACCCCATACCCCCCATCCTACCACCAATAACATTGTAGAACTGTAGAACCCCTGCCCCCCCATAATGTCATATCTACAATGGTGTGTGATTGTGAGTGTGTGTGTGTACGTGTGTGTGTACGTGTGTGTGTATGTGTGTATGTATGTGTAGGTTTGAAATGTGATGAGAAGTGAAACACTGTCTCCAGGCAGGACTGGTTGAGAGGCTGGCAGAGGGTGGAGAGGGAGCTCACGTTCTGTCTCTGTGTGTGTGTGTGTGTTTGCGTTTGCGTGCTGCTCAAAAGGGGCCTGCAGGGAGAACAGGGTTGTCCTGGGCTAACACATACACACACACAGCACACAGCCACACACGCACGCACGCACACACACGCAGCTAAATGATGATTGATGAGTCCAGCATTAGGTAACATTATAGGGGACACTTACTGGCCCCGTCCTTTAGTGACATCACCGGGGTCAGCTGCAGATTGTGTTAGTATCGAGCAGTGCACACAGACACACAGAGTGAGGGGGAGGAGAGGGGGAGAGGGAAGAGGGAGGAGGAGAGGGGAGAGGTGGGGTGTAGGAAAGAGGAGGGGATGATAGAGGAGGAAAGGAGAGGGTGGTACAAAATGATAGGATGGAGGAGGAGACAAGGGTGACAAAAGCAGGAGAGGAGAGGAGGAGAGGGTGGGAGGAGAGTGTTAGGTAGAGGAAGAGAGCAGAGGGTGGGAGATAAGGAGAGGAGGAGAAGTGTTTAGTTCCTCACCATCCGGTTGATCCTGACAAAGTCCTCAGGCTTGTTGGCCCAGGGAGGCAGCTCTACATCACACACCATCTTGCCATCCTCCCTCTGGCCCAGGTGGTAACCATTACTGTTACCAAACATCTCCGGCAGGTAGTAGAACTCTGGAATCAACTCCTGTTGGAGACAGGCATTACCACATTATTATGTTATTATACTACATTATTACACGATTTATTACACATGGCAGGTAGTGGGATCAACAAGGGGAGGGGAGATGTAAGGAGAGTAAATGGACTGTGTACGTGTGTGTGACTTCAGGAGGAAAGGTAATACAAGCCAAATAAACAGCAGGCCATGGGTGTTGAGAGGTGCTGTAACAGTTATTTCAGTGGTGTGTGTGTGTGTGTGTCAGTGCAGAGGTGTGGTGATGGGGTCAGGACCTCGGCACAGAGAGGAAGAAATAAACTCCCATGATCCTCCCTGGTGTGATTCCAACTTCAGATAAAATAAACAACTAGCTGACCCTGGAGACACCCTTTAGACCAGTGGTCACCAACCTTTTCTGAGTCAAAATGCAAGCCGAGATCTACCGCTCTTATTTTTTTTAAACATTACGTAAAAAATGTAAGCCTATGCATCATTAACCTAATAAAAACAGTTCTGTAGGGATGACATCTGTGCAGTAGGCCTACTTCATTATCACAGCATATTGGCTATGCTTGGCCTGCCAGTATGGTTCTTCTCAGATCACATTATATTTCAAAACTCGAGCTACATAAACAAAACAGATCAGTTGTTGTATTACTTGCGAGGCAAAGCTGAGCATACATTTAAATATTAACTTTTTTATTTTACCCAACTAATAGTACCTGGAACTGATGGTCAGTCTCAGTGGAGGAAGGGAGAGAGTAGCGGAGGGTGAGACTGACAAGAGAGAGGGCACACAGTCTTCCACATGATGGGAAAAACTCGAGAAGCACTGCATTATTTCTCCCTCATGCACAAATTCATGTTGTTGTTCCTATGACCAGGGAAAGTGAAATATTCCTCGATATTAATATAGACGAGCTGCTAAGAATAAAAACACAGGCCTATCCATACACTTGGCTACTCATTCATTTCAGCTGCAGTGCTGATTGAAGTGCGAGTGGAAGTAGGGAGAAGCGCGTTTTATGGTTTGTATTAGTGCTGAATAAAAACTTAAACATGAACTCACTCATGCTGTATTCTTTGACAGTCTCTAGTTTTGTGGTCATGGTTTTAAAAGTAATGAAATCTCACGTAGTCTAGTATCAACTTTGCTGTGGGTGGGGTTGTGGAAGCTGCAGGCATGGTGATTTGAGATACCTGACTGGTCCTTAGTAGGCAGACTTGATTTAGCTCTTCAGGTCCGCTGGGCAGCTGATTTTTAAAATTTTATTTATTAGGATCCCCATTAGCCGACGTCAATGGGACAGCTAGTCTTACTGGGATCCGACACATAATGAAAAAGACATTACAGACAAAAGACTTTACAATTTACATACATTTATGAACATTAACACGTAGTGTGTGTGTGTGTATGCATCTATTGTTAACTCAAAATGACACAACGATTAGGTTCCAGTTTAATAATGTTTATCCCTATATTTCTGTTATTACCATGCTATCACTCTGTTATTAGTAGGCCTGCACAGTAGTCTCACTGGAGATGGACCTGGCCTGAGTGTGATGGCAACTACTGTATGTAGTAGTATGTAGTCCTTCCAGTTCTCTGCTGCCAATGATTGGAACGAACTACAAAAATCTCTGAAACTGGAGACACTTATCTCCCTCACCAGCTTTAAGCACCAGCTGTCAGAGCAGCTCACAGACCCCTGCACCTGTATATAGCCCATCTGTAAAAAGCCCAACCGACTACCTCATCCCCTACCATATTTATTTATTTATCTTGTTCCCTTGCACCCCAGTTTTTCTACATTGCACATTCATCTACTGCACATCTACCATTCCAGTGTTTAAATGCTATATTGTAATTACTTTGCCACCATGGCCTATTTATTGCCTTACCTTCCTTATCTTACCTCATTTGCACACTTTGTATATCGATTTGTTTTTCTACTGTATTATTGACTGTATGTTTGTTTTACTCCATGTGTAACTCTGTGTTGTTGTATGTGTCAAAAATGTTTTGCTTTATCTTGGCCAGGTCGCAGTTGTAAATGAGAACTTGTTCTCAACTTGCCTACCTGGTTAAATAAAGGTGAAATAAATAAATAAATAAAAAATGTACTGTGGAAATACGGTGAAGTACTTAAAACATGAACTGAACAATCTCCCACTCATAATTATATGTCCCAAGTATTATTTAAGTTACCCATTACAAATGGATTGTGTGACAAAGTTTTTATTTGTATTACTCAAGCTGCCACTTTCCATTACTGAGTGCCTTTAGGAGAACAATACCGGATGCTCCCTTTTTAGTCCGGCAGTCACCAAGCTGTTCCTTTGTGGCCGACCACAGAATCCGCTGGATTCTCTGTGCTTGAATAAGTTCCTTGATGCTGCTAATCTCAAGACGAAGTCTTTTCTCTGTGACAGACTTGGTTGACTTGACAGCATCAACTAGGGAGTTGTTGTCAGTGACACAAACTACAGGTAGAATGTGCCGTTTTGTCTCAGCAGTGGTAAGCTCTGAGAACAGAGTTGCCAGAAAGATGACATTGTCAATTCTATCCGCAAGAGCAAGGGTTTCTCAAGCAAGTGTGCTTCGGACAACCCTTCTGATCCTTTCTGACTGCCAACAGATGGTGAAAATCTTCCTTTTTCATCCATTAGCATGATTAGATGTCCACCTTGTGTGCCTCCATCTGTAAGGTTCCCTAGGGAAGCATCACTGAAGATAGTCATATATTCCAACATGCTGAAACAGTTTATGAACAACTTTGATTGTCTCATGAATGGTTCATACAGTGGGGTGTTTAGTGTTGGATGCCAAGTTGCAGCCATCAAACATTACATCATGTCTACTCTGTCGAGCAACCCATAGAATTTTATCCGTATTTGACCTCAATTGATCAGCTTCAATTCGACAGAGAGGGGAATTGCTTGGTACGGCTCTTGAAGAATCTGTGTGGATGGGTTGAAGATTCTTGATATAGCTTTCCTGTTGCATCAGTATTGTTCTGTCAACTGTAATAAACTCTATGCCAACATAACAAAAACGATCATTCTCCTCACGGCCAACCTGGAAAACAGCTTTGAGGTGTGGAATCACAGTTGTAGCAAAGGTCTGTGAGCCACCCCAGATGAAGTCATCAACATGACAGGAAAGTACTCCAGTCACATTGCAGTCTTGATCAAGCCAATAGAAGACTGCAGGATCCACTTGTGATGTTTTTCCAACTGCACTCAGCATTATTGTCTTGAATGTGTTGTAGCAGTAGTGATGCATCTGCCAGGCCATACTCACACAGTTTTAGTTTCCACAGTGTTCCTTCGCTCTTAGCTTCAGGTGGAGGTCAACTGTGAATGTCCCTTAACAGGTCTGTTCCCTGCAAAAATGCAGATTTGATGTCTATGGAATGAAGTTAAAAAATAATTCTGGCAAATCACTGTCAGCAGCAATCTGAGTGACTCTGAGGCGCATGTCGGTGAGTTCTTTTGGGAGTTCTTTAGCAGCCAGCTCCTCAAAACCTCTAGCCACTAGACGTGCTTTTGGCACCATTCCAGGTAAGGATTCTTTAAGGGTACACACCTACCTTGTTGAGACAGCTGAGTCAGCTGACTTGTTGTACCAGAAAGTGTAGCTGGTTCAGAGTACTCCTTTGGCTTTTCCTGCTTCCAATGACTGTTGCTGTGTGTGGAATACCACTTTCTCTGTCCATGTATTTAACAGTTTGTCCAGCTTAAGATTAGAACCACCATGTTGTCTTAATACATGTGGCTGTTGTTGAATGATTTCCTCATTTAAAATCTCAACAGTATTACCTGTGTCATGGTTGAAGGTCTCTGCTCCATTTCCTGTGTCAGTTTCAGTGTCCATATCCTTGTATGCAACATCTGGTAGGTTAGTGTCTGTTAATGTGTCCTTTTTGTCATTTTCAGTAGGAGGCTGATTCTCAGCAACAGCCCCTCCATCTTGTTGATCCTTTACTTTCCGCAATCTTGAGTGATGCACCCTGACAATGGGTAACAAACAATAGGTAACAAACAAACAGCACGTAGCAGCAGTGTACAAAAGGGAGGGGGGGGGGGGGGGGGTCAATGTAAATTGTCCGGTGCCCATTCTTATGAATTGTTCAGCATTCTAATGGCTCGGGGAAGAAGCTGTTGAGGAGCCTTTTGGTCCTAGACTTGGCGCTCCGGTACCGCCTGCCGTGCGGTAGCAGAGAAAACAGTCTATAACTTGGGTGACTGGAGTCTCTGACAATTTTATGGGTTTTCCTCTGATATCGACTATTATATAGGTCCTGGATGGCAGGAAGCTTGGCCACAGTGATGTACTGGGCCGTTCGCACTACCCTCTGTAGCGCCTTACGGTCAGCTGCCGAGCAGTTGCCATACCAGGCAGTGATGCAATCAGTCAGGATTCTCTCGACGGTGCAGCTGTAGAACCTTTTGAGGATCTGGGGACCCATGCCAAATCTTTTCAGTCTCCTGAGGAGGAAACTGTCTTGATATGTTTGGACCATGATAGTTTGTTGGTGATGTGGACACCAAGGAACTTGAAACTCTCGACCCGCTCCACTACAGCCCTGTCGATGTTAATGGGGGCCTGTTCGGACCTTATTTTCCTGTAGTCCACAATCAGCTCCTTTGTCTTGCTCACATTGAGGGAGAGGTTGTTGTCCTGGCACCACACTGCCAGTTCTCTGACCTCCTCCCTATAGGCCATCTCATCGTTGTTGGTGATCAGGCCTACCACTGTTGTGTCGTCAGCAAACTTAATGATGGTGTTGGAGTCGTGTTTGGCCACACAGTCGTGGGTGAACAGGGAATACAGGAGGGGACTAAGTACACCCCCCTGAGGGGCCCCAGTGTTAAGGATCAGCGTGGCAGACATGTTGTTGCCTACTCTTACCACCTGGGGGCAGCCTGTCAGGAAGTCCAGGATCCAGTTGCAGAGGGAGGTGTTAAGTCCCAGAGTCATTAGCTTAGTGATGAGCTTTGTGGGCACTATGGTGTTGAACGCTGAACTGTAGTCAATGAACAGCATTCTCACATAGGTGTTCCTTTTGTACAGGTGAGAGAGGGCAGTGTGGAGTGCAATTGAGATTGCGTCATCTGTGGATCTGTTGGGGCGGTATGTGAATTGGAGTGGGTCTAGGGTGTCCGGGAGGATGTTGTTGATGTGAGCAATGACCAGCCTTTCAAAGCACTTCATGGCTACCGACATGAGAGCCACGGGGCGGTAGTCATTTAGGCAGGTTACCTTCGCTTCCTTGGCCACAGGGACTATGGTGGTCTGCTTGAAACATGTAGGTATTACAGACTCGGTCAGGGAGAGGTTGAAAATGTCAGTGAAGACACTTGACAGTTGGTCCGTGCATGCTTTGAGTACACGTCCTGGTAATCCATCTGGCCCAGCGGCTTTGTGAATGTTGACCTGTTTAATGGTTTTGTTCACATCGGCTACAGAGAGCGTTTTAACACAGTCATCCAGAACAGCTGGTTTTCTTGTGCATGCTTCAGTGTTGCTTGCCTCGAAGCAAGCATAAAAGGCATTTAGCTTGTCTGGTAGGCTCGCGTCACTGGGAAGCTCACGTCTGGGTTTCTCTTTGTAGTCCGTAGTAGTTTTCAAGCCCTGCCAAATCCGACAAGCGTTGTAGTAGCATTCAATCTTAATCCTGTATTGACACTTTGCTTGTTTGATGGTTCATCTCAGGGCATAGCAGGATTTCTTATAAGTGTCCGGATTAGTCTCCCGCTCCTTGAAAGCGGCAGCTCTAGCCTTTAGCTCGATGCGGATGTTGCCTGTAATCCATGGCTTCTGGTTGTGATATGTACGTACAGTCACTGTATACCACCTCTACCTTGTCACAACCCAACTGATTAGCTCAAATGCATTAGAAGGAAAGAAATTCCACAAATTCACTTTTAACAAGGGATACCTGTTAATTGAAATGCATTCCAGGTGACTACCTCATGAAGCTGGTTGAGAGATTTCCAAGAGTCTGCAATGCTGTCATCAAGGCAAAGGGTGGCTACTTTGAAGAATCTAAAATCTAAAATATATTTAGATTTGTTTAACAATTTTTTGGTTACTACATGATTCCATTTGTGTTATTTCATAGTTTTGATGTCTTCAAAAAATTATTCTACAATGTAGAAAACTTGAATGAGTAGGTGTGTCCAAACTTTTGACTGGTACTGTACATGTCAGTACATACGCACAACAAGTACGTCACATGGGGGAGAGGTGTTGTGCCTTGAGGTGTTGCTTCATTTGTTTTTTGAAACCAGATTTTCTGTTTACTTGCACTGTATAAGATGGAAGGGAGTTCCATGCACTAATTTCTTTGTATAATACTGTACATTTCCTTGAATTTGTTCTGGACCAAGGAACTGTGAAAGACCCCTGGTGGCATGTCTGGTAGGGGTAAGTGTGTGTGTCAGTGCTGTGTGTAAGTTGACTAGGCAAACAATTTTGAATTTTCAACACATTGTTTCTTATAAAAACAAGAAGGGACGCAGTCAGTCTTTCCTCAACTCTTAGCCAAGAGAGATCCTCGGAGCTCCCAGCCTCACCAGGCCGTAAGGTTGCCTGAAAGTCCGGCCCATTCAACATTACCAGCTGTCATCATAGGCAGCTCTATGGTGAGAAACATCTCGGTCCCCAAGGCAAAAACCCTGTGCTACCCAGGAGCACGAGTACAGGACATAACAAGGCTGCTTCCGACTGTTCTACCACAGATGCCGGGAGCGGACATTGTCGTAGTCCACGTGGGGTAGAACGACATTAGGAGGGATAGCTCGGAACATTTGAAAATGGATTTTAAAGAACTGATTTTAAACATTTTTTAAATTAAGACGGCCAATAATTTCAGGTCCAGTACCATCGTTGGGCCGCGGGTGTGAAAGATTCAGCAGACTGCTAGCATTACACATCTGGCTAAAAGACTACTCTAGCTCTGCTGGAGTCACTTTTATTGATAACTTTGACACCTTCTGGGAACAGAAGATACTCTACAGGAGTCCATCCAAACCATCTTGGCTCCTGGACCTTGTCCACGCATTTCAAGGCTGCGTTAAAACAATGACTGGTAAATGATCCAAGACCAGCTCAGTTAATCCCTACCATTGTGATAATGAGTCCTCATAATGCTGCATCAAATGTGCATGATCTTAGGGGCATTGGCAAACACAATGTAAGTCATTTAATTTATGTACCCCTAATTGCACCGAATACATCTGTTTATCGTACAGCTATTGTAAGCAGTAATCTTGAGCCTATAAACCAGAGCTACACTGTTACACTGTTAGCAATGAGATGGTGTGCAGTAGTAGGAAGATCACTTTATGCGGCTCACCCTGCACAACAGCTCCAATGTAAATAACATGAGTATTGCATCACCTCTGATAAGCTTCCCAGTAAAGCATTATAAACAATCAAGCAACCCAGAAAAATGCTAAAAATAGCGCATATTAACATATGTAGCCTAAGAAACAAGGTCTATGAAGTCAATAACTTGCTTGTAACAGATGACATTCCTATTCTGACTATCTCTGAAACTCACTTAGATAATACCTTTGATACAGTGGTAGCAATACATGTTTATAACATCTACCGAAAAGACAGAAATGCCAACGGAGGCGGTGTTGCGGTCTATATTCAGAACCACATTCCTGTAAAGCTTAGAGAGGATCTAATATTGAATACTTTTGAAGTAATATGGCTACAGGTTCATCTGCCTCACCTAAAGCCCATTCTTGTGGGAAGCTGCTATAGACCGCCAAGTGCTAACAGTCAGTATCTGGATAATATGTGTGAAATGCTGTAATGTATGTGATATCAACAGAGAAGTATATTTCTGGGTGATTTAAATATTGACTGGCTATCATCAAGCTGCCCACTCAAGAAAAAACTTCAAACTGTAACCAGTGCCTGCAACCTGGGTCAGTTTATCAGTCAACCTACCATGGTAGTTACAAACAGCACAGGAATTAAATCATCAACATGTATTGATCACATCTTTTACTAATTCTGCATACATTTGCTTTAAAGCAGTATCCAAATCCCCACAGCCATTAAGAAAATGACTGTAAAAACTGTTACATACCCTTGGATTGATGAGGAATTGAAAAATTGCATGGTTGAGAGCGATGAGGCAAAAGGTATGGCAATTAAGTCTGGCAGCCCAACTGATTGTCAAACGTATCGCAAATTAAGAAATCATGTGACTAAACAAAATAAAAATTTTAATAAACTACACTATGAAACAAGGATAAATTATATAAAGAATGATAGTAAAAAGATTTGGGGCACCTTAAATGAAATTTTGGGAAAAAAGCCAACTCAGCTCCTTCATTCATTGAATCAGATGGCTCATTCATCACAAAGCCCACTGATATTGCAAACTACTTGAATTACTTTTTCATTGGCAAGATAAGCAAACTTAGGGATGACATGCCAGCAACAAACTGACAGTACACATCCAAGTATATTGAACCAAATTATGAAAGACAAGAATTGTACTTTTGAATTCCGTAAAGTCAGTGTGGAAGAGGTGAAAAATGATTGTTGTCTGTCAACAATGACAAGCCACCGGGGTCTGGCAATCTGGATGGAAAATTACTGAGGATAAAAGCAGATGATATTTCCACTCCTATTTGCCACATCTTCAATGTAAGCCTACTAGAGAGTGTGTGCCCTCAGGCCTGGAAGGAAGCTAAAGTCATTCCGCTATCCAAGAATAGTAAAGCCCCCTTTACTGGCTCAAATAGCTGACCAATCAGCCTGTTACCAACCCTTAGTAAAGTTTTGGAAAAAATTGTATTTGACCAGATACAATGCTGTTTCACAGTAAACAAATTGACAACAGAATTTCAGCATGCTTATAGGGAAGGACACTCAACAAGCACAGCACTTACACAAATGACTGATGATTGGCTGAGAAAAATTGATGATAAAATGATTGTGGGGGCTGTCTTGTTAGACTTCAGTGCATTATTGATCATAGTCTGCTGCAAAAATGTATGTGTTATGGCTTTACACACCCTGCTATAATGTGGATAAAGAGTTACTTGTCTCACAGAACACAGAGGGTGTTCTTTAATGTAAGCCTCTGAAATATAATCCAGTTAGAATCAGGAATTCCCCAGGGTAGCTGTTTAGGCCCCTTGCTTTTAAAATTTTGACTAACGACATGCCACTGACCTTGAGTAAAGCCAGTGTCTATGTATGCGGATGACTCAACACTATACACGTCAACTACTACAGCGACTGAAATGACTGCAACACTCAACAAAGAGCTGCAGTTATTTTCAGATTGGGTGGCAAGGAATAAGTTAGCCCTAAATATTTCTACAAATAAAGTTTTGTATTTGGATCAAAACACTCACTAAACCCTAAACCTCAACTAAATATTGTAATAAATCATGTGGAAATCGAGCAAGTTGAGATGACTAAACTGCTTGGAGTAACCCTAGATTGTAAACTGTCATGGTCAAATCATATTGATTCAGTAGTAGCTAAAATGGGGATAAGTCTGTCTATAATAAAGCGATGCTCTGCCTTCTTAACAACACTATCAACAAGGCAGGTCCTACAGGCCCTAGTTTTGTCGCACCTTGATTACAGTTCAGTCGTGTGGTCAGGTGCCATAAAAAAGGACTTAGGAAAATTGCAATTGGCTCAGAACACGGCAGCACAGCTGGCCCTTGGATGTACACAGAGAGCTAATATTAATAATATGCATGTCAATCTCTCCTGGCTGAAAGTGGAGGAGAGATTGACTTCATCACTACTTTTATTTATGAGAGGTATTGACATGTTGAATGCACCAAGCTGTCTGTCTAAACTACTGGCACACAGCTCGGACACCCATGCATACCCCACAAGACATGCCACAAGAGGTCTCTTCACAGTCCAGAACAGACTATGGGAGGCACACCGTACTACATAGAGCCATGACTACATGGAACTCTATTCCTCATCACGGTTTGCTAAGAACTGGACGCAAGCTGATAGGTCTGCTGTAGCAGTAAAATTAGATTTAAAAAACAGATAAAAAACACCTTATGGAACAGCGGGGACTGTAAAGCAACACAAACATTGGCACAGACACATGCATACACACACACACACAGACGATAACATACACATGGATTTAGTATTGTAGATATGTGGTAGTGGTGGAGTAGGGGCCTGAGGGCACACAGTGTGTTGTGAAATCTATTAATGTATTGTAATGTTTTTTAAATTGTATAAACTCTTAATTTTGCTGGACCCCAGGAAGAGTAGCTGCTGCTTTGGCAGCAGCTAATGGGGATCCATAATAAATACAAATACAAATAGTATAAATATTAGCCCTCTGATTACAATGAAGAGCACGACGTGCCGCTCTGTTTTGGGCCCGCTGCATTAACTAGGTCCTTCTAAGCAGCATTTGACTATATGACTGGACAATAATCAACATAAGATAAAACTAGAGCCTGCAGGAATTGATTTGTGGAGTCTGGTATCAAAAAAGCAGAGCATCTCTTTATTACAGACAGACCTCTCCCCATCTTTAAAAGCATTGAATCTATATGTTCTGACCATGACAGTTTCCAATCTAAGGTAACACAAAGTAATTGGGTCTCCTCAACTTGTTCAGCAGGCACAACATTCATTACCAGATTCAGCTGAGGTCTAGAATTTAGGGAATGATTTGTACCAAATACAATGCTCTTAGTTTTAGAGATGGTCAGGACCAGTTTATTACTGGCCACCCATTCCAAAACAGACTGCAACTCTTTGTTAAGGGCTTCAGTGACTTCATTAGCTGTGTTTGCTGATGCGTATATGGTTGAATCATTAGCATACATGGACACACATCCTTTGTTTAATGCCAGTGGCAGGTCATTGGTAAAAATAGAAAAGAGTAGAGGGCCTAGAGAGCTGCTCTGCGGTACACCACACTTTACATGTTTGACGTTAGAGAAGCTTCCATAAAAAAACTATGAGTTCTATTAGATAGATAGGTCTGAATCCACAATATGGCAGAGGTTGAAAAGCCATAACACATACGTTTTCTCAACAACAGGCTACGGTCAATAATATTGTTAAAGGTTGCACTGAAATCTAACAGTACAGCCCCCACAATCTTCGTATTATCAATTTCTTTCAACCAATCATCAGTCATTTGTGTCAGTGCAGTACATGTTGAGTGCCCTTCTCTATAAGCATGCTGAAAGTCTGTTGTTAATTTGTTTACAGAGAAATAACATTGTATTTGGACAAACACCATTTTTCCAACAGTTTGCTAAGAACTGGACGCAAGCTGATAGGTCTGCTGTTAGAACCAGTAAATGTCACCTCCCTCCAGGCCTGAGGATAAATACTTTCTTCTAGGCTCAGATTAAAGATTTGACAGATAGGAGTGGCTACAGATTCATCTACCATCCTCAGAAGTTTTCCATCTAAGTTTTCAATGCCTAGGAGGTTTGTCAATATTGATAGATAACAATAATCTTTCCACCTCTTCCACACTATCTTTACAAAATTCAAACTTGCAATGCTTTCTTAAATTTTTCTTATTTTTTATACATGAGTATGCTGGCTCAATGTTGTGGGCATTTCCTGCCTAAGTTTGCCCACTTTGCCAATGAAGTAATCATTAAAATAATTGGCAACATCAAATGGTTTTGTGATGAGAAAGCCATCTGATTCGATGTAAGATGGAGTTGAATTTGTGTTTCTGAACATAATTTCATTTAAAGTACTCCAAAGTTTTTTTCATGGTTTTATAATGCAGTTTCTTTTTCTTTTTGTTGAGTTTAGTCACATCATTTCTTAATTTGCAGTAAGTCAGATGTGCGGCCAGACTTATTAGTCACTCCTTTTGCCCTGTCTCTTTCATCCATACAGTTTTTCAATTCCTCATCAATCTATGGAACCTTAACAGTTCTAACAGTCAGTTTCTTAACAGTTGCATGTACATCAATAACTGGAAGAAGCAATTTCATAAATGCATCAAGTGCAGCATCTGGATGCTCCTTATTAATAACCACATCAGACCAACAAATATGTTTATCATTCACATAAGAGTCACACCAAAATATTTTGAATGCACTATTTCAGGCCCAGCTGAATCAAGTACATCTACCACCAAAAGTGCAAGACAATTTTATGGGATCGCAAGGCCTTGAAGATTGTCCAGTTGGTGGCCACTGCTTTAGCCAATCACAGAGACTCCTCCCCTCCACTCAACTCCACTCCCATCTCCTCTCCGCTCCTCTCTCTCTGACAGATGCCTCTGTACATTGGACCATGTGCACAACAGGAATGTGGCGCCTCCCTCCTCTCTCTGTCAGAGCCCTCATTAGAAAACCATTTAAAACCATTTCAACTCTGTTTGTCTAGGCCTGTGTGTGTCAGGAGGTGCATGTGTTTGTGTGTGTGTCAGGTGTGGGGGGTGACTTTGTGTTTATGTGTGCGTGCGTGCATGTGAGTGTGTGTGTGTGTGTGTGTGTGTGTGTGTGTGTGTGTGTGTGTGTGTACGTGCGCGCGTGTGTGTGTATGTCAGTGACTGTGTATGTGTGTTTACAATGTGCTGGGCATCCTAGCTGGTTCAGTGCTAGTATGAGGGCTGTTCAATGAAAGCAGTGTTTGTCGTGTTCTGTGATACTGTTGGTTTTTACCAGGCCTATGGGAGTTTGACCAGGCCTGTTGCCTATGGGCTGATAACTACAGGAGGGTTACAGGCATGGCTTTAGGACGATAAATCAGGGTTTACAGCGGAAGGTGGCATGACAGGAAACACCCCAATAAAATACTGGAGTCTGCTGTTGGTCACATTTCACCCTCCAACTGACCACAACACTGGAGGCTGTTCCTCCCTCCCTCCCTCCCACCCTCCCCTCTCTCTTTATCTATCTCTGTCTGTCTGTTTCTCAGTCCTCTCTCTCCCTCACTCTTCCCCTCCAGTCCTTCCTCTCTCTCTCCCTCCTTCCTCCCTCCCTCCTTACTCTCTCTATTTGTAAACCTCCCTGTCATAACTCAGCACCAAGCTGCTAAAGCTGCCAGCTCGGTTTTAGAGCCCAGCTCCCCTGTCAGCCATTAATACAGCAACAGCCTGTTAATGGGCTGAACAAGTCAATCACAGAGCCTCCATAGATAGCTAACAGTCTCCATAGATAGCCAACAGCCTCCACAGATAGCTAACAGCCTCCATAGATAGCTAACAGCCTGCATAGATAGCTAATAGCCTCCATATATAGTTAATAGCCTCCGTAGATAGCTAACAGCCCCCATAGATAGCTAACAGCCTGCCAAGATAGCTAACAGCCCATAGATATCGAACAGCCTCCACAGATAGCTAAAAGCCTGCATAGATAGCTAACAGCCAATAGATAGCTAAAAGCCACCATAGACAGCTAACAGCCTCCATAGATACCTAACGGCCTCCAAAGACAGCTAACAGCCTATAGATATCTAACAGCCTCCATAGATAGCTGACAGCCTGCAGAGATAGCTAACAGCCTCCATAGATATCTAACAGCCTGCATAGATAGCTAAAAACCTGCATAGATAGCTAACAGCACATAGATAGCTAACAGACTCCATAGATAGCTAACAGACTCCATAGATAGCTAACAGACTCCATAGATAGCTAACAGCCCATATATAGCTAATAGCCTCCACAGATAGCTAACAGCCTCCACAGATAGCTAACACCCTGCATAGATAGCTAAAGGCCTGCACAGATAGCTAACAGACTCCATAGATAGCTAACTCACACCATAGATAGCTAACAGCCTCCATAGATAGCTAACAGCCTATAGATAGCTAACAGCCCATATATAGCTAACAGCCTCCAAAGATATCTAACAGCCTCCATAGATAGCTAAAAGCCTGCATAGATAGCTAACAGCCAATAGATAGCTAACTGACTCCAAAGATAGCTATCTGTGGAGGATGTTAGCTATCTTTGGAGGATGTTAGCTAACACCCTGCATAGATAGCTAAAAGCCTACATAGATAGCTAACTCACACCATAGATAGCTAACAGCCTCCATAGATAGCTAACAGCCTATAGATATCTAACAGCCTCCATAGATAGCTAACAGCCTGCATAGATAGCTAACAGCCTGCATAGATAGCTATCAGCCTGCATAGATAGCTAAAAGCCTGCATAGATAGCTAACAGCCCATAGATAGCTAACAGACTCCATAGATAGCTAACAGACTCCATAGATAGCTAACAGCCTCCATAGACAGCTAACAGCCTCCATAGATAGCTAACAGACCATATATAGCTAAGAGCCACCATAGACAGCTAACAGCCTCCATAGATACCTAACGGCCTCCAAAGACAGCTAACAGCCTATAGATATCTAACAGCCCATATATAGCTAACAGCCTCCACAGATAGCTAACAGCCTGCATAGATAGCTAAAAGCCTGCATAGATAGCTAACAGACTCCATAGATAGCTAACTCACACCATAGATAGCTAACAGCCTCCATAGATAGCTAACAGCCTATAGATATCTAACAGCCCATATATAGCTAACAGCCTCCACAGATAGCTAACAGCCTGCATAGATAGCTAAAAGCCTGCATAGATAGCTAACAGCCCGTAGATAGCTAACAGACTCCATAGATAGCTATCTATGGAGTCTGTTAGCTATCTACGGAGGCTCTTAGCTATATATGGGCTGTTAGCTATCTATGGGGGCTGTTAGCTGTCTATGGAGGCTGTTAGCTATCTATGGAGGCTGTTAGCTGTATATAGAGGCTCTTAGCTATATATGGGCTGTTAGCTATCTATGCAGGCTGTTAGCTATCTATGGAGGCTGTTAGCT
>QNTS01000560.1:645603-673566 GCA_003317085.1 Hucho hucho | reverse complement strand
TGCTTGTCCGGGACTACATCTAAAATGTGTACTGTTGGGGCTACTCGAGGACTGGAGTTAGGAAACACTGGTCTACACAGGCAATAATTGTTTTTTTTTACCAATCAGCTCTGAAAAAGATGTGATGTGAAAAGATTTGATGTGATTGGTCAAAATACCAATTAGTGCAAAAATATCAGAATTGGGCTGCGTGTGTAAACGCAGCCTAAGATATCCAGACACAATGCATATCTGACGACCTCCAGAGGTGGTCAGGAAGATCTGAGCACAATGCGTCTTCTAATCATCTACACCTGTCTAAAAATATGGGCGCAATCGGAATGTGGACATGATCAGGACAAAGGACTGATGTTAGAACCAGGTATAAATGGGGCTATTGATAACAGCAATCCTTGGTAAACCTGTTTAGCACCCGAGGAAAGTAATAGAACCCTGAGATGTCATTCAGATTCCTGGCTGAATGACACAACCCCTCATCTTATCACTTGTTCTCTTTAGCCTCCCTTCATCCAATATCAGAGGTAAAGTTGCTGTATCCCCCGTTGTTTCCACTGTCATGCATCCAACCGCCTTCCTGTTGCTGCTGACCGGTAAGACTGTCACGTTCTAATTATGATTAGAAGATTGTTTCCCCCTTGAACCAATGTGGAATAGACAATGAATTGACGTCTGTGCCCAGTGGGCTGTAAGTCTGTTATATGGAACCTCAATGTCAGGAATATGTGCAGTAGTGTGACTGATAGCTTCATCTCTTTCTTCTGCCAGCCTACGTGGCCCATGGTTCACTGCTGCAATTTGTTAGTATGATCAAGTGCACCCAGCCTGATGTCAACCCCTTCATGTATAATAACTACGGCTGTTGGTGTGGCTTGGGGGGGACTGGAAATCCCAGGGATGAGCTGGATGGGTAACTGAATTTCATTCAACTTATGTTGGACATCATGACCAGGTTTATGTATGTATATATTAGGACTGGCGGTCACAATTTCGTCAGCCAGTGATTGTCAAGAAAATAACTGTCGGTCTCACAGTAATTGACCGTTAATTAACAAACACATTTAGCATCTCCTGGCTTCCACACATAGCCTACAAGCCACTGATGCAGTCCTTTGGAACATCTACATGCATAATTTAGAGTTATTAATGTAACTTCATTTGTTCTACAAATGTTGGGCTATATGTTTTGATTTTTAATACAAGCTGCATGATAATGATTTGGTGAAAAGTTGCTTGAAAGGCATGCGTTCTGCTTTGTTTTTTTTACGCAGGCTGTAGACTCTACATAAGTCATATTTTTCACAATTTGACAAGAATTTGATAATGCCTAGAATTTCACGGCAGAATCCCCTTTGGCTGTAATACATCCTAAAAAAATCCAGGCTACAAGTGAAGACACACATCGGGGATGCAACTGCGTGCGTCCTTCTCAAATTTTGAGGTGCATATTGGAAGAACTGTCCACATTTACTTTTCGTCAGCCAACAAGATGAGTAGGCCTAACGAACAGGCTAGTACTTTTGCTATGTCAATCTACATAGGCCAAAAGTCGACTTATTCTGTGTGAGAAATAAATATTCCAAACCATCTGGGACAGTTTTTTATTTTTTATTACCCCTTTCTCCCCAATTCTGTGGTATCCAATTGGAAGTTAGTCTTGTCTCATCGCTGCAACTCCCGTACGGACTCAGAGGCAAAGGTCGAGAGCCTTGTGTCCTCCGAAACCCAACCAACCCAAGCACTGCTACTTGACACAATGCCCACTTAACCCGGAAGCCAGACGCACCAATGTGTTGGCGGAAACACCATACACCTGGCTACCGTGTCAGAGTGCACTGCACCTGGCCCTCCACAGGAGTCGCTAGTGCGCGATGTGACAAGGACATCCCTGCCGGCCAAACCCTCCCCTAACTGTGTGCCGCCCCATGGGTCTCCCGGTCGCGGACGGCTGCGACAGAGCTTGGACTCGAACCCAGAATCTCTAGTGGCACAGCTGCGCTTAGACCACTGCACCACTCGGAAGGCCCTAGTCTGGGACAGTTGTGGTATGCGATGGATCCCAAATTAATACAACCACTACCATCAACAAAACCTTTTTTACACAATGTGGCTGAGCCAACAGATCAGAACGTTTAGCTTAAAATGTTGATCAACTATTAGGCTATTTCTTCACATTATAAGCGCAGCAATGCACACATGGTAGGCTATAAGCGAGAATGTTCCATTAGCAGAAAACACCATTATCAAATTAAGCAATGTGCTTAATATTAGGAAAGTTGACAAATAAATATAGTAGGCCTACCCTATAGAAAGCTGATACTCCTCTTTTTAGTAGAGGCCATTACTCTGTTTTCTTGTGTAATTGCATCTTGAAATGTTGCGCAACATGAGCTCATTAAGTATTTGATTAGATTTTTTGAATTCATTTCTTTTGATGTCAGAGTGATTAGAGGGACAATAGAGTGCTGAGTACCAGGCAGTTAGCAAGTTTGGTAGGCTACTAATGACCATCAGCAGCATCAGAGCTTGGAGAAGCGTAATTACCGTAACTAAACGGTCACGTGGAATTTGACTGCCTTCATGACTCGTGGCGGTAATATGGTCACCACAACAGCCCTGTGTAGATCTCAAACTCTTTACTTTTTCCTCTTTAACTCTCAGGTGTTGTGAGGTCCACGACCACTGCTATCAAGCGAGCAGGCATCTTCCAGATTGCCGTCCTGTCATTGATTACCCTTACATCACTCTGTACAGATTCTCTTGTGCTAATGGGCAGGTCTCCTGTTCAGGTAAAAACTGAACTCTAGAAACAAAATCATTTGCGGACATTTGCAATAAACAATACAATCTCTCCAAGCTCTATGAAATTGTCAGATGCACTGATGTTTTGTTGTGAAGGTGAGGTTTCAGCTTTGTCAGCTACTAATGTTTATCATGAGCCTAAACCTGTGTCCTTACTCCTCAGCCTCCAGCCACGTGTGCCAGGTCTCAGTGTGTGAGTGTGACCGTGTCGCCACCAACTGCTTCGCCCGGTCGACCTACAACCCTAAGAACAAGAACCTGGACCCCAAAGTCCATTGTCTCTCCTGAGACAAGTCAAATCTGGAAGCAGCACCAACATCTGAAACTAAATATGTATACACAACTGTAGATTCACAGAATGTTTATGAATCCTGTTTCATGCATAATGTGTGCCATGTTTGCTGGAATGGAATTTATTTTGCTAACAAAACTGACAACCTGATTAAATTATTGAATGGCACTCTTGAGTATTTGTTTGTTAGTTCTGCATTTTTATTTAAGGCATAGGTGCCCTACTTGCACCCCATTTCCATTTAAACAGTTTATCAGCCAATTTAAATCGTTTATTTACTTGCATGTGATAGAATGCTAAATTGTAGCTGGTCCCATCAAAGGCCTCCCATCAAAAGCATAAAAAGGCCTATGCTAACTTCACCAGGTGGCAGTGACTATATCCTGGAACAAGTTCTGCATCAGCCAATTAAAATCGTTGATAACATAGCTCAGTCCAACAGCACGTTCGGGTAATTAAAGCAACTCTCACGTGTATTTGACTGACTGGTCAAATTGCTCACTGTCAAGTGCCTAGTTGCAGTGGTGTGTATTCATGGGTGCCAAGGTAAACCAGGCTTCCCCAAAATAATTACCAAGAAAATAACTTTTTATTTTGTCTCTGTGTTTTCATAATTTATAAAAGTAGAAAATAATACCCAATCAGCACTGCGCTCAACTGTGAGTGGTCTTGGCACACCAAAAACAAAAGATTTGACTTCACATCAAAAGCAAAACTTAATTGACAGAAACATCATGAATTTTTGCAACCTCGTGTCGTTGTCCTCTGGTGGCTGGCTTGCTAGCTAAAATTGGCCCTATCTTAAATTAGCCATACATAGCTAGATGTAATAGGCTAATGTTAACTAGCTGGCTCATTCTTGCCCATGGGCTCCCGAGTGACGCAGCGGTCTAAGGCACTGCACCTCAGTGCTAGAGGCGACACTACAGCCACCCTGGTTTGAATCCAGGCTGTATCACAACCGGCCGTGATTGGGAGTCCCATAGGGCGGCGCACGATTGGCCCAGTGTCGTCTTGGTTTTGGCTGTCATTGGTTTAAAATGAAAAATAAATACGTTAGGTTAGCGAGCAAGCATTTTCGCCAGGTAGCCTAGGACAACAAAAACTAGACTAAGCATAGGTGATGTTGGAATTAGTGGAGGAAGCTTCTGTTTTCTTTGCGACTTATGGTAACTGTGGTTCTAAATAGTTGTTTAGTAATCCGAAAATGTTGGAAACATTAACTTGCTTGACCATGCTGTAGGTCATGTAACTGTTGGATACATGATATACTTTGTGGACTTCACCGGACAGAGGATGCTCACTGGTTTTGTGATGAAACAAAGGTGTGGTTGAATTTATTCTGCCACTGTGTCTTGTCTCAGGCTTAGGTCTATATATCACGGTGGAAGGCATATGAATTAACAAGTTATAAAGCAAGCAACGCAATTATCACAACACAGATTGAAATATGGCTTTGTCTGTCTTTGCTTCCCCAGTGATTTTACCCACGCACTGCTACTGCTGATAAGTCATTAGGCTAATGTGTGCCTTGCCAAACTGCTAAATATAGCTCATCAGAATAATATTAGCTATTTTCTTACTCATCGTTTCACCGTCAGCCCATCCAACAGCTCCAGATCAAACTAAGTGCGTTACAGAACGCAATAAGCCGTAGCACCAGGTTGTAAACTGGAAGTAATGAGCCTCCACATGGCCGATTTCAAGTTGTCATAACAATCGGCAATCTGAATTTTTGGAAGCCGATTATGGCCAATTACATTGCAATCCATGAGGAGACTGCGTGGCAGGCTGACCACCTGTTACGCGAGTGCAGCATCAAAAGGACCTGGTGGCTGCAAGGAGCCAAGGTAAGTTGCTAGCTAGCATTAAACCTATCTTATAAAAAACAATCAATCTTAACATAATCACTAGTTAACTACACATGGTTGATGATATTACTAGTTTAACTAGCTTGTCCTGCGTTGCATATGCGGTGCCGGTTAATTTATCATCGAATCACAGCCTACTTCAACTTCGCCAAACAGGTGATGATTTAACAAAAGCGCATTGCACAATCGTTGCACCAATGTACCTAATCATGAACATCAATGCCTTTCTTAAAATCAATACACAAGTATATTTTTTAAACCTGCATATTTAGTTAAAAGAAATTCATGTTAGCAGGCAATATTAACTAGGGAAATTGTGTCACTTCTCTTGTGTTCATTGCAAGCAGAGTCAGGGTATATGCAGCAGTTTGGCCTCAGCAGTGTATCCATCTACGAATAGATTTTTTCAGCAGGAAAATGCCACAAGGCTAGGATTTTCCAGGAATGGTTCCATAAACATGTCAGTCAATTCAGCTTACTGCGGTGGCCTGCCCAGTCACTAGATCTCAATTCAATTGGAACGTTCTAATCGACGTAGAGATCCTCTACCAGCCAACTTGACACAACTGTTGGAAGCATTGGTGTCAACATGGGCCAACATCCCTGTGGAACGTTTTTGACACCTTTTGACACCGTTTTTGAGTCCACGCCCTGACAAATCGAGGCTGTTCTGAGGGCAAAAGGGGGTTGCAACTCAATATTAGGGCAGTGTTCCTAATGTTTTCTACACTCAGTGTATATACACAGATGTAGTCCCTGAGTTAATTAAGCAATTAACATCCCATCATGCTTAGGGCCATGTATAAAAATGCGGCTACCATGGCTATGCCCCCATAGGATGACAATGCCCCCATCCACAGGCCACGAGTGGTCACTGAATGGTTTTATGTGTATGAAAAACCATATGCAATGGCCTTCTCAATTGACTTGGAGCGGCGCCTGAGACAGCGTATTACACCACCATCAACAAAACACCACATTATCTAATTTCTCTTGGAAGAATGGTGTTGCATCCCTCCAATAGAGTTCCAGACACTTGTAGAATCAATGCCAAGGTAGTAGGTACATTGAAGCTGTTCTGGCTCGTGCTGGCCCAACACCCTATTAAGACACTTTATGTTGGTGTTTCCTTTATTTTGGCAGTTACCTGTAGATGGTACTATCTAGATCAGGGTTTCCCAAACTCGGTGCACATTTTGGTTTTTGCCCAACAATACCCGGCTGATTGAAAAATAATCAACTAATCCTCAGGTTTTGCTAATTTGAATCAGCTGTGTAGTGTTAGGGCAAAAAACTAAACGTGCACCTTGTGGTCCCGAGGACCGAGTTTGGGAAATGCTGATGTAGATTTACACAATGCACACACAGAAAAAAGAAGACTGATCATTAGGGTTCTTCACGTTTCAATAAAGAGAACCTCCACTCGCTGCACTACGTTATTTTCCCTGTTCATTGATCCTCCCTTGATAAAAAGTTCCGCCCCTGCCTTGTCTGTTGTAGCACACTGTTGTACCACAAAACGACCGTGAAGTGATGTCATGGCTGAAGTTTCACTCATGATATTATACTGCAAACAAAATTATCAGTGTTTCTCAATAAACATTTTTATTGGACAAAACATTCAAAATAACCAGTCCTCAATATCTTAAAAATATCCAGAGATAAGAAGTTACCTATCATTGATCCATACTCATTACTTAATGCCTGTCTTAATGCCTGTCTTAATGCCTGAGGCAGACAACATTGGCATGTTGTCCCAACTCCTGTTTAGACTCACCAGTACAGAGAAGATCAGAGCCTTGATGTTGACAGGTCAGGCTGGGCAGAAGGAAGTGAGGATGGTAAGGTAGGTATTGTTCTTCAGAGGGGGGATCTCCTGTGCCTCCCTGCCCCCCAAGTGGTTAGCACTCTCATCCAGTGGCCGCTTGGTCTTCACCTCCATTGGCTGGGGCGTTCCTGAAGACATCGAACCAGCTAAATGGGTCACACTGGTCACACAGGTCAGTCAGAGATGGACAGAAATTAGGTAGAAGACCCAGGTCAAAAAGTAAGCCAATGTATGGGAAAAGTAACAACCTGGGGAAGAGTGTCTTAAGGCTGCCTTAGGCGTGAGAAGAAGGACGCAGACTGGGGGCTCCAGCCAGAGATGAGAGATTACCTAATTACTTTCAGGGATTAATACTATCCTTCTTTTGAGAGAGGAGGGCTGCGAGAGGAGGGTGAGAGGGAGGAACAGAGAGAGAGAAGAAAGTGAGATGAGCTGGCTTCAAGAAAGTGAAGAGAGAGAGTAGATTAAGACATGAACATAGGGGGGAATTCCAACCCAAGTTAAGGGGATACCTAGTCAGTTGCACAACTGAATGCATTCAAACGAAATGTGTCTTCTGCATTTAACCCAACCCCTCTGAATCAGAGAGGTGCGCGGGGCTGCCTTAATCAGCTGTGCCCGGGGAGCAGTTGTTGTTGGGGGTTAACTGCCTTGCTCAAGGGACGAACAGCCTATTTTTCCACCTTGCTGGCTCGGGATTCAAAACTTTCAGGTTACTGACTCCACGCTCTTAACTGCTAGGCACCTGCAAGCGCGCATAAATTGAATGTAATTCCCTTTTTATGCACTTCTCGCTCTATACGTATTCTAACCTTGACCTTAAGCATGAGAATGGCATACTTTTCACCCGCTATTCGTTTGGGGTGGAGATCCAATATATAAATGAAGGTGTAGTGGAGATGTGTCTGCAGATACACTGTATTCCAACACCTTTACACGTGAGGAAACCATGAATAAGGTATAGCAAACCAACCATTTCCAAGTGGAAAAAGCATCTACTTAATTTTTTCAGATAGAAATAACACCCTTCTCCATGCACTGTAATTTACAACTTGATAAGAGCTATTGACAAGAGCTATGTAAATGAGTAATCTGATTGGATAAGGGAATTGTAAATATAAATGACAATTGCTTTAGATCTATTTTACCTTATAATCGCTGGAGACAAATGTCATATGGCAGCAAACTGAAACGTATCAACATATCAACTTTCCAACAGTAAAGTTTATGAAATGCTGTGCCATTATGAATCATTTAAATTGCATGGTCTTTTCATTTGCAGGGATGGCTCTCGAATGTCTTAAAGGAGCTACATGTAATATTTTTGCATTGTAATTTCAGAAATTTTAATATATATTGGACCCACCCCCATTCTAATGGTGCAGCCTTCTTATTGGCCAACAAAAGATAGACTGGGCCTGAGCCTCACCAACCTTAGCGCCCCAGTCAATTTGACAACAAGAGATTTTCTGGCCCCAAAAATATTACATATAGCTCCTTTAATTATACGCTAACCCGACATTTACTCTTTCCTATTTCTATCATGTTAAATATTAGCCACTATCAGTATCGACCGTCAGTAGGCCTAATAACCACACATACTCAACAGCCAATGTAGTCTGTTCCCTTTAGTTGATATAGCCTACATTATCATTCCATTTAATTACATTGTTTCATTTACCTTCATTTTCTTCCTCTGTAAACACTGTCACGGCTGTGTGGTTGTTGCTGAGGATCATTAGTAACAGTTGATCATATTTTTAAAAAGACATGTAGGCTAATTAAATTGTTATGAATCGGAGTGCAGACCAATTCTTAACAGCTTGAACATGACGCATGGTGCAATACTTGGCTGTGTCATCACACAGTTCCATGGTTAGTGCAGGCAATAGACGAGGGTACAGCCTACTATTGTACACTATTCTCCCTATTATAATTCTATGTACATTAGTCTTCCAACATTACCATGGGTTGAAGAACTGAATGTGGCAATTTTCAGAATGAATCAAACCACTGTTTTCTTTCTTTCATGCATAAAGGCTTTCCAAACAATTTTTTTATGATTCATAAATACTTTCCTAAACCTAAATAATCTACAAGACCAATTGATGCTGAAACGGAAACGAATATGCATATATTTAGATGGCTTTCTTTCATTGATCCCTAATATTCTGAACCCGTTCTCTCAACATATTCTAGTGAGTCTGTCGACAAAATTCGAACAAAAATGTACACCGTATTTAAAGGGATGGAAAATATGTTGGCCAGCAAGTGGGAGGGTTTTCAGGGGTTGAATGAAATGCATTCAGCACATGCAAGTTAGTCACACTCCAGAGCCTGTAATGCAACTGTTAAGCAACTGAATACCAAATACTGAGAAGTGTGTAGGAAAGGTACGCGTAGGAAAAGCGTAAATTACTAAGTCTGAATCAGCCGCATAGAGAAAAGGGAAAAAATAGAGCAGGAAAAGATTGAGTAATTTTTACACAGGGATAGGAGTGAAAACTGCTGATGGTGGTTGGGAGATTCTAGTCATGTTGTGGATCATGATGTTAGTGGGCCTCTGCCCATTGTAAATGGCTCACTTAGAAGTAAGTCACCTAAGAATGACTACTCTGGTCACTTTAAATATACATATAACTTTCGAAATACAGGAATTATTTCTGTATTTTGAAAGTTATATATCTTGAAAACTTGATTGCTGACATGCAAAACATGTTGGGACTAAATCAACAATAGACTAATGAAACAAATAGCTAAATAATTGTTGGGTGGAGTTTTCTTTTACTGTAAATTACTAAATTGCTTGAATGTTTCCTGACCTTGGAAGTAGTCTGTGGAGAGACCAGGGGCGGAATTAGTGATTTAGAGGCACCAGGCACAGGCCAGTCAGTGTTTTATGGGTTTTATAGTAAAGATGTAATTTAACTGTAAAAATGTATTACCTTTTAATGTGCCATGAACACAACCTGTCATTATGTTTTCATCTGATTGTCAAACAAATCACTACAAAAAAGGAGGTTACCTTCGCAAGTTCATCCAAAATAATTCCAGCATCCGAACAGTGCACTGTACACCTGCCAACTTTCCTTCAATTCGCAAGAGCCTGAAACTATCTCACCAGAGAAAGCATCCGAGCGAGCGAAACAGCACCCCTCTGTCTTACTATATGTAGCCCATGTATCTGATGATGTCTGGCCAAAAAGAGTATAACATGCCATACTCTATTTTGCCAGACAGCATCAGATACATGGGCTTCACATAGATGTCCTCTGCCTCGATGATGATGACAGTATTATCAGCAACACCGGTCTTTTTACTAAGGAAACGTGTATTGTATCCCCAAGAGTGTAAGTTTGGGTTGGGCTGGGTTTCTACTAAGCTAGCCTCAAGTGGATAAATGATTTTCATATTTTTTATGCGCAGCTCATGAGGCCCCTTGATGATGTGAGGTCTGAGGCAATTGCCTCTTCTGCGTAATGGTAAGTCCGTCAGTGGGAGAGACTGCAATCCCTTTATCTGACATACAGTACAGTATACTAGTCATGTAAAGCTTGAAAATCAATCCATTACTAACCCCTCGCTTCATCTCATACTGTTTCTATGAAAACAATGTTTGGAAAGACAGTTACAACTTAAAGCATTAGTAGAATGTTTAAAAATAATTTATTAGGAATTGTAAAAAAAATGAAGAGGGTTACAGTGTTGACAAGAACCTTTCAGAGTAAACACAGAGTCCAAAGGCTGCAACACCATGGCAATCAATCAGCAGGCTTTGAAAAATATCCAAATCTACAACTTGGTGATAGAAATTGACAGCGCCTCTTGTTCTTAAACTAACCATGAAATTAAAACACCTTATCTAACCTCCCATTGCAAAAACGTAACATTTTTTTAAAAGTATATAGCTTCTTATGAGTTTCATGACTCCAGTCTGTGTCATCCAGTAGATGTACAGTGTATCTGTCAGTGTGGAGAAGGGGGTTGAGGAGAAATACATACAATCTCATCATGGAAGAGCCTCAGGACCACCTCTGAGAGTGTTAATTTAGCACTGAAATGAATGAACGAATCCCCTCCACACATCGACAGAGACAAGGAAGTTCATTAACAAACCAAAAGGAAGGTTATAAATTCACATTTGCCACCAATGTATCCATTCCCTGACAATACATTTCAAACCTAATTCCAGTGTGACCGCATAGCCATACAATGCACACACACAAACACACAAATGCGCAGTCACACAACACAATCAAAGAATTCAGACGTGAAATCGTACCATTGTGAAACTGTTCGTGCATGTTTGTCCTTCATTTTCCTTTACAACCTCTACATATTCAAAATTATCATTCTAAAACAACAATAAAATAAGTTCCAAGTAATGATGAAAGAAACAGTTTTAGGCCTACTCATAAGAGGAGTATCCCCACACCTGCATCCCCCACGTTTATGTAACATCAAGCTTTCTCTCTCCCAGTGCTGATAACAGGGGTTCCTGCATGAATTCACAGTATAGGAGCAAACCTTTTCACTCTATCAGACCTGGACCAGTCTCAACTCAGAAAGCTAAATATTATGAATCACACAAATACACTATGATACTATGATACGTATCAGTCGGAGTGCCCAACACCGAACAGTATGAATGAAAGTACAAAACCATCTGCTGAAAACAAATACCATCACTGCCTTCCCAATAACCCTCGTTTTCTGCAGAATCCAAAAGACAGTTATATTTACAATATTTTACAAAAACAGATATCACGCAGTTCAATCTGACTGGAAATAGGCTCATGACTATCAATTTTGTTACTTTTATCATTATTAGTATAACAAATGTTTGTTAAAAACCTACAAAGATATACATTTTTCAACTTTGTAATACATACAAAAAAATTGTATTAAATCAGCAATGTTCTGTATGTACTGAAAGATAAATATACATTTATTCAGTACAAATACTTGCTCCAGTCCTTCACATATTTCATACCTGGAGATCACTTTTTCTCCCTCACCGCCTCTCAATAAAACACCTTCTGACAAAAGAATCAAATGAAAAAAAAAGAATTAAGACATATGAGATTACATTACAATTTCCACAAAACAGTCAAATGAAATAAAATAAAAAAGTAGCTCGAATTATCTGCATGTTTTTCTAATACAAGCAGAAATATATATTTTTAAAGGTTGTTGTTCCTTTCTGCTAACTACAGTAACATGTTAGACAGGAGAGGATGTTAAGACAGAACACAGGAAGTCTGAAGAAAAGAGATCCTCAGTGGGAGGAGGGGCGTGGACATCAGGGGTCAAGGGTCAGTGTTCCCACTGCACCTGCAGGGTCACACAGCCATAGAGGAGTGTCAGACCAGTTCAAAGCAGCTTCAACTCTTTTCATCTCTCAGTTCACAGCTCTGCAGAGAAATTAAGACAATTTTCATGTGTCTATAGGCAACATTATTTTGTTACAATAAATGTACAGTAAATTAGAGTGATTTATTTGAATGGAACATGACTCTTCTGAGTATGTGATGCTGTGGGCGGATGTAGTACCAGACTCACTCTCTCAGTGGTAGCCGTTAGTGAAGGCCGTAGCAATCAGAGGACCCTGTAGGGAGCAGTCAGACAAACAGGAGAGATTAGAGCGCCCAGTCATCACAACACAACCACCAACACCCTCAACATCACCAACATCATATCACACTCAACAATACAAGAACACAACCCTCACCAAATGTGCCAGCAAAATCTGTCAAAATGAACAGTAATATTACCCAAGAGCAACATTACCTGTTCCTTTGACTTGATATTACAGTCACACATTGACCGACAATTCTATGCTCATAACAGACCCTCTCAATGTATACGGTCATAACACAGGATTGGACAGTATTGCAAGATGGATCTATGAACACGTGCCAAGATCAACATCCTTAGGAGCACTGCTATGTAGCATAGATCGTCTTCATATGACAAACTGAACAGATAATATGCAGACACATGTTGCATTTCCAAACATGAATAGGGTCTAAAATACCTACGTGATAAGGGCTGTGTCTTACCCCCAGACTATGGCCGAACCCAGTGTTTGGGGAGGGGCTTGCAGTGCTGAGGTAACTGCTGACAGCAGACTCCTGATTGGCTGCTGCATATAAGTCTGCCATTGGCCCAGGGCTGCTGAACCCCACTGAGCGAGAGGGGGCGGAGCCTAAAATAACATACAGATGCAAATAAGTAGACAGACACATAATTAGTTACACAGGAGAAATACTGTACATCAAATTGGCAAACATTTCTCAACCCCTCATACATACATACCTCTTGCTACTGCTGCTGCCGCCACTGCCATTGGTCCGTATGCCGACAGAGGAATGGCTGACAGGGTAGAGGAGGTACAGCAGGTTTCAAATCCAGCTCGGGCTACAAACAGCGATGACCTCTCTAGAGGTCAGTCAGAACATGATTTTTACCATTATCCTTGACATCATGTCCAACTCTAACATATGGGGCTGCATTACACTGATGAGGGCAAACCCACGACTGTGGTGTGTAATTACTGTGTAGTAAGTAACTGGTGTCACTGTGTAATAACTGGTGTGTAGCACAGTAAAGGGGTGTGTAGCAGACGGACGGCATGCTGCTTGTAAAGGCCAGAAAAGGGGCTGACCTGTGAGCTCAGGGGGGTGTGGTGATGTCAGAAGGGGGGTCCTCTCTAAATGGAATTCTAGAACAGAAACATCAGAGAGTGCTGTTGAAACACAACACACCAGCGAGGTAAGGGACACACCCATCCACACACACACACACACACACACACACACACAGAGAGAACATACAACTAGGGTGACACCAAGGGAACACACCAAAGAGATGGAGTAAGAGGAAGAAATTAAGAAAAAATTCAGCTTAACTGGTGGTTCAAGCCTAATACGTTAGGATGGAATAAGAATATACTGCCCCCCACAAACATACCCACTCTTTCTCTTACGAACACACACAATCACACACAAAGCACATGTAGTCCACTCCCTGATATTTATAAGCAGCAAGTGACACTCAGAGTGATTTATGAGCTTCCATGGAGGCTGTATTGGTTAAAGAGTTTGTATGTGTTGTGGGAGCTATACACAGTACGACGAGTCTAGACACAAACCAAGTGAAAATGAATAGGATCACACAACCATCAAATGATTGGACTCCTCTACTACTCTGTGACCGTCCAGGAACCTCACAAAATGTCCATGATTGACTCAAGGGAGTATGAATGGGTGGAGGAGTAGGTTCTTACCAGGGAATTGATAGGTATATCCAGGGGTGATGCCAGTGTAACTTCGACTAGTATACGTAGCTGTCTGAAACCCTGGGTAACCTATTGTGAAAGGACAGTCATGGGTCTGTGTTTGAGTGAAACAGTGCTGCCCCCTGCCTGTGAAAGAGGATACTGTCAATGTAACAACAGGTTCACAGAAACATTACACTCAATAACATTCTTTATTATAGATCAGCCAACAGTGTATGTTGTGTACTTATGCTCAGCTCAAAGTTGATCTAACAACTGTACCCTTGCCTATAATTCCCCCGTGTCCTGCCAACGTCATTGGGAATATTGCAGTTCTCAGACTGAACAGTAGATGGTAGTGTCATAACCCAATCTTCAGAGGCATGCTTAAACACTAAATCCTATTATATCCATCTCATAAATATCAATATTACACACATACATTCATTACTTTATCCTGAGATCTTACAGTGCATCAATTCCAGGGTACCTCAAACTAATTTGGTACAACATGTTTTAATAGACTTGGCAGGCTCAAATATCAAATGATCTTATTGAGGGGAGATAATGTTATGAAGAGTATGCTATCTGTCCCCTAGCGGTAGAAACTTCTGTTATCATCTCCTCGTAATATAAACTATGATATTATGAGAGGATGTGTGATGGTATGGGGTAACAGGATATGAGGGGCCACATCATCATCGTCGACATTACTGTCCTCATCCTCATCACTATGAGCTTACCCAGCATGCCAATGCCCAGCATGAAGGCATCCATGCCGTAGGGCATCACCCGAGAGCGCCCCCTGGCCGAGCCCGTGGGTGACATCACTTCCTTGGGCTGAGCCTTCTTACACTCCACCTGTCATGAACACACACGATGGGGACAAAACAGTCAACAACTACAACTAACAATTACATTGTGTATTGAATAACGAAGGATTTATTTAAAGCCTTCTTAGCTCACCATTTTGCTGTTTATCTCATGGAAGTGCATCTCACACACTTTCTCCACCACATCCTCATTCTCAAACGTGACAAAGCCAAACCCTGGAGTGGACAAATACAAATAATGGCTGTGAGGAGGGTCAGCTCCTGAAGTGCTCAGCAACACCATTGATTAAAAGCCCTTGTTCCCATTATTGAACATCTCAAACCCAAGTTTGGGGAATTCCATTCTGCTGTCTCTGGGAGTTAGAGTATGGGGCTAATGCACGACTGCTAACCACCTCCTGTATTAGGTACTGTAGTAGCCGCTTAGTACGTTGGCACCCTCCCCCCTCTGGGGCGCTGTTCCTGGCTCATCCCCTCCTCCCTCCCCTCCGTGCTGGCCAGGTCAGCGAGCCTCCCTCCCTCCCTCCCTCAGCCGAGTAAAGCTGGCGGGCTGTCATAATCGATCAGTCCCAGGGTGGGTAGAAGGCGCTTTAGGAGGCTTTATCCTGATCCCCGATTAACAGACTGACTAATTAGCCTAGACTTGTTCCTCTCCTCCTACTCAGTTCCTCCTGTTCAGCCTATGAGGAGGAGATAGCTGATAGTTGCTTTATTCAGGAAAAGTATTACTTACTACGCCTGTGATATGTGGTTGTCTTTCCTAGCTACCTTAAGATGAACCCACTAACTGCAAGTCGCTATGGATAAGAGCTTCGGCTAAATGAAAACCTATTGAGGATACGGAGATGTAGGGCTTAGAGTACTGGGGGACTGGACAGTGAGAGGGTTTCTCAGTCTCACCTCTGTGTCTATTGGTGGTCTTGTCAAACATGAGCATGGCATCATCAACCTAGAGGAGACAGAGTTTTACACACATCACCTCACACAATGTACGCACGCGCCATATTGTCTGACCTCACCCCTTCTCAAGTTCTCCAGGGAGGCTCAGCAACAGATGGACAGAAGGGGCAGAACGAGGAGGGGTGGAGGAGGGGGACAGGTTACAAAAGGAGGAGAGGGAAGGAGGGAGGGAGGGGAGCACAGTAGAGGAAGAGAAGAAAGAAACATCTTAAGGGGACATTAGTGGTGCATGGGCACAAGATGGCCGCCAGAAAAGGTTTGATTCACAAACACAAAATCAGAATCACTTCACTGTGTCTCTTAGTTAGATGTCTTGCTTCTGAACTGCATAGTTGGAATCTCTCTCTGAAAAAGAGGACATAATCCACCCTCGCTACCCCTACTTTCCAAAGTTTACCATTCCCATGGCAACTGTGCAAAAAGTTATCTTAAAAATCTTTATCCGGCATCAAGCATTATTTGTTAAGAGAGAGAGAATGTGTGAGAGTTTGAGAGAGAGATACAGACAGATAGATAGAAGACAGACAGAGAAAGAGAGAAGATGTGTGAGAGAGACAGAGAGGAAGAGTGAGAGATAAATAGACAGACAGATGTAGGCGGTACAATAAGTAAGGTAGAAATGTGGGCGTGTATAATGTTGGATGTGGGGAAGAGGGGCTGGGGAGAGAATACAGGTACAGACCATGGTGAGGTAGAGATGGGTGTGTGAGAGAAGAGAAGTGAAAGATACAGTATCGTGAGATAGAGGTGGAGACAGAAAATGTGGGACTAAATTGTGAGGGAGGAGAACAGAGAGCGACAAAGAATGGGTGCAAGAGAACAAAGAGGTGTGGAGGCTTTGTCTGTTGGCACAGCCAGCCATAACTCCTATTCTCCTAGTGCCCTCTCTTCCTCTCCCTCTGTACCTCCCTCCTTCACAGTACAGAGGCCCATGATTCATCTTCAGCTGAACACAGACCAATACATTTCAATACAACATCTAATAAAAAAAGCATGAACTGTCAAACACCAAATATCATTCAAATGAACTCCTGAATGAATTGCTGACTAATATTTTAGTAAAGCAAGATGTGTGCTTTCCACATTCAATATCTGATGCCTTTCAGTTTGCAGTAAAGACAAAGGGAGGGGCACATGGTTCCACCTAACTATTTGCCAGAACCCCTTATTCACAGGCCTATACGGTTCCACGCAGAGCTGACACATTGTGTTAGTCAATGTGTGTGTGTTCGTGTTTGGGTCCACCCTTGGGCAGCTTGCACGAAGAAAGGTCAAGGGTGAGGGAGGGTGGCCTCCAGCCAGGGTGAAAGAAGACCTGTCACTCTTAGCTCTCTCAAATCACTGACTCTTTCCACTCTGACATTTCCCTATCACCCCTCCTGTCTCCCTAACCAGGCCTGCCTCGTTCCAGTCCAAGCACCATGACACAGCAATGGAACAACACAGACAATGTTGCTCCACAGTTTAGAGCACCAAACTTTAACCAAACTGTTTATACTGAATTCGAAGTTGAATTATATTCTGAAATCTACAATCTGCAGGATGATAAACCTGGCCTGACACTTCAGATATGTTTTTCACATGTTCCCCACAAGTACCCAGCGCAATTAAATTGTACACAAGTCAAAACGCCAATGTCCTCATTTAACTAAATGTTTCTAAGTAAGTCAATAACTGTCCTACAAAGATATCAATATCAAACACGGGACATTTCAATGGTACTGGACAATATTCCCCTCTTACCCGCTCTTCCACAGCTCATCCTCCCAGTCATTCTCTCCCCATCCCTCTCTCCACCCCCTTGTCCAGAGCAGGGCAGGAGACAAAAGGTCCAGTGAGGCAAGCTAATCAGAAACTTCCATGGGTGGCTAGAGCTTTTACATTTCTCCATCTCTCTCTCCATCTATCCATCTCTCTCTCCATCTCATTCCATTAATGCAATTTTATGATTGGGAGTGAAGCACTTCATGTGCCACTTATAGTAGTAAGTGATATATACAGGAAGTATAATTTTAATTATCAAGACTGAATGTAATATTACATAATCATACTGCCCTGACTGACTAATGGTTAACTACATCAATTAGCTTTGCCTCAGCCTTTTATTGGGGTTGAAAGCTAATCTAGTTAGTATGCAGGCTCATTGGTTTATCTCATTTTCTACTGAATTTGCACCTTATTTACTTGCATAGGTTACTTGCGACCACTATTTTAAGTTGTCTGTTTAAAATAGTTAGTGTCAACAAAAAGTAAGAAAAGTTTGAAGATTCAACAGAGGAGTAAGAGTGCACCCCAGCGCAGCTCCTTGTAAATACTGAACTCCTGTACAAACGAACAAAATATTTGCCTAGCTTTGTTCAAAGGCATAATAGTCCCTGCACCCGTTCTCCCTTCTGCCTTTGTTACCTCTTCATTTATTATCTCTGCTCTGCATTTCAAAGCCCTTGGAATCTATGGTGGGAAGCGTAAAAACTGAGTACAATACGGACATTCAAATAAATATCTATGGATATTCAAATAAAATCAAAGGCATAAGTCTGAAGAACTGAAGACAGACTGGAAGTGACAGGTATGCGGGTTTGTGTCTGTTTTGACCATTGGTCAACCAGTGTTATTGTTACAAAACTTCCCCCCCCCCCCCCACCCCAGCCTCAACACAAAACCCCTTACCCGCTGAATTACTTGCGGACAATGGGCAAGCCGGGTCACCACGGTAACGGGCCAGGAGGGGGTTGGGGGTAGGAGCAGCTGTTACATCAGATTAATTCAAATTCTGATAATCCCTCCCCCTTCCCTACCATCACCACACTCACTCCCTCTCCAAAACTTTTTTCTCCCTAACTTAGCCTAATGCCCCATACCTCCATCCTACCCTCTCTATCCTTCTTCTCCTCCACCCCTCCCACAAGTAACTTTCCTCCCTTCCAAAACAACTCTTCAATTGCACTTCATTTTTCCCTTACCCCAGCAATCAGTTTCATCTAAAAAACAAAGAGGAAAACAGTGGCATGGAGGATGATACAACGTCACACTCATCTCAAGTCCCTCAACACAGTCTCCACACGTCTACTTTCTACTTTTCAATAGCTATACTAGCTCCCATGCTGCTTACCTTTCCGAACTGCTCGAAATACGCCTTGACATCCTCGATGGTCGTGTTCACGGACAGACCTCCAACAAAAATCTTCTTGGTCCGAGTCACTAGCTGCAATAGGAAATGGGTCCGTTTATGATCGAGAATGAACACCATGGATCAAGATGAACCTGTACCGGTGGCTGTAGTTGGGTAGCTTGGTATCGTCCCTCTCAATTATAAATTCATTCAGGTGCCAATGGAAAAATCACCAGCAGGCAAAGCTTCCAATTTACCTCAAAAGCTCCTAAAAGATCCCTTTGCATGAAAAATAAAGGCATCAGATGAAATAACTCTTCCCAAGTATTACCACAAAATGTTTTTAGACTTTATGTTGATATTTATGGCATCCCGACCAACAGTACATTCTACCACCACCTGCATTAATGCCGGTGAACTTGCAGTATACATGCTAGGCTCTTATGAATACACAAATGTACATTATTGTGCTGTATAAGGTGTTAACAAAATCCACTTGATCACACAAGAGTGTACAGATCACATTGTTGTCACAGCAGCAGTCATGTTCATCTCTTGACAAGGCATTAGGCCAGATAGAATGTGAAAAGCTTAACATAGCAAGCACAGGCTAACCTGCTCCCTCCCAGCAATGCCATTCACACTGGACTCACAGGACTAAGCCCTGATAAACCATGACTAAACTGGCTCACTCACCTTGGGCTGGGCTCTACGAGGGAATGCAACTTTCGGATCAATCTAGAGGAGGGAGTTAAGAGGAGAAAGGCCAGTTTAGACACACAGCCCAATACAGAGCCCATGAAATCAGGTAAATGTGAACCAAGTCCATGGTTGTGGTCTCTTTGGTGCTGCTCCTTGCCTCATCCTGTAAGTAGAAGGGTTCCTTATTAACATGGGTGTCCGGGTTAAAATGCTGCACCAGTACATCAGGTCATTATGAGAGCTATAGGAATGAGACAACTAGAGGATAGACAGAGGGATTGTTGTTTTCACAACGTGGGGCATTGAAGGTGAAAAAAATGGATGAGTATAACATTTACTTTGTCTTTGAAAGAATCTGCTGGTAGATTTGGAAACTCTCATTTTAACTTCATTGTAACCATAACCCCATTGGCCTAGCAAGGGTTGCTCCCAGTTGTATGAACACTTTTCCAACCCCTGAAGTGCTGGTTTATAGTTGTGCAGGTGGAATGAGTGGGAATGTTTGCCTGCCTGCCTTCCACAGCCCTTACCTCCTCTCATCACCAACATGTGATCTCCTAGAATCTCACACAGGCACTACAATCACAAACACATCTCACCTCCACAAAAAAAGGAAGGACAGCGAAAGAGACACAGTAGGTAAAAGAAAGGGAGGGACAGCACAGAACAAGAGGAAGATGAGGAAGACGAGGAGGGAGAATGGACTGACGCAGACAGAGGAGAGCCGTCAACCTCACACACTGACAGCACATCAGCCTCATTTTGTTTGTGTTTGTTTGTTTTTCTCTCCCGCTAAGACATTATGATGATTTTGTGAGCTATTTAAAAGCCAACATTTCATAGTGTGTTTACCACCGTTCTTCCACACAGTTCTTCAGTAAATGTGGGAGCTAAGCTACCATTAATAGTGCAGAGACTGAAATATTGGACATTTTCGGAAGATGATAATACAAAATTAATATAATGATAATAATAAATAATAATAACAAAAGCCAAACCATTGAATTCATATATTTCCAATTGACAATATAGTCATTTGTTCAGATTGGATAAAGAGTAACTACACCATACCAAAAAAGATGCAACTATAGAGACTATAGTACAGGAATTAGAGACCTCTATAGTATTAGTCTCTACTGATCTAATAGAACAACTAGACTATTCCACGCTGTACTGTTATGTCACAAGACAGTAAGACAGTACAGTGCTAAGAGCGCTATATTAGTCCGTAACCATGACAGGGTAGAGTAGAACTACAGTAGAACTACAGTAGAACTACAGTAGAGAGCTAGTGTCTCTGTGGTACACCACATGCGTTTACCAGAGTAAAGTACAGTGTTATGTCTACGTGTATAATGTCGACATCACGTAAGGTTCTATTGAGCAGAGTGAGAAGGCTAGGCTAGACTGAATGGTGTATCGGATGCAGTCTACTGTTTAGTTCTATGGTTGCTAGACTACTCTGATAGTCACCTCCGGTCACCAACCCTCCTGACGTCCAACACTCCTGTGCACATTAAAAAACAAACAAACAGACACACACACAAACAAAATCAACGTACAGCAACCAACACACACCCATGGGGGGAAAATATGGACATTAGACAGGTGAGGGAACTTTTTCATAAAATATATATTTTTGAAAACAAAATGAATGACCCAAATAGAGAATTGATTGGAGAAAGTTAAATGCCCCCCTTTTCTATATTTATGACACAAAATAAAATACATAACCGCACAAACGCAAAACATTCTGCTTTAAAAAAATGTCATGAAATATTTATTGGACCATGCTAAACGTGGCAGAGGTGTTGGTGTCAGGGAGACAGGCCGTAACCCAGGCCCACCTTAGAACAAGGCAAGGGGGCTTATCAAATCAGGACAATCCATTTGACCAATTAGAGTCCAAACATGCACTCTTTAAAATAAAAGGTGCAAGTTGGAACCAAATAAGGTTCTGGAGAGCGATGCTATAGGGGAACCATTTTAGGATTTCTGAAGAACCATAAATGGGATGGTTCTTTGAAGATGGTTCTTTGAATACCCATACAAAATCCCAAACCAGAAATGTTTCGGATTGAATAGCCCTGCTGTAGTTTTAAGCCTTAATTGCATATTTCCCAGGGTGTCTTTCGAGTGAATTTTAGAGTTACCAGTACCACCCATGACTGTGTTTGTTAGTGACAGAGACACGGCTGTTGCATTCGATTCTTTTCAGGTCCTGTGGCCTTCACCAAGTAAGGTCTTAACTGAATATGTTGTCATTCAAATTTAATTATTGAAGACAATACAATACATATTTCATAAGGCCTTCTTTTGAGGGCCTAGTTTAACTCTAATTCAATGGCCTGAAACTCATAGTTTATCAACACTAGAAATGTTACACAAAGATCCATATTAATCACAGATGTGGTGATCCCACCTGCCAACTTCCCACTCTCCCTTCATGCATTCCTTCCTCGCTCTCCTCGACTTCCGCCTGGGTCAGCACCCTTAACGTCAGGGCTAACTGAAACACCTTATCCATACCGATTCTACAACCAATAGAATGATTGATTTTAGGATATCTCAAACTGGTTAGATTTGAATTGGACATTTTCTAGGACAGGTTATTATTTTCTCTTTCTTAGGACTGAGCTTGCCTTGGGGGGGTGCATAGCAGGCGTGGAGTGCACCAACGACATCCATACTCAGGACTGAGTCCGACTAACACAGTGCTCTATGTTTAGATAGAATATGTTCATGTACGAGCTGCAGGAGTCTTTAAACGCTCTGTAACTTGAGATTGAACTACTGTTGCTATCATCAATATATTGGCCTATTGGAGTATCCTTGTGTTAAAGTTATTCTTGAGAAATGTAGGACTACATAATATCTTGTAAAACTCACTTGACCTCAAACCCTTTTCTAAACCATGACGACAGAGTGCAACATCACTCTGATGGGAGTAATCTTAAAACATAATACAATAATTCTCCGTAGGTAGACTACTCAAGTCACTAGCAGATAGTGTGCCTAGCAGCTACAAAGAAAAGTCAATTAAAAAAGTCCTTCTGAGTAAACCTCTCTCTATTCTTGTCTGGACCAGGTTAGTCAGTCACAGCATGGTAAATTCTTTCGGTTGCCACTAGAGAAGGTCTCTCCTCACTGTCTAACAGGACAGCCTGCCTGTGGCTGTGAGAGAGAAGAGAGGGGGCAGGGTGTTCTCGCTCTAAACGAAAGCCAACCCTACTCACCATCCCACCCCTGCCGTTGGTCACTCAGCCTTCTCCACCCCAGACACACACACTCTAAAGCTGCAACAGAGCACTGGCCATGCAGAGCACAGTCACACCCTGTTACCAACCACACTCTAAAGCTGCAACAGAGCACAGTCACACCCTGTTACCAACCACACTCAGCCATGCTCGATCCAGCTGACAACACATGGATCTAATCTATTACTGCTCTAGGTTTTGATAGGAGGTTAAACTGTCACCTAGTCTGGTATCAAAGGAATGGGAGAGAGAGAGATCCATCATTTTCAAAGATGTTGGTTTGTGTCCAATCTCTTAGGAGGGAGGAGTAATGGAGACAAAAAAGCCATGGCAACTAACCATTAAAGCCCCCATTGTAACTATCATAATGCCAAATCAGACTGATGTAGTAACCTTTGACTTGGTCTGATTTATTTAATCTACTATTTATCTACAAACTTTGCTCTCTCTCTCTGCATGCTGGGAATTGTGTGAGTGCGTGAGAGTGTTGTGAAGAGTTAGATATCCTGGGTTTTCCTTTTTCTTTTCTTCTATGCATGATTAAGGTTATTATTTTTATTTACTTGTTGTGGTAGAATTAAGTATATTGTTGGNGATGTGGTCGAGGGGAGTCAGGGGTCTGTGGCCTCAGCTGAGGAGGATCAGGAGAAGGATATGGATATCTCTCTTGATACGAAAGCAGCTGGTGACGACTCAATTTACAATCTAGAGGAGATAAATGGGTTCCTGGATCAGACTTTTGGGAAATCTGTCAAATTGGCAGATTTTTTTGATAAGTTTGTGAGGTCAGCTGTGATGTTACAAAAGACTGTGGGGTTAGACCAGTTGAGTGAGAAGAAGCGTTTTCGCTTGAGGAAATTTGTTACTGCTGTCACAACAGCAAAAGGCACTGGGAAATGTGGATTGGTTAAGAGAAAATTAAAATAATGATGATGATCATGCCTCACAGGGTGTTTTCTTTCTCTTTGGTTTCTTCTGCTTTTCCTTTCTCTTTTCTATATGGAGGTACTAAGGGTAGGTTCTCTCAATATTAATGGGGGAAGGGACAGGAATAAGAGGGCTTGGGTATTAGAAGTAATAAAACAGAAAAGGCTTAATGTAGTGTTTCTACAGGAGACACATAGTGATGAGGCTAATGAGGTTGACTGGGGTATGTGGTGGGAGGAGCAGCATATACTCAGTCATGGTACTAATTTCAGTGCTAGGGTGGCAATCTTGTTTTCCTCAGGCTTAGATGTGACTGCGGTATCTACAACAGAGATTGTCAAGGGTTGGGTTTTATTGGTCAAGGTAGATGTTATGGGTTTTTTGAATGTATATGCTCCTAATGAGGGCACAGAGCGTATTGCTATATTTGATAAAATAAAGGAAATCTTAAGACAGTGTGACCAAGAGGGGTGTATGGTTTTAGGGGGAGACTGGAACTGTACTGGGGATTTTACTGTTGATCGCACTGCTGAAGAACCTCACCTGCGGTCAGCAACTTGTCTGTCTGGTCTATTAACTGAGTTTGAGCTTTCTGATGTGTGGAGAGTAAGGAATGCTAAAGTTAGGCAGTACACCTGGCTCAAAGTTAATGAAGGTCATGTCAGTGCAGCAAGGCTAGACAGGTTATATGTATCTGAGCAATATTGTAGTAGGGTTGGAAGGTGTGACATTACTCCTGTGGGTTTCTCTGATCACCATATTGTTACTGTTGATATTCCCTTGTCCTGTCCACGAAGGTCATCACCTTACTGGTATTTTAATGTTAAATTGTTACATTATGTCATGTTTTGTGAAAGGTTTTTGTTGTTTTGGGAAAAATGGAGGGTCACAAGAGGGAATTTTGATTCCTTGAGACAATGGTGGGAGGTTGGGAAGGCCCAAATACGAGTGTTTTGTCAACAGTATACTGCTCTGTCTCGTATTGAAGTTAAAGAGACTATCAGGGCCCTTGAACAGGACATCAAATCTATTGAATTGAAGTTGCTCACTCAGAATGACCCGGGATTAGTCATGAACTTAAAGGACAAGAGACATGAACTGAAGTCGTTTCTACACGAAAGAGTGAAGAGTGCCTTGATTACGTCTCGTTTTGCTACCCTCAATGATATGGATGCTCCTAGAGCTTTTTTTTAACCTAGGACAGTCGACATTGCAACGTAAACAGATGGTCTGCCTTCGTCTCCCTGATGGGAAGGTGACCACGGATGACAGTGAAATGCGCCAACAATAAGGCGGAGGATTGTGATCCTCTGTGTACAGAACAGTTGTTACACGGTCTTCCTCAGTTGGGCCCTGAGCAGAGAGTTGCTTTGGACTCTGACATTACTCTGCAGGAGCTGTCCACAGCAGTTATGCAGCTCTCAACAGGCCGAGCCCCTGGCATCGATGGTTTACCATCTGAGTTCTACAATAACTTTTGGCGGTCTATTGGGGAGGATTTTTATGAAGTGGTGTGTGAATCTTTTCATGAGGGTTCTCTTCCTGTATCCTGTCAACGTGCGGTGCTTTCATTGTTGCCAAAAAAGGGTGATTTGGCTCTCATAAAAAATTGGAGACCTGTTGCTTTGCTGTGCGCAGAATATAAAATTGTATCTAATGTCTCTCAAACAGGTTGAAAGAATATCTGGGATTGTTGTTCCACAAGGACCAGTCTTACTGTGTACCTGATCGCTCTATTGTTGACAACTTGTTTCTAGTAAGAGATATTTTAGACATTTGTAAACTGTCTGATGTAAATGTGGGTTTACTTTCTTTGGATCAGGAGAAGGCTTTTGATCGTGTGGACCACCAGTACTTGTTCAAAACAATGAAAGCCTTTGGGTTTGGGGATGTTTTTTGTCTTCGATGAGTTTACTGTATGCTGGGGCCTCGTGTATGGTGAAAGTGGGGGGTGGTTTGAGTTATCCCATCCCTGTCCAAAGGGGCATCAGGCAGGGATGCCCAATTTCAGGGCAGTTATATAGTCTGGCAATTGAGTCAATGCTTTGTTTTTTAAGAGCGAGGCTTACTGGTTTCTCTGTGCCAGGTGTAATGAAGGGTCCCACGATAGCACTGTCTGCGTATGCAGATAACGTGACCGTTTTTATTACAGGGGGTGAGGATGTTAAGGTTCTCTCAAATGCTTTAAAGGTGTATGAGGGGGCCTCCTCAGCCAGAGTCAATTGGGAAAAGAGTGAAGCGCTGTGGGCAGGTCAGCTTCAGACGGGGTCCGCTCCACAGTTACCTGGGGGGCTTCAGTGGGGCAGAGAAGGGATGAAGACTGTTTTCTTTTCTAGACTCTGATGTCTTTCAGAAAAAGAACTGGGAGGGTGTAGTGGAGAAAGTGTGTGCCAGACTGTCAAGGTGGAAATGGGTGCTACCTCAGCTGTCTTATAGGGGAAGGGTACTGGTAGCTAACAATCTTGCTGCCTCTACCCTGTGGCACAGACTAATGATACTGCAGCCACCAGGGGGTCTGATACAAGAGCTTCAGAGGACCCTTGTCAATTTCTTCTGGTCTGGACAACACTGGATTAAAGCTGCAGCCCTGTACCTGCCACTGCATGAGGGTGGGCAAGGCCTGGTGGTCATTTCTTCCAGGATCATGGCTTTCCGGCTTCAAGCAGCCCAGAGACTGTTGTACTGTGACGGTTCTAGCTGGGTGGATACAGCCTACACATTGATGCGGAGAGCAGGCTGTTTGGGCTTAGACAAGCACCTTTTCCTCTTAAAGCTAGAGGGGGGTGAGTTGTCTGGCCTGACTCCATTCTATGAGTCTGTTATGCAGGCTTGGAGAGTTCTTGTCAAGTCCCGTAAGGCCGGCACGCCACCAGGGATGTGGCTTTTTGAAGCGCATCTTTTTTACAATACTGCCATCCAGTCCCGTGCTCTGGGTTCAGCCAGCCTACGTTCATGCCTGTTAGGTGTGGGGTGTACCAAGCTGGGTCATCTGATGCGGAGCAGGAGCAGATCGTTGGAGGAGCTGGGAGAAAGAGCGGGGATCCGATCATCTCGCCTACTGAGGAAGGTCGTCGCTGAGGTCTGTGATTCCCTGCCAGTACTTCATCGGCAGTATGTGACTGATACTTCCCATTCGGATCGGTGGAAGGAGGGTCTGGATTATGTGTTCCCTGCACTGATTGTTAGTGCTGCGGCGGGGGCATTCGAGGAGGACGTGGGGATGCTGCTTTCCTTCGATACCCCTGGAGCTGGGGGAGTTCAAGGAGGTGGGAAAGAAGGCCATGTACAGAATATGTGTGAAAGTGTCCCATGCCTCTTCCCTGGAAGGGGTAAAATCAACGAGGTGGGCGTGTGTGTGTGGTCCAGGTGCATCCCCAAAAGGCTGTTGGAGGTCTTTATACAAACTGCCTATTGAAAAGAGGACAGCTGACCTCCAATGGAGGATAATACATAGAGCAATAGCCACAAATATGCATCTGGTACACCTGGACCCGACAGTTAGGGAAGGGTGTCCATTCTGTGCTGAGTATGAATCTCTGGCACATCTGTTTTTACAGTGTCCCAGGTTGTTTGGGATGTTTGACCTGATCACTACTTGGTTCTCAGCTTTGGGAGAGGTTTTCTCTTCCCAACTGTTTATATTTGGTCTAAAGTACAGGTTTAGTCGAAGGGGTGTGTTTATGTTGCTTCATTTTGTGTTGGGGGAAGCTAAATTAGCGATATGGAAGACCCGAAAGAACAGTATTCGGGGACAGGGGTCTGTGGATGTGGTGGGAATGCTGGAGGGAATGTTGGCAGCGAGACTGAGGGTTGAGTATGCCTATTATAAACTTGTTAGTAATATTGATTTGTTTATGAGTATATGGGGAATTCAGAAGCTTGTGTGTAGTTACTGTGGAGGAGGATTTGGACTTGTGATTTTAATTGATTTGTAAATATGGTTTTGTATGAGTGTTTATTGTGTTGTGGGCTCCCAGACCCAATAAAGATTATTAAAAAATAAAAAAATAAAAAACTCTATCCCATAAAAAACTCTCCACCCTATGACGCTCTCTCTCTCTAATAAAACTCTCCACCCTATGACGCTCTCTCTCTCTAATAAA